>CP136061.1:155856769-156231769 GCA_032622095.1 Siphonodentalium dalli | reverse complement strand
CCGCGTACTGGTTGGAACCATGGACCAATTAGGTCGATCAAATACATCAAATACTCTTATACCACACAAAGTACCTTGGTCACATCGATTAATTATGTTCTGTAAGCAATCAAACCATAAGTGAAGAATGTTGTGTGTGTGTCAATTATTTGAAGAATCTACTAATACATAAATCATAGTTCTATTCAGAAAGTTCGTGGTCATCGGCATAGAACATTACAGAGCGCGTCTGTGTTAGTCCCTTCCGAGCTGGTGTGGTAGAAATAAAGAGCCTTTGTCTGACTTCTGTGTGAAAATATTAAACGGCTGGAACATTGCTGTAATTTGGAAAGTACTTTTCAGAGCGCACGAAGCCTATATGTATTGTGTATATTTTGTGTAGTTATCAATAAGTCTCATAAATGTCTCTTCCAAATTACGTAGTCTATATTTGTAGGTTCGAAAGAGCCATGTCGGATTAAAGGCCTATTAGGCTGGTTGATAAAAGGTTTGACCTAGAATTAGGACTATGTTGGTTTTTATTCCATTTTGAAGAGGAATATATCCTCTATATCATATCTAAAATCCGCTTTGAGCATTGTTTGTAATTCAAGATGGCGTCCAAGATTGTTGCCATCTTCCGATAAGTCAGTTTGATGCAATTATAGTGAGAAAATCGTGTCATATACAGGGGGGGCCGAATTTTTTTTACGAGACGTGAGATGGGGGGTGGGGGGGGTACCCGAGGCCGGAAACAGTTTTTGACCACTTTTTTTGCATTTCTTTTTCATTGACATATTTTCAACATATTGTTGCAATATGAGAAGCACTAATACATTCAATATTGTTATAATTACCCCCATAAGTTGATATAAAATGGAAAAATAGTGAATATTGTGGGGGTGGGTCCCAAAATTTTCATTGATTTTTTTTGCGCGCAATTTTTTTTTTATTGTGTTTGTTTCAGCTTGCTTGGCAGTTTTTATATTGAAAATTGTCTAGTTCACGGTGTAGTTCAATAAAAAAAACTTCAGATAGCTCTAGGATAGGGTGAACTTAATGCAGTCTGACAATATCAGCTAACAACTCATGACAGAATATTACAATAATTCTTATACTTCATGACAGTCTCTTTACTCATACAGTTAGTTGATGCATGTGTGTAATGTATGAAATAAGTATTTGTATCAGTGTTTGTATACTAAAATTAATTATTCTCATAATGTATCAGAATAATGTATAGTTAATAATATATAGTAGACACAGGTAGACATATAATAGTAAATCAAGAGTACAGCCGGTATACTGTAAACAGAAGACCAAATTGGAGTTATCTTCCCTACACCAACACAATGACGTTACGCTTACTGTGACCTCGTCTCCACGGTCACATGTCACTAAAGTGCACATCCGTGTATATGGATTTGGCACTAAATTGACCATCCGCGTTCAAACATTATTTTAGGCCTAGTCCTAAGTCGTAATGCGAGGTCGGGTCAGTGGTCATGCAGGCATACATACAAGCTAATTCGTAAACTGGTTCATATGCACATTTTCCTTTTTTTTGTATTACTATAGGCTCTAGGCCTACTAGTTGATGCTGGTTGATGTCTGAAAAAAAAGATAAATTTAATTTTGTGTAATTTTTCATTCTATTATAGGCCCTAACACTGGCCCTAGTTATTTTTTGTTGTCATTCCAGGGGATTCTACATATTTTTCATCTACTCACACAGATGAGTAGGCTGGGTTATAAATTTACCAATATAATCACATCATATTCTACATTTGTTGATTGCTTAGAGTTCAATTTAGTTGAGATTATCGCTGATTACAGCTGATTATCGCATACATATCAGCCAAGAAAATATTTGTCTTGCACATGTTTGTAAACAGGAAGTAACATTTAATTTGGTCTTTCAAAGAAGGGACCAACATAGAGCGGTTGGTCGTTTTTACAGAAGGGAACAACATGGGGTTTTGGGGTGGGTGTCTAAAATTTTATGAAAAAAAAATGCACGAAAGGGTAGGTGGGTGCAAAAAAAATGGCAATGTAAAAAAAACACCCCCACGTCTCGCAACTTGTTTACGCCCCCCTGTCATATATATACAATTTTGTGACACTTTTTATGACAAAATTGGAACAAGATGAAAAAAATTACGTTTTTAGTAATATATGTAAGATCGGTTTCTACTGTTTGGAATTAGTTAAGAATTGTGACTTTATTTTTTAGTTTTTCGTGTTAACTGACCATTGAAGCAATTATATATGCCATTCATTGTGTCCCCACACACAAAAATCAGCTTTGGAATTCTAGTCATATTTCATCAATAAATGGGAAGAAATGTGCAATGTAAGTGATGCATTCAATTTATAATGGATATTCCAACTCAATGGTACCATAAATGCCACTTTGGCTCAAAATGGCTGACATGATATGAAAAATGGTAAATATTGCCCCAATGTACCATACAACCAATTACAAATTATTGTGGTTGATGCGCACCATTGACTGTTCTGTCTTGTATACATTGAATACTAACATGTTTGATGCACCTTGATCAATTGTTACTATTTTAACCACTGACATTACAAGAATTAATCAATTTTTTCTATCACAAACTTTACATCAAAATCGACAAAAAATCACTGTTCAGGTTTGGACCATGTACAAAATAAAGTCACAATTTGTCAAACCGTTCCAAGCAGCAGAAACTTATCTTAAAAATATTTGTAATAAAGGTAACATTTTACACTTCCGACCGTCATTTTGGTGGCCATCTTGGACGGGGAGTTTCAATTATGGCATAAACAGGTTGCGTTGTATCTTAGCTTTACAAAAATGTAGACATGACACGATTTTCGCACTCCAATTGGATCAAACTGACTTATTGGAAACTGGCAGCCATCCTGGGCGCCATCTTGAATTATAAAAAATGCTCAAAGCGGTTTTTATCAGATTTTGGATATGTTATAAAGAATATATTCCTCTTCAAAGTGTAATCAAAACCAACTTAGTCCAAATTTTGTCTAGGTTGACCCTAAAATTTGAGTATATCGACCAGACTATATGTATAACACGTGTATAATATAAATAAGCAACCATTTGTTGATCGGATCCGACAGCAAGATAAGGTATCAGAGCTAGATATAATGGGAGGTCCTTTTCTCCAACCCACATATTTCAACACAGGCAGTCCGTTTGATATAGCTGTGTGAGATTTACCTTTCTTACACCCATACACATTTTAACACAGGCAGCCCACACGTGACCAGCTGTCTCACCCTGCCCACGTGACTACTTTATACCTATTTAATTAAGAGTCGGAAATATTTTAACAAGCAATAATCCACTCAGCCATGTATCTCTTTGATACTATCTTAGTTTAAATTTAATAAAATATATATATATATATATATATTATCATTCCACTGGAAATAAACTATCGTTTGTTCCATTGCGAAACTGAGGCCAATCAAGTCCACAGCTCTAACACCGACTCCGACGTTCTAATTCTCATCACGTTGTCCGAGCGCTAGGGACGGTAGATGATTAGTGACATTCTCCGATGCTTACGATCTGACAAGTAACTGGTAATTACGGATTTCTCGACGCACTTCATTGACGTATGCAATGGCCGCATCTATATTAGCTAATAATGTATGATGGCATAGCCATCTTCTTGGGAAACATTTGATATTTTTCAATATTCTATTCAAAATTGTATCGTCTTCTTTTAATTGTGACACCATTGTACGGGTGTCTGCTTTCGATATCACTTGTAAGGACACATCACTGGACGACAAAAAAAACCACACAGAGATATTCGAAATAAACTAGCATTATTGTTGATACGATCAATGATTTCGATGTTTGATTTTTTAGCGAAACTCATCAGGACCCATCTTTCTCTTCAGGCACTCCTAAGAAGTATAGGTTACCAAGATCGTGTTCGGAAAGATTGCGACTCTCAATATTATGGTCTGAAATGGAAAAAAAACCCCGTATCCTACTTGGAACGTCATATAGGTTAGAGCAGTACTTTGGTCCAAAATACTGGGAGTAATTAGATTCATCGATATCAGACGCATTTGACATATCATAAAATATTATTATCACGGGTGACTGCAATTCCAATCTCCAAGACAAATCCTCAATGTTGAAAGAAATCATAGACCGACATAGCATCAAAACGTCATAACATTCCCTGCAGGAATAACTCATTCATCGAGTATACAACAGGACTCTTCGCTTGGAGTACTAGAAGCCGAGGAATGAATCCTGTAGTCTCAGACCAGTTAGGTGTATATATGTATCATTAGCTTATGAATTTTCACAAATGACTTCGTTCCAGAAAGTAGTGTGGAACTACTTCAGAGAAAATTTCGAAAAATTCAACGAACTGTTCGGTAACATAAACTGTGGTGATCTATTATTGTGTCTGGACACGCTACAGCCATAATACTTTTCCACAAATCAATTTATCTCAATATATCGAGATACAATTCCCAATCATCTGTTGTTGGTCTCACCCAGGGCAAAATCTGGTTTAAATCAGAAAACCGAAGAGAAGTTCGCAAACAATACAGGCTGTGAACCAAAGTCTTAAAAATAATAAAAGGTCTCCCGACAACGTGGCAAGTCAATGCCGCTTTGTTAAAGAAATTAAAAAAAATGTTGAAATTTTCTAAGTCGAAAAGGGTTAATAACTCTGTCAAAAAAATATTTTTCCGTCATCTATATACATGTTGCACATCTTCAATACATGGGCAACAATATTCTGAAGTTTCAAATCTCTGGGATGAAATCTGTAGGAGATTATTACACCATGAAGGTACTCAAAATTGTGACGGACGAACGGACGGACGAACGGAGCCCGTTTCTATAGTCCCCCGATTTTTCGGGGGACAATAATACCGATACATGCAGGGGGGGTCGGAAAAAAGTGACATGACATTAGGCTGAAAAAACTTTTTTCCGGCTCTTGGGTACCCACCACCCCCCTATTTGAAGGAAAAAATATTTTTTCCAATTTCATGCGGGGTACCCACCCCCTTTTTACCTCCAAATATGTAATATCACACCATTTATGCTTGATGGTCAGTATTACAGTTACTCTATTTCCATTTCTGGTTCTTCTAAGTCATTCCAACTTTTGTAACAACACGAAACAGGTTCTAAAAAAATACCTGGAAAAACCCAAAATAACACACAGAATACATGTGCTGATCAGTAAATTATTGATTGATTCTTCCCCAAATATTGTCTAAGGTAGCTCATAATGCTCATTATACATGTAAACAAATATAAAAGCATTAGTGTACCTTCTTTTCATCACAGAAAGTGTAACTTTAGATGTGTCCCATAGTATCACATGAAGTTATGTCAATTATGATTTTTGAAAAAATTATTAGGGCAACACCACCTGGCAATTAACTCTCCAACAATACAGGTATTCAGCTGAAATCCACTATGTATCACAAAACTAATTTTCATTTCCATGAGCTGAGTTCTTGGGCTAGGTACTGTGCTAAGGCCAGACCCAGGTCAAGCATTCATACAAATACATGTACTGCGTGTAAATAGAAACTTGAAAATAAGACGGTCATATGCAGTCTGCAGATTAAGCTCCAAGGAGTGTGAGTTTTGTGATGCTACCCAGCAGAGTGGGCTATAGCATTACCAAATTCACCATATGTGACCCTCATATGTAGCTAGTTCTCCATGGTTGGTCGAGACCAAAATAGAATGAGGTCGTTAGAGGTTGAATTTGTTGATGCTATGCCGGGTAGTATCGCCAAATTCGCCCTCTGCAGACTTCGATCATTTTGCTGATGACCAGCACATTATTTTAAGACTTGCATATTACATTAAGTTATATTATATTTTCTTTCCCTTCTTTTCACTCATCTGTTCTGATTTTGTTTATTCCACTTAGCAGCCTTCTCCATATCTACACATTCAAGGTCTATGTATGCTTGCCCAATCTTTTATCTGGGTCCCACCATCTCAAGATTATTATCTCAGTGATATGCGTTGTTGCAGTCTACAGTCCCATGCCAAGTTCCGATACAATTTTGACTGAGTCATCTGGTCTGATCAGGTATAATGAGTAAATATTAATGAGATAAATGAATAGCTTTTTTCATTTTATTTATATTAAAGTTTATTCATGTGCTACATAACTGTCCATTTTCATCTGGAACCAGTAGCATTGGTACATGGCAATGTGATCGGATGTAAAAGGCGTATTCCTGAGAGTTGGTTCGTAATCTGGATTTCTGAGAAGCATCATGCCCATATCCACACTAACCCATTGATTGATTCGTCAATGCCCTAAGTGTCATACACACCTTAACAATGATGCTGGAACACTTTGAGGCATTTATATTGAAGAAATGTCGTAAGAGGAAAAAATTGCGACCACTCAGGAAAAAAGTGACTTTTTCGCAGCTGATCCACCCACCCACCCCGGCCTAGTGTATGGAAAAAAGTGGATGACCCCCCCCCCCCCCCCCCCTGATACATGGCAAAAATATAAGCAATCTAGGGATACAATAAACAACATGAAAAAGTTAACAAATTCGAACTTTGAAAATTGAAAAACCGCATGAACGAATTCCAGTGCCCATATAATACCGTAAATGTAATCTGACCCATGCATGTACCCAATTGATTATTTTGACAAGGCCAACATATCACATATTAGGTTTGTCCTGTAAATGCCCGAGAGATTATCATCCCAAGGCGTCAGTGCTTGCTGACTGCCACATCTGAAGATATCCAACTAACATAAAATGGGAAACTTGCTTTCTTGGGGTGTTTATTACCAGCTTCGCCATCCCTGGGCCTTCCCGATGGAGTCCCATGAGTCCCATGTGATAATGGGACAACTCAAGGACAAATGGTTTCCAATCACAAGTGAATTCATGGACGCAGCCTGGCGCAGTTTACCATCTGGTGGGAGGGCTGCATGGGAAGCCCATCAAGACAAACTTGTCAACAATTCGAATGGAGTTTCTGAAACCAGAGGTTCTACAACGAGTACAGTAAATTAGGTCTGGACCGAGCCTTTGGCGAGGTCCAGACCTAATTTACTGGACGAGTTTTGTAAATTCCGCAATAAACTGGGGACGAGTTGTAGATTCTATTTATTACATGATCCAAAACCTCGACAAAATATACTTAAATCAACAAGTGGGACTGAAAACTAACACCGGCTTCTATAAGGCATGCGATGACGTTCCACGTAACTATGCGTTGTTTGTCCGCGTAAAGAAATAGTCCCAGATAAATAAGGACTCTTTGGTGTATTTAATGGCGTATATTTAATGTCATAACTTTTCAACTCTTTAATCATTATAATGTGTTGGAAAAATATTGGAAGCTATGGTACTTTGAGACCTAGCGTACGGAATGTAAACAGACGACAAACCGGAAGTCAAAGTTCACCTGGCACTATTTCCTGTTATTAAACGAACGTTTAATATCACAATTTATACAATGGGTTTATTGAATGGAATAAGGGTAGGATTATGTAATAAATGTAATTATGTCGAGAAATAGTTAGTGCTTTCTGAACTATCGGTGTATGTTTTTTTACTTTCGAGCTGTGGTGTGACCGTAGTGGGTTTTTTTTCGAAAGTGCACAGATATCTCATCATATCTTTAGGTCAAGCCTCGTGAATTTGATATCTTCTGATTGAACTACTATACAACACAAGATAGATCCAATCCAAATAACGAAAATTACCAGGACTCTGTGATTGCCCATTAAATCGAATAACGCCGAATCGCTTTACACAATGTACATTCGATAAACAACCCCACGAGTGTCCATTTGGGTGGAAATTATTTGATTTACTTACAGATTTCTAACAATTGTGTTCGGCGCTAGCCGGTAATTATGCGTGACGAAGATCGGCCCTCTCTGTTTGTGGAGAGACATCTGGTGACAACAAATCGATGACTGCCGAGGTCTGCGGTAACTCCGATGGTCAGCCTCCATAATCACGTTAGTTGGGATCATCCATTTAAATTAACACACGCAGTGTTTGGACATGTACATTATAGTCGTGTTATCAGTGCAGTCAGCCCAACAGCAATATCAAATTACTTGTCAATGCCATGGCTAAATTGTATCTTGGTGCGCGTGTTCTTATATCTCCTGACTCGGAACACATATATCTTCATCAATTCATGGATTCCCTAATATTGGGATAGCATTACAGTATTGTTCTGTTGATGCTTATTACACACGTAGTGCATGGTTTCGCTTACGATGACAATCTTGCACAGCAGCATCGTGCTTAAATTGCGATGAATGGAAATTAACGAGAACTTGTATATGCAGAGAGATAGCAATGTCCTGGCATGTATGCCTTTGCTCGCGATCCACGCTAGATTACATGCGTTGAAAATAATATCACATAATTCGCGACCAACTATGTTCTCCGCTTGCCTGTCCATGCACAATGTCAACATATCGCATATATACACCTAAATCATGTTTATTACACGCTTGTTCCCAGAAGTACAGTGTTATTGCTGTTCCAAAATGACGTAAAATGAATTTCGCCTCAACCTTGAAACCGGAACTATAAAATAAAAGCATCATCACAGATGACAAAACGCGCCCTCTTTGTGCCTAAATAAAACTTCTAAACCTGTATTTGTAATGCACGGATTCTAGGACGCGAAGCGTGTAATAAACACAGAACGACACGATGTGTAAATGGGTTTGTCGATACGGCACTCGTGCTGTCGCGCAAGCGCCTCTCCTTCTATCCTTCCACGACAGCACTCGTGCCGTATCGACAAACCCATTTACACATCGTGTCGTTCTGTGTATTTACTTAACTTACACCAGGGCTATATGGAGGAATTGTGTGGCTTAAGTGCTTCTGGTGGCCGGTTAGTTGGTTTGGGTTCACCACCGGGTTATAACGGCGCACTATGTACCTTTTTGCCAGTTTTCGCCGGTTGCGTTCAGATATTACATGGTACCACAAGGAGTCGCCTTAGTGGGTTGATGGCAATGTGTTCTAGGGGAACGCAATATGTATTTTTCTAAATATGGGTGTAATGTGGGCTATCTCTTAATTGCTCTGCGTGTAATGCTGTTAGAGTTATCCATTTATATATAGCTATCGTGATTGATATGAGAAATTACATGTCTTGATCTCGGATATACAACGTGTGGTTGAAGCGTAAGAACAATTACGACGGGGGGCTGCATGGATACGTCTGGAAGTTCAGGACTGAGTGCTATAGCTATGGTAAACTTTGATCGTTGATCATCCGTATGGTGTGTATACATATGTTACAGGATATCGTTCAATCCTTACTAATTGGTACATTTTCGCAGTCTTTAATCTGATTTATTAAAACGGAAAGTCAAAGATAGGACAAGATTGTCTTCTATCGATCGTGCACCATTCAAAGGAATGTTCTTAAATTTACCACACACCGGCTTGCACATACGCTCAAAGACCAACCGGCTTTGATTGAATAACGGTGTTGATCCAATTCATAGCATTTAGACGTTAGCCTAATTTTTGAAACTGATCGCGTTCCCAAGCAAATATAATACCAAATTAAACCAATCAACCGAATTTGTTTGACGCGGACTTTTAACTCTAAACTGACGAGTTACTATGGAGAGTGATGTGTTGACTGCCGGATTATGAGGAGTCTCCCAACGTTAGTAGCCATTAGACTTCATTTTGTTCCACTTCAATGGTGGAGTAAAATATAGCAAATTTAACCATTTTCTAACTGAATACTGATTTGTTGTTACATGATTCCAATTCACATATTTGTACATCCGTTCAGCTAATAAAACGTTCAATGCATACCTTAGAAAATAAAAATTTCAACACATACCTTAGAATATTTGTTGAAAGTATTAGCGGAACATCCCTACAGCTGAATCCGAAAATTGTTATCTGTTGGCCACGGCGCTTAGTATCCGAGCAGCTCTATAAACGGAATTTGAACCCTTCCATTGCATATACGTTTATAATAGAATGGGATCATAATTAATTCATCAAATGATTAGACCATGTTATTTCACGATTTTTGAAGAAGATGGATACGTAATTCGCCGATAAGCGCAGTTGCGTTCCTCTACAGTTATAGGTATACGTGCTATATCAAAACCATCTTCGAGACGAACACTCACAAAACTCATGAAAACCCATTGACGTAACATTTGCTAATCAAACTGAATACGAACAATCATTCATAAGATAAGATAAAATTTTAATGCAAAATACACCCAAATGGGCAGTTGCAAACATGAATAAAATACATATAATTTGACAAAAAGTAACTATATATATTAGATGAGTAACATATATGCATATACACGTACAATGTATATATAGTTTCCTAACGAATTTCTTTTTTCTCTTTTCATCGTAAAATTTAATTCATCAGTTATGAATTATCAATTGACTATATAGCTTTTATTGGAATCCCGAGCGATGAAGAAAGACCGGATCGTGTCAAATATAACATTAATGGTTGCTTTGTGTTCATTCTTCATAATAAATCTAAATTTCTCATAATTCGTCATATCTGAAAAATGTGGGAACTCTGTGATTATATATATGTCCCTAAAATATGTATCGCGCATACTTTTGTAGGCTCTACATTCTAATATAAAATGGTATTCTGTTTCAATTTGTTTACATTTACAAAAAGTACATACTTTTTCTTTAACGGGTATAGTGGGGGCTGTTTGTGTCTCCCCTTTTCAATTTCCAATCTATGATTGCTGATTCGCAATCTCGTAAATATAATTTTCGCTTTTTATATATATAGAACGCGTATCGCAAATGTATGGCTCCATTTCGTACATTAATTGTTTTAAACAACCTATACGTTCTTGTCTTATTACCAGCGGTCGGTTTATTTTCGGAAGAATTTATGTTGTAAAATCGTTTTAAATGTTCCGTTTTCAATTTTCTCACAAGCTCCTTTTCTTGAATTCCTTGAAGTGTCCTACGATTTGAAATATCAACACCATATTTGCCATATAAGTCATTGCATAATGATATCGACGCATTTTCAAGTGATTCGATGTATGCATCATGTATCAAAGACCCAGCTTGGGAATTAGAAACTGTTTTCATATACTTGAATTGTTGTATAATCGCGTCATGTATTACCGGGAATCGTCCCAATTCTGCGCGTACGGCATGATTCGTGGCCTTTTGATTAACCCCTAATATCGTTTTGCAAAACCTCAGGTGAACATGCTCGCATGGTATTGTGTCAGAATGAAGCATTTTTATTTCTCCTGCCCATATCTCACACCCGTATATCATTATCGGTTTAATCAATTTATCGAATAATTTGCATTTAGTTGGAATCGACAGTCGCATCTTATATAGAAGGAATAGACTGCGTTAAAAAGAACATTGCTTTCGTGGCTTTTCCACTTGTGTGCTCTTGTGACTTTGTCATTCTACCGGTTGATGTGAATTTATTCCGAGATAGGGATACTCTGAAACTAATTAAAGGTATATTGAGTAAATGTTTCTATCGCATGTTCAGTCATGTACACATTTTCTCATAGCCGATAACATGTACATGTATTTCGGTACAGAAAACCATTTCTGTTCCATGTGTATGTGCTGCATAAATCTCCCATGACATGTATTTTATCAGTCTAAATAACATTTGACCGTGTTTCATTTAAATCAACTTACGGTCTAAAGACTATCATGGTTAAAATTATTTCAAACGTTATAAATCGAGCCAATGCGCAGCGAACGATTCGTTGCTTGACCAATGAATAGCTTCCTGCAAATTCAATTATTCATACAAGTCAATCCCGCGGTATTTGACTGCAATGTCACTATGTTATCGAATACAATGCACGTTATTGTCGGGTATATCTAAACTGACCAAACGTCGTATGTTCAAAATCAAAACGTACGTTTCTTCTTAATTGGGGAATGGTCAGACAGAACAAGTTTACTAATAGAATCGTATTTGCAAAGATATTCAAAACTGGTTAAATCTAGTTAGTATTTTCTCCAAACCTTAGCTAACATATGGATATTACGTCACGATCCAAATAAGGATCGTTACAACTTAAGAGTAATCGTATCGTAAAGTTTCAAGCGCGTATTCTGAATATGGAGATGACGCAACGTGACCGCGATGCAGCTCAATAATATTAATTATAGCGTGCTTATCGCTATATATTCAATGCATTGTTCTTTATTATATAGCATCTGATTGGCGAAACCTGTATTCCGCATGCATAGTGAAGCAAACCTTGAAACGCGAATTTTATTGCACGAAATTGGTGGAGGAAGAGTGACTATACTCTTGCATGTTTACTATCTACACACCGCGTAATCAAATGGCCTGATCTGCACCTAAAACGCTAATCTTATATAATTGTCCATCTGCAATCTGTTCCATTAACCAATGACAAGTAATAAAAGCACACACTGTTAAAACACATGTATTCTTTGCAAATGGTAGAAACACGGGACTTGTAACGCGCTCGATGCTCCGTCACGCCCCCCCTCCCCAACCGCACTATCCTTATACGCCGTACGGCGTATTCGCCCCCCCCCCCCCCGCCACACACACACATATACATAGACCTTCCATGAATTACATACCTACCGATATAATGAAAAGCTAAGTAATTGAACATAACATGCTAATTATTACAAAACAAGTATTCATCTTTGATGTGATATTTTATTTCGGTATTACTGTTTCTGCCACATGGGCTTGTAATGCGCTCCACTGCCCACCCCTCGAACGCATCACTGCCCTTATACCTTATAGACCGTCCCTATATTTGCTTGCTCTATACTCCATGGTAGTAAACATGTGTATCAAGTATACTACAATGACGTAAAACAGGAACATATATAACAGTAAGTATATACGGTGAATAAGGTATATGTGTGTGTATCGGGGGGGGGGGGGGCGGGGGGATACGCCGTATAGGTATAAGGATAGTGCGGTTGGGGAGGGGCCTGACAGAGCAACGAACGCGTTACAAGTCTTCGTGTTTCTGCCATTTGCAAAGAATACATGTGTTTTAATTGTGTGCTTTAATTACTTGTTATTGGTCAATGGAACAGACTGCAGATGGAAAATTATATAATTAATACAGACATTGGGCTGTATAAATTTCGATATGAAAACACCTCCCATTCCGATATGCACACCAGTGTGCATTCTACGGTGGCCCGTAAGTGCCACGGCGAAACAAACTTTTCACTCACGGCAAAACAAACTTTTCAATCACGGCAGAATAAACTTTTCACTCACGGCAAAACATTCTTTTCATCCACGGCAAAACAAACTTTTCACTCACGGCAAAATAAACTTTTCACTCACGGCAAAACAAACTTTTCACTCGCGGCAAAACAAACTTTTCACTCACGGCAAAACATACTTTTCATCCACGGCAAAACATACTTTTCATCCACGGCAAAATAAACTTTTCATCCACGGCAAAATAAACTTTTCACTCACGGCAAAACATACTTTTCATTCACGGCAGAATAATCTTTTCACTAACGCTAGACCCCTCTCTCTCTCTCTCACGATTAAAAATATTTTCATGGCTGTGGTGACGTGGGAGTTATATGCGAACTATATAGTATATCAGGTCGTAAATCTCTATAGCATGCGGTGAGCAAAGGTCCCATGTGGTGGTGAGGTTCCGACTGTTTCTCTGCACTGTGTAAAGAGACTGTCATATTGTATGCTGATTTATAATAAACATTCTTTATTGTAAGCATCAATTTCGAGTTGATAAAGGGCACTTACATAGTAAACGCTCTGTTTGAGGATAAAATAATTGAAGTAAAGTTCACATAATGATTAAATTTTTCTGTAATATGACCATCTTCATTTGAATTCCCATCTTGGTATAAGAGACAGTTTTGAAGGTAGTCATACATATACTGACGGAATGCTAAGAGTAAACGCTCTTGATCACACGCACCAGTTTTGATGTTGAAAAGAGCGCATGCTGATTAAAGTGTTGTATGATATGCCCCACTTTACTGGTATTACCCTATTGATATAAGCTTCAGTTGTGAATGTATAGACCATATACTTAACGCTCTTTTTTGCAAGCACCAGTTTCGAATTTGATAGAGGGCACATACTGATAAAACGCTGTGTATTGTAAGCGACAATTTCGAAGTTGATAAATTGCAAAAACTGATTAAACGCTCTCCATTGTAAGACTAAGGTGGAGTTGATAAAGTCTTAATAAAGGGCACATACTGGTTGAGGTCTTCTGTGATATGACTCATAGTAGACTCTCTTGGAATAAGAGTACCAGTACTGCTTTGAAGGTATATATGCCATATACTGACGAAATTTTCAAAGTAAACGCTCTTTATTATTCATCAGTTTTATGTGGACAAAGGGCACATACTGGTTAAACGCTCTTTATTATAAGCGTCAGTTTCGAAGTTGATAAAGGGTACATACAACTAAGGGTTGAAGTTGATAGATTATTAAAGCTGCGAGTGAAAAGTTTTATCTGTCGTGAGTCAAAAGTTTATTTTGCCGTGAGTCAAAAGTTTATTCTGCCGTGAGTCAAAAGTTTATTTTGCCGTGGGTGAAAAGTTTATTTTGCCGTGAGTGAAAAGTTTGTTTTGCCGTGTGTATGGATGAAAAGTTTGTTTTGCCGTGGCACTTACGGGCCACCGTAGCATTCCGAGTGAAATTGTGAAACAAATCACCCATGCATTAGTTATGATGATGGGAATGGTCTTAAAATTACGATGCACTTAATATAAAGAACCCATTGCCATGTACGTCCCTATTATTTTGCCACAAACTGGGACATTTTTGGATATTGAATTGACCACTATATATATAGTTTTCGTTTTGCACACGTAAAGTCGTGAAGAAGTCAATTTGCTTATTCTCGGATAAGGAGTTGTCAACATCGCAGATCAGACGTTGTCAAATATGCACACACAGTTGTCAGAAAAAATATCGCCTAAAGTGATGAAATTCGATCTTATTTTTACTGATATCAACAAATGATGTACATAAACAATTTAGAAAGAAGTATTCGTTGTGAACAGCGGGTAATAGCTGTACATTTCTTCGGAATCAACGAAAGTGCGAGTGTCGTGGCATGGAAAATGGTGGAAAAACAGGCATGTTGTCATTTTGTGTGACACATTTCATGCACTTCCAAATTACTTCCAACCACACGCTTTTACACAAAGAGTACGTTAATATCACACTAACTAACGCGCATAAACTAAGAAAATAAATGCAAATACTTAAGGCGTGGTACAGTTCCGGTACGCAGATTAGCGTTTAATGTGCAGATAAGGCCATTTGATTACGCGGTGTGATCTATCTATGGATGTGTGTAAAAACATTGTCTTCGTGAATATTAACGCATTTTCACAAAAAGATATATCTTTATTACCTCCAAGTATAGGAGAGATCGATACACATGACATATAAATACAGTTGGATTAAAGTGGGCTCCCCTGACCAATGTGGTGGGCCGTTATGTACAAGTATGGAGAGGTGTTGGAAACCACGAGAGTGAAGCATATATGTATTTGAATGTTCACAACAGCTTTTGTTGTAGGAAAATCTGATTTGTCCAACAGATATGACAGTTAGTCGTTACAACATGCGTGGGTGTTGAGAAGATAATTACAATGGACGAGACACGGGTTGCTGTACGCCATTCCTTATCATTGTGCTGAGAACGTACATGAACTTCGCAGAATATAGTACTAGTTCCTTGAGGCAGTGAGATATGTGTTCTGTTAGGGTTTCCAGAGAACTTCCGAGGAGGGTTGCTACCAGGTCATCTCTGGCTAACGACGCAAGGTGAAAATATTCGGGTATGCCGAAACGAGAGATAATCCCTTCCCAAAAAGAGTTTCTAATAATGAGTGCGGCTGGAGAAGAGCATACGAACATGGCGTGGTCGATTTCGTTCGAGTACACTTCGCTGCAGAGATGACACACTAAATTGTTGGCATATGTAGTCCTGTTGAGAAGCAGTACTAAGTTTTTGAGATATTTCAACATGTGAGCGTTTCCATGGAGAAGTTTCCAGACTGCCCAGTTTGATAGGGGATTAGGGTGAACTTTCCACAGAATTCGCAAGGATGGATCGGACGAAACTTTGGTCTGCCACGAGGAAATGAACGTTCCCCTGACAGCTGCCTTCACAAGAGTTATCCACGTTGACAGTTTTGGGAAGACCCCAATGTCCAGGTAGTCGTTCAAATAGTTCAAAAGATCGTATTTGGCTAATATGGAGAACATTTCCTGTACAAAACCACTGGAGCGACTGTATAGTCTGTAGAGGTGTGCTTTCAGGACAAACAGTCGTAATGGTAATTGATGGCCGAACTTCCAAATTACTTCCAACCACACGCTTTTACACAAAGAGTACGTTAATATCACACTAACTAACGCGCATAAACTAAGAAAATAAATGCAAATACTTAAGGCGTGGTACAGTTCCGGTACGCAGATTAGCGTTTTATGTGCAGATCAGGCCATTTGATTACGCGGTGTGATCTATCTATGGATGTGTGTAAAAACATTGTCTTCGTGAATATTAACGCATTTTCACATAAAGGGGAGCCCCTTCATCTCTGAAATCAGATAGAATCCCGGTGTCGTCGGATGTAGATGAAAGTAATGAAATAGAGTCTGGATATTTATCAGACTGGTATTTTATATTGTCAGAAAATAACTGTGCGGTTAAAGCCTCAAACAAAACCTACACATGTATTTCAACAAATAAGCAAATGCAGAACACGCAATGCAAATATTTAAATCCATAATTCTCAAACACGACTATACATGCTTTCCACACGAACTACGTAAGTGGGAGAATGAACGCTTTTCTAAGGCATAAACTTTTGTCGCATTGACGTGCCTCTTCAGAGTATAGACTGTTTGTAAAGTAGTATTTAATGTAATTATAATAACCAAATGCGACAAATGCGCTATATTAATATGAGACGCAACACTCATATGCCGTTTTAATCGACAAAATCAGCAATCGAGAGAATTTATTGGTTGACTTAAAGATGTATGATAGTGCGTGGTCCTCTCCACAGCGATTCTTAAAGATGTATGATTGTGCGTGGTCCTCTCCACAGCGATTCTTAAAGATGTATGATAGTGGTCCTCTCCACAGATGTAAGATAGTGCGTGGTCCTCTCCACAGATGTAAGATAGTGCGTGGTCCTCTCCACAGATGTAAGATAGTGGCCCTCTCCACAGATGTAAGATAGTGCGTGGTCCTCTCCACAGCGATTCTTAAAGATGTATGATAGTGCGTGGTCCTCTCCACAGCGATTCTTAAAGATGTATGATAGTGGTCCTCTCCACAGATGTAAGATAGTGCGTGGTCCTCTCCACAGATGTAAGATAGTGCGTGGTCATCTCCACAGATGTAAGATAGTGGCCCTCTCCACAGATGTAAGATAGTGCGTGGTCCTCTCCACAGATGTAAGATAGTGCGTGGTCCTCTCCACATATGTAAGATAGTGGTCCTCTCCACAGATGTAAGATAGTGCGTGGTCCTCTCCACAGATGTAAGATAGTGCGTGGTCCTCTCCACAGATGTAAGATAGTGCGTGGTCCTCTCCACAGATGTAAGATAGTGCGTGGTCCTCTCCACAGATGTAAGATAGTGGTCCTCTCCACAGATGTAAGATAGTGCGTGGTCCTCTCCACAGATGTAAGATAGTTGTCCTCTCCACATATGTAAGATAGTGCGTGGTCCTCTCCACAGATGTAAGATAGTGCATGGTCCTCTCCACAGATGTAAGATAGTGTGTGGTCCTCTCCACAGATGTAAGATAGTGCGTGGTCCTCTCCACAGATGTAAGATAGTGGTCCTCTCCACAGATGTAAGATAGTGGTCCTCTCCACATATGTAAGATAGTGGTCCTCTCCACAGATGTAAGATAGTGCATGGTCCTCTCCACAGATGTAAGATAGTGGTACTCTCCACAGATGTAAGATAGTAGTCCTCTCCACAGATGTAAGATAGTGCGTGGTCCTCTCCACAGATGTAAGATAGTGGTCCTCTCCACATATGTAAGATAGTGCGTGGTCCTCTCCACATATGTAAGATAGTGAGTGGTCCTCTCCACAGATGTAAGATAGTGCGTGGTCCTCTCCACAGATGTAAGATAGTGGTCCTCTCCACAGATGTAAGATAGTGCGTGGTTCTCTCCACAGATGTAAGATAGTGCGTGGTCCTCTCCACAGATGTAAGATAGTGCGTGGTCCTCTCCACAGATGTAAGATAGTGGTCCTCTCCACATATGTAAGATAGTGTGTGGTCCTCTCCACAGATGTAAGATAGTGCGTGGTCCTCTCCATAGATGTAGGATAGTGCGTGGTCCTCTCCACAGATGTAAGATAGTGGTCCTCTCCACAGATGTAAGATAGTGCGTGGTCCTCTCCACAGATGTAAGATAGTGCGTGGTCCTCTCCACAGATGTAAGATAGTGGTCCTCTCCACATATGTAAGATAGTGCGTGGTCCTCTCCACAGATGCAAGATAGTGGTCCTCTCCACATATGTAAGATAGTGCGTGGTCCTCTCCACAGATCTAAGATAGCGCGTGGTCCTCTCCACAGATGTAAGATAGTGCGTGGTCCTCTCCACAGATGTAAGATAGTGGTCCTCCCCACAGATGTAAGAAAGTGGTCCTTTCCACAGCGGTTCTTAAAGATGTATGAGCGGTTCTTCGTCCTTACTTAAAAAAACGCACTTTAGCTATAATGAACCACGTGTAAAATAAAGGGCATAGGGAGGGCGGTGACTGTTTGGTGATTGGAAACATAGGAAATAACAATTAAACTGCTCTACACTATGTCAGTCCACGCCGAAACCAGAGTTTTATGGTGGACAGATGGAATACGTTTCACAATAACTATTCTTAGTTGAAACAATTATTGCAGAGTTTCTCTTGACTGCAAGTGGCATTCAAACATCGGTACAGGCATATTAAACTGTAGGCCCGATGTGCACGTCAGCGTGTGCTCCGTGAAATAAAACCACACGTTGTCTTCATTCTTGTTGCTACTAATTTTACGACCTTATTGTGGAATGGCCAGCACCGTAGGAACTGACAGGAATTGTCCGATCGTTGATTTTATATGCAAATGTTTGCACCCAACCGCCGTCGTTTATTATTAAGATGGGTAATAAACGTGCGCCATTTGAATGATAAGTATACCGGATACACAATGGATTCACACAAATACGAGCCCTGCGGAATTGAAAATAGTTTTCGCATTGATAGCCGTACCTTGCCGCCAAATATTTGCATGCAATTGTCTGTCAATTTGTCTGGGAATAGATTGCGATAAATGCACTAATAAGCAGCCATCATTAACCCATATATAAACTCTTTAAAGTCACGGGAAATAATCCTGGTTTGTTATGGTGTGTGCTCTGGTGGATCAAAAGATCGAATTCAAGCTACTCGTGACAGAGCTGTTATCTGGGCGGGGAATATGTGAGGACAATCAAAATATCTGCCACAATTCCCGCGACAATTATTACAAGGTCGTCCAAATCAAGTGGTATAGACCCATGAACGTGTATACGTTTGACATAATCGTTTTAATTTGAATCGTTCGGAAATTTCTTAAACACAACCGTTTCTTCTGCCAGACCCCATCAGTATATTGCAGCAATATAGTATGGATAGATATTATTTACTTCAATTTCAGTACCACTAGTTGACTTCACACCACTCTAACCATATTAAGCACATGTTAATACAAAATTATGCTATTATGAGATGGTATTTTCCATATCAGTCTAGGGCACCAGGGAGAAAGAGAGAGAGAGACAGGGATAGAGAGACATACATCGGTGACTATATCGTTTGGTTATAATACCGTGAGGTGTCACATGTCTACTGTCATTATGCATTCTGATTGAAACACACTCACTACATTGTACAACACACAATTTGTTGGAAATGTTGGCATCGAATTTAATTACTCATTATACAACCGTGAACTCAACTGGTGTCATGCCACATTTTTAATTATAAACGTATAAGCATATCGACTCATAAGTAGAAAAATACTATATTTCAAAGGCCATATGTGTATATATGTGTATATTCCCGAAGCGCAATGGTTTTTATTAATCAGTTGTTTTCGTTGTAGGAAACTGCAATATTTAAACAAAAAATCCCTGCAATTTCAGGCAAAAGTATCCAATTTTTCTGATATTTTGAAAGTGGTTACCATGGCAACACATTATAAAGAGCGTACATCTGGTGCTGCAAAGTTTCCTCGTGAAAACAGGTTCATATTGGACCGAAACATTCACATAGGTTCATAGTCGACTTATTTGATTCTGAAATAAGCCCAAAGTGAGCCTATTGTTTTGTTTTAATTATTTATTTAAGTACATTTTTAGATCCAAATTTTGAAAAACTAGCGCGTTATAACCACCACCAGGGTACCCGTCACTACACCACATTTGGTTGAAATCGGTCTAGCCGTTTGGGAGACAAATCCGAACAGTCAGACATATCCTACTCGTGTATACATGTATACATATATAGATAATTAATTACTTAATATCAAAGAACAGCCTGTTATTAAGTAATGAGATGTAATCGAACATATCAACTGGAGGGAAATTGGATTGTATATATTTGCAGTGATCAAATTTAACAGTAACTTTTTAATTGAATATTTTAAAACCTCTAAACGCCCCATCCCTTGTTTCGGTAGAACCGATAGTGGATGAGCAAGTTCGCATTTTCGTACCATGTGTACACACTGAATGTGATATAGTGTTCGTGAATCGCGTGGCCGGCTTATATTGAACTATACCAGAAGTTAACACCTAACCTTACAATATAGTGCAAAAACGATAAGTGACTTACCACATCTCTGAAAGCATTAACGACCTCTATGATGAAAAGTATTAAGCACCACGCGGGTCTCTCACTGACGCGAGAATCAATTGATTAATACTGAACCAGTATTCTCCCATTTCCTGGATTCGTAGAAACATAGACACCAGTCATATAGATAGCTCACTTAGGAGGCGACCTAGCTCTAGTGAACAGTGTGTGTCATTAATTTAGACTTAATGATTCAGACCGTGTTCAGTAAATGGCCTGTTTTCGAATCATTAGTTACACCGGTCTTAATAGACACAATATCAAACTCTATTTGGCGTAGAGTATACCACGTGCTTTGAGATTGGGTATACACGTGATAATATAATATATCTTATTCCACTGATACGATACGCTATATCAAAACCTGCGTTCAAACTGAAGTTTTCGCGCTGCACCCATGACAAAATTCCTGTGCAGGAATAAACTCCGCCAGTGACGCTATATATTGTGTGATCCGACATATTGTGACCGCCCAACTGGTGCAGAGCATACGCCCACTAATATATGACTGTTAAGCAACCATCACCGTGTCGTATCCCAATGGATTCATGAGTTTAGTGAAATGTGTGCATAATCTCTATTCTATTTCAATTACCAACGACATTTGATGTAAATCTTCACTCAACAATGATGACATGTAAGTTTCGTGAGGTATCATTATGAACTCAGATCTATATCTCAGGGAAGCTTGGCGAAGTGTAGTGAAATGTATAAAATTATAACCTTATATAAAAACTTCATCAACCTTTCCCACCTACAAAGAGACAAAACAAAACGACAACAATGACAGACGACTCTTAGGGAACATTTTTATGTACTTTGAGATGGAGATCTTTATTCAATACCATTATGTCCGTGATGCGCAAAGCAAGAGAGTTATTGACTATAAGTGCGTGCGATAGACTGATCTTTGGCACAATTGAGGCATCCTTCTAATTCATTGTATAACACGATCCTATCATCTTCGCCGAAAGCTGTCCCGGGATGGTATGAGGCCGTCATTCATTTCAGTCTCAATCTGCACAAGTTCCGATAAGTAACCACGATGAGTCGATGCGAATACAAGGAGCCTGCTATATGATCATCGCTGATTACATGTCTCAACTTCCAGCACGGTCCTCGAGCTGGATATCATTACATCAACAGCTCTGTTTGACAGCTGAGTTTTATCCAATTTCTTGCTACACAAACCATCCCTAACACAAGACTAACTATATCTTGGCGTGGGCACTGCTATCCCAGGACTCGTTCATCGATCGTTGCCAGATTTGTCTTGAGCTGTGCTTGTTCTCTTAGTCTCTTGAGAACTCTCAACCGTGAAATGAGTGAACTCGTAACAAATCCGCCTTTGTTGGTTGACACGCTGTATTATGTCTGACTGCGATAATTGGAGAGGAGAATTCCAAATACAAGCATCGTTACATCGATCCCACTGCACGGACCGATACGCGTGTCCACAATGAACGTTTTTGACATTCATTCGAATGCTATTGGATCCGCCAATTCCGAGACGGATGTCCATAATGAATGTCAGAAACATCCATTCGATTGCATTTGGGTCCGACATCCATGTAGATGGAATAACGGACCTTGCTATATTTCTTTGTATGGTAGAAGTCGAGTAAAACTTTGCCCATAGAAGGTATTCAAACTTAAGGTTATTTCTACCCTCTACTCCGACAGGTCACTGGTGTATCTCAGTTCATTCTGTACAGTGTTATTCAAACCTAAAGTAGAAACATTCCAGTGAGGAAATATACGACGATCACATGAAGATTTTGGAGCCAAGAATCATAGCATTGTATCTCATGCACCCGACTGTGTCGTTGTGCTACTGGTAGAAATGTTACCCATATCTTATGTACCTGTCATGTATATATATTTATCATATGACTCAATCGTTATTTACGTTGGAAAGTCTGTCATAAATCAATTTCATATGAATTACTAGTTCATATCACCTTCCGATAATTTGATTGGTTTGTTGACAAAAAGTGTGTTCTGATTGGCTGAATGGCAGCCGGGGCCGAGCCGCATTTCTAACTAAATGCAGGTCAAATTCGTGCGCGTCTATCAACGCGATGCCGAAATTCTCGCAATTATAATCTTGAAATATATAGTTTTGGACATTGTTATACGATAAATAGAATATGTAATTCGTATTTATCTAATAAACATACGATATAATGTCACAAACTGAGAACAGAATAGCGCACTATATCTTCGCGTGCATATTATTTCTGCTATAGCTACCAGGTGTAATTGGGCTTCCGGTGCAATGAAGTGACGTCACATTAACCTTTTGCTGCCGATGTCATATAGCTATTTAGTGATTTGTGTGCGTTTTGGACATCATAATCAATTTATAGGTGTCATATGATAAATAGAATATGTAATTCGTGTTTCTCTCATATGATATTTATGAAACTCGTCACGAATTTTCAGTTTTCTCTCGCCAGAGGCTCGAGAAAACTGAAAATTCTTAGACGAATTTCATAAATATCATATGAGAGAAACACTCATTTCATATCCTCTATATGCCACACATGGTCGACACTATATAGTACAGGGTTTACGCGCATGTATTGAACTTCTCGTATTTAATACCACCTCCATTTTTGTGTTTGAATAGAAAGGAATTCCGACGACATTCCACATATAGACATACTATGGTATTGTTGTTCTTTTGATATGAGAAGTAAAGCATTTTGAAGCGTGGTTTTCCTCCGACAACAATCGAGCTTTTTATCTTATTCTTTTCTTTTCTTTTAATTTACCCCGGGCATCCTCTTCCGTGTTCAATTTGTGTTCTCGTGAGCGGCAAGCAAAATAGTGACTAACTATATATATATATATCCGGCTGTATACGTGGTAATTTCATGTCATAGTGCGATTGGAAATACTTGCTATGTTGATCAAATGTGAGGTATTTATCAGTTTTATTTTGAGTCAATCGTAATTCATGATTCCCAAAGAAAGCCTCGGTGATGTTCTGAGAACGCCATGCAGAAGCTGTTGTGGTTCTGCAGAATATAGTAGTATTTCCTCTCTATAAACTATTTTCTCTCCGCCATTTACAAACTATAATTATGTTATATACTATCTTGAAGACCTCGTCTCTCGTTTGGACAACAACGCCAATGGATAAAAGTAGCCATGACCAAAATTGTTGATGAGGGTACACACATCAGACATAGGAAAATGCAAACTCCTAAGTCCACATGCTGATACCTCAGAAACACACAGAACTAGTGTAGTCACTGTCCAAAACAAAACTGAATGAGAAATGTTCTGATTTAAAAACCGTTATTTTCTTAATTGACACGTATGTTAGCCCACGACACACTAGTGAACCCAAGATCTCTATGGAACCCCGCAAACCGAAGGTAGACAATTCGTCACCTATACCTCTGGTTTCGAGTTTAAACACGGATATTAGCCATTACACAAGCTATTAAAACCGAAGGTTTTCTTTAAACGTTCAGTGTTATTGTTCGTGTATATAGAGGCCAATGGTAACATTAGCGAAATTAAGTTTGAGATAGCATGAATCATCTATCTACTACTATGTATTTCTCGAATCACTTGTTATTCCCCAATGTGGTGATATTTTGACCCGAATCGTATTTGTTCCAAATTGACGAGACATGCGGACGGTAAATGTGTTATTACATCCCAGTTGATTGCATCTCTTCTGCGTTCGGTCGTTAACAAATATGTCACGTGACGGAAATATTTGCCAGACGTCAGAAAGAATCGTGAGATGAGCGACCCACGTGACCTCATCCGTGATTCTCTGTGATTAGCGTCATAACAGGTTCCATGTTTCGTGCAAAGATTCTCGTCCAAATGTACACATTTGTCAGGAAAATCACAGTTAATCGCTCTAGTTTTCCGTCCCGCTTGACATATTGGTTTCGCGTGCCAATACAATAATTGGGGGTTCCCAAACACAGAAGAGAGATGTTTTCGGCTATTGATTTGGACAGTCGGTTCACTGGAACCTCACTTTGTCACGAGAAAACCCCGGTTTGTTCTCCGAGTTAGACTTACTCTGCAAATTGCTTTCGTGGGCGACGCTATGAATTGAGAATTGGATATTCCGTGAATAATTTGAAAACGAAGACGCGTCGTCATTAATATATTAGACAAAGCAAACGCAGGATTGGATTAGTGTATATAATAGTTGGCCATAAGACAGATAGTAACGTCATGTTGCGAGCAGCGTGGCCACAGTCATTTATATATACACAACATTGCCGAACATTATTGGACAAATGTTAGACAATAGTGGCTGGTTCGTATATATGTGGCTGTGTTGAATGTCCGACAAACGAATGCATGACTTTTCCGCGCGCTATGCAGAATGTGTGAGTCCTATTTGTTTGGATGAGTTGCCACTACATCACTCTTAACCGTGCATATATGCAAAGTGCAATGGACATGACCATGGCCGCCTCGTCATCGCTTGTCCAGTTTAAACCGGTCGTTTCGTGACCAGTTGAATTGGGTGACAACTCTGTTCAGTGAGAAGAGAGTATGGAAACACAGAGGAAAAACACAAGCAAGGAAACAGAATCTGAATACGCCATCAGTTAACGTGAATTGCATAGCTCGTGTAGGCTTGTCGTCACCTAGCCGAACTCAATTGGTGCCAAGACAATATCCACACTGACATTCACATGCGATATAAATAAGATAAGATAAGATTTATTGTCAATAATATAAATCATAATATGATGCATACACATCATTACTAACGTAAACCTCATAAACACGCCCTCAATCGACATTATATTTACATATCCGCCACTGCACTGCCTGTATATATATATAACAATTGAGACCTATACATGGTTCATCAGAAAGGACTGACCAAACTAAACCGGGGTTTTGTTGGCCCAACGGTTTTTTATTTTGGTTTAGGATGCCGCTCTATGGTTATAGAACGCAATAATGATCGCAACATTTATTTATCCCTATACAATTTACGCGTGTATGCGCGTTTATGAAAGTTACAAGCAAAAATTGCTGATATATATATATATATATATATATATATATATATATATATATATATTGCAATTGTCGATATAATACGGCCGGTTCGCATTATAGGCATGTATACACTTTCGTTTAGCTCGACGATAGAGAGAGAAACTAAAGCTAAATCAGGTATGGCTGGACCTAGGTGAAATTGGTGATAAATTCGTAATTTATACCTTCGGTCTCCAGTTTAAACTATGATTTTTTCTGTGAATGCCGACTTAAAATTAGGAGTTTCCATAAAATGAGTTTAGACTGGAGATGACAAATCCGATACATGAGTTAGATATATCAAGTCTTCAATTGAACGTTACATGAAAAAAATCTGCAGAAATATGTGTACCTTAATCTGGATATTATTATATTTTTGGAGTCCATGACGCATATATAGACGAGTGATGGAAATCCTGCAGTATTCCGTGTGTCTTATACTAACGATAGGGCGTCCAGCTCAGATGCCAGGCATGTTGAACGGATTCTCCAACAGTTTGGAGCTGCGCCACACAGGGTCTGTATAGTTTCCTTCAATCGCAACACCTGCATCTCGGCGATGATGAGATGAATTGAAGTGCGTGACGGAATGATTCGTTACAGATGAGGGCCGCGTATAGGTTTATTCAGCCAAAGGGTATAACATAGCCTAGTGAGATGATTAAACGCTTATTATATCAGGCGGTCTAAATATTTATCATCTTGGCATTCGCCGCAGTCAACATTTAAAGTATAGAAACGTCATGCCCCTTATGCACAACATATCAGAAGCAAATGCATTTAAGGTGACAGTGCGGAGACTATGAATCCGAAACTTGAGGACATGACTTTGTGCTACTTTCCGGGAGCATGAAGATATCACCTTGTCCACATCAAGAGTTCGCACAAGTTCATCTTAACAGGTATACATGTATAAACAAATGATATATATCTAGCCAGTCGATTTTAGCGATTACTAAAATATTTAAATATGCAACTGTGACATTTGTATTTGTATGGCATCTGAAACGAGCATATTGGTTCACATGGCCGTATTCAAAAGAGGATCGGACAATAATTTGTAATAAAATTTGATCGAATCCAATCTTAAAGATATAGGTGTAAATATATATCGTCGCCTGGCCTTACACTGGACGTCAGCTGTTTCTCTGGCGCATGTAAGTGCAAGAGGGTTGGTTATGTTGATGGCCTAACGAATTCAACACTGAAACGAATTCACACGCAGAAAAGTTATCAATATTCGGGAAACGATATTACTGAATGAGTTGTCGACACACGATGACGCATAACGAAGCAACAAAGACACGGATCGTTTTATCTCCTCGAATCAATCGTTCTCCGTCATCTAGCCAAGTACTTAAACAACGATAATACCCAGATAAATTGTGTTCAGGATTCCAAATCTGAGTACGCTGGTAAGGAGTTTCTGGAAATACAGAGAATTTTAAGCTGAGTTGTAAAAATTTAGTGATGTTCAAATTGTGATATTATATGGACACAAAGCTCCTAGACAATTCGTCACTCGAGAATTTTACTATCCTACGGGACATTTGAAAGGGTTCTACGGGTATAGTTGAAATCGTTAGAGCATTACACCAACTTGGGCGCAGATACTTGACGATCAGACTTGTATTCTAGTTCATCGTGTTATCGACATATATAAATATGTCGATAACACGATGAACTAGAATACAAGTCTGAGGTTTAAAATTTGACATATCGACAGAGTCCAGTTCCAGTAACTGTACAATATTGTTACATCGACTGCTTCATAAATGTAAAACACCCACTATCGCTTGGAAAATCCAGAAATGTATTTTTAGCATGCACACTATTACTTTTTTTGTCCGAAATGTTTTTGTAATGGTCAACTATAGCATAATAAATTATCGTAAGCAAATTCTTTATTTTGTTTGTGATTGTTTTTACATGTTTGAAATACAATAAATGACTATGCCTCCGGCTCGTGGACTATTCCTCCCCTCGGGCCACTATTTTGGCATAGTCAATTCCAAGCCGTGCAATATTTATATAATAGTCAATAATGAAAAGTCAGTATACTCTCATTCAAATTACTAATTTGAAGGATATGTACATTATACATCGACTTTGACTTCATTCAAGACCTCTCACTGCTTTACAAACGGTCACTATATATATACAAAAACCACTGTCCTGGTTCAGGTTATGTGATAGACCACCCAACTCATAATTTAACGAATGTTCAAGAGCGGTGTTATTATTTTTTTTTATTTTTTTTTTTTTTTTATTTTTTTTGCTTTATTATTTATTCCAGAGCGGTTATTATTCGCGCGTTTGATCTATAAACATTCCGGCAACGAGCGTCCCGCTGTTTGAGAACGTTTGATTGCACAACTATATTTTAGGGTCAAACGGTCGGTTGGGAGGAGAAACTGACTGTTTATCATTAATACGAAGCTATCAACTCGGTTGTGAGTGATGGAATAATGACAGAAGAGAACACATATTTACTTAGCCACACAATTGTCCCCGGGATTTCGTTTTCTCGAAGGTTAACTATTCATTAGCGTTGCTGTGAAAACGAAGACAAAAGCTTTTACACTTTTGGAGAAAAGCAGGTAACTGACCAGTCGGTTCAATTGTTATGTGGGGCTTAGAGAAGGTTGCATTACATATTTAGCTGAGTGGCTTGAATCCAGAATCATTAAGTAGTATCATGGGGAGAGACGCTTGTATAATTTAGCGCCAGGAAATTGCTTACCAGCATGCATTATTATAAACTATGTTATCCACCACGAGAAGAAAATCAAGTTGCCAATGTGGTAATTTGTATTGAGTTGGATAAGAGTAAAAGGCAGAAATAAAAATAGGAAATATATATTAAAATGCGCCACAGGATTGTGGTATGCTGTTGGATAAATGCATACTATATTCATATTGCTGCCATGTTATGTAACACTTGATATACTTAATAGTATGTATACGTCAGGTTATATATCTTGGACAACTTGCATCAATTTCTCCAAATTAATTGAGCTTAAATAAATCACGATTCATGCCAAATTTTCGAACCACTATTTTGCCATAGTTAACTCCAATCCATATATTATCTATATAATACTTAATATAAATAATTGTGATAATTTGAGCTCTATATATTCGACGCGACGATAAATCGACGATGGAATGATGGAGTGATGGAGTGATGGAACATTTCAAGGCATTTTGTGAGAAATTTTAGCGACCAAGTAGATGACTATTTCCGAGATTAACAACATTCCGCTAGAGTCTTGTGGGAACGCGCGATCTAAATATATAGCTACTTTAGTTCGCGTGTATGCAACGACTTCGCAAGAAGCTAACCGGCTGAGGCGTTATTTCGCTAAAATCCGATTTGGATTCTGGATTCAGAATACAGATTTGTCCCCGTACGACTTGGTTCGGCAAAAGAACAGACCACAAATTTCCAGAATCAGTAAACGAACAGACCGTAATCCTAATTTCGTGGGAATCCGATAGGGATTCGGATTCCGATTACGGACTCAAATGTTCGTAATGTAAACAAACCGAGATTTCGCCACCTCAGAGTTTAAAAACACAATAAAACATAAGAATCCGTCTCTTGTGTACAAATTATTGCAGAATATAAACGATCTATATCAAAGAATTTTAAATGCGGAGACAAATTTGTTTTATTGAATGTAAACTGGGAGAATATTACTGAAATTAGCCAAATAATAACGCTATTGATAGTAACGCTGGGGGAGCACTTCGGTTGATGGCGAAGAAATTGCAATTCATTGTTGATTGTCACTTTCATATGTCCATTTCATAATTCCATCCTTAAAATACCGCCCGAACGCATGTCGATTTCGAATTCGGCGGATACGTCACCATTGACCGAGTACATATGCACCTGCATGGATATGTCTTCTGCTGTGTTCGTTATTATAATGTTTCTTCTTATTCAAGAAATAGTAGGATTATATGGTATCGATGGATTATCAGATACACGTATGTACTATCATCTAGTCTTAATGTTATAGCAATTTCATGTTTAACATGTTTTGTTTCGTTAAATGCAGTCGTTTTGCACAATAGTCTCTGTATAGACAACAGACACATGTTCTAGGGACGTGGCTAGAAGTTTCCTCAAATTTACGGCCAACTGCACCCCCCACCCCCCCCCCCCCACCCCCCCCCCCCCCATTGAACCAAACATCAATCTCACAGGTTCGCAGAATTCAATTTGCTCCCCTTGGAAATATCCAATCTGACAAACAGTAAGATTGGAAAATTACCAACTTTTACTGGTTGAAAAAAATCAAACAATGAGAACAATGCCAACCTATATATGGTGTCAAATTAATGTCCAACTAATGTTGTGTCATGCATGAAATTTCCGACTGCTGGAATGTACCAAAGTTTAGTTTAGATATATTTATTTCAAATATATGTCAAATTTAGATAACACATGATATATAACACATACATTTGTTTATACATACAAAGGAATTGGGGGACAAGTACTGACTCCTTAAGTGTACCCCCTCTCCCAAATGTTATTACACTGAAAAAATAAATAATTAGTAATGGCAAAGCAACGTACATGACTACCAAAACAAGTTGAACATATATACAGATCACTGGACACCCCCTCTCCCGAGTTAGTCATAAGTTTGTATATGTATTTATTTAAAATCGGGTTTGTTTGTTTGTTGCGTTTGTTGGCTTGTACGTATCATTATTTGAAACAGTTAGTCAAAATAATCCTGATTTTCCTCACGTATGAATGACTGCACAGCTTAGCAAATTGTACCAAAAATCGGGGTGGGGGTCGAGACACACAAGCAACCCCTGTCGTCACGTCCCTGTTCAACTGACAAGTTTCGTGTGTTCTTCACAACATCTTTGGAATTTGATTCAGGAGGCCTAGAGCTGTCATGTTTAGATATGCTTGCCAACATCAATAAACACACTTTAACTTGAAAAAAAAATGCGATTAAGTCGGATTGGCAGCAAATTATGTGCCGTGTATATACACATAGACGAAAAGCATGATTTCACAACAAACATGCACTTTATAAATATAAGATACAAATGATACTTTTGTCAAATACATGAGCCATGTTTGACGCTGGGAGAGATTTTCGGAGACCACGTGGATTTCAAAATCTGACCTAGAATCCGAAATTAGCTCCGCCCCCCGTAATCGGCTTTGGATTCTCAATCCTGATTTTAGCGAAATTACGGCTCTGTCATATTTTAAGTTTGTCCCACTTGCACCTTGTATTAGTGTCCGTATAATATAGTGCAAACGGACGGAATAATGGAATATGGTCTTTGTCATAGGCGTGCATATGTCCTTTATCACATGCGTGGACGGACATTCCACTTTCCTTATTTTGATTCACGTTCAAACAACATCATAACCAATACCAGACACAATTAATTTGAAACAGTTATTTTCATTTTGAATCCCATAACTACCATCAGTTCCGCCTCCCGAGGAAAGACTTATTGAAGTCATCATGCATGACACAAGAAGTATCCCATTGGAAAGCAAACGTTATGTGTCTACAACGTGGACCAGTAATCAGTGGCGTTAATAACACTTTAAGATTTCAATTGATTCGTTTATTATCCTGTAATCGTTGTTTCACGGCCGCACGGGGGCAATTTCACACAAAAATCAGTCCACCACAGAATCCCACTGACAAACTTGCCCAGATACACGAATCAAGAATCTTCCCATTGCGGGGATCACATGCACAAATCCGCGCATATCGTGATTAAAACCAGCTTCCCCATCCTATGATGGCTCACGTTGCTCAATGCGACATGCAACTAACAAAATTGCCAACTGAGCCACATGAGGTCAATATTATTTCGGTCGGTGTATCTCTTTTCGGAACGTCCATTTGTAACTATTTAAATTATTTGTCGGCCTACTGTGATACCCGAAACATGACAATTGCGACCAATTACTGTCAATTTGATGCATGCCGACCGAAGAACTCTTATAGAAACAGGCACTGTATGTGTATCGTATTCAGAGAGAGATTCCGTGCATTCAAAAATGTATCACAAATCATTTACTGGGACAGATACAAAGTAAAAAAGTAGCGACCGGCGCGTGATGGGCATTTAGCTTCACTGTGTTCTCATTCAGCTCCCACTCACGGGAGACAGTATTGTCAGATGGGTGAGATAGACGAACACGACCATGGGTAACGTAGCAGTAAATCGCGCGCAGGCCAATTTATCTGTTCACGGGTACACGGGTAACGCTAGTATGGAATCCCGGTGCACGGTTTTCATTCCGTTCTTGAACCACTTATTTTGTCTTGCAAATAGTTGTTTCTGAGAATTAGTTGACCTAATTGTTTTATTTTCAGTATCTATATAGTATAATTATGTTCCATTCGGGAATGGGCTAATATTATTGCGCTGCAAAGTATATACATATATGACAGAGACATATATGACGGGATCTTCGTTTATAAATGCAATACAATGTATAAAAAGTGGAGAAAAAACATTTATAAAGAGCGTGTTCTGGTAAGTCGTGTCGATGAAAAAAGCAGATCAAATAGTGCCAATATGAGCGTATTTCATATTGGAATAAGCACTATATGGGCTTAGTTTGAACGCCGCGTTTTATTTGTTATATTCCGATTGGAAAGCTGGCAACAGGAAACAAATCATTATTTTCTTGCTATCTCCAGCATCGAAAATAGTCACCCTGAGGGCACACATTTGTCTAATTTGCTCTTGGTGCATGCATAACGATCCTCTCTCAGCTTGGGACATTTGTAGACTTCTCGTCGAGAGTGCGAGCAGGCCCAAACAGTCAAGAAGACGCAGAGGTGGCTAATTTATAGTAGCTATTTAAAAAGAATACATCTTCAAGATAATGGATTCGTTAGAAACATGATGCATTTAAGTTGTTGGTTTCTTTTCTGGGAAAATATACTGTTATATCCATGTTTTCAAAACTACACTTACTAGATTGTTTAACATCATTTGTCGTACCAACGAGAATTTATATGGACAATTAAGGTGACGCAGATGTGGCTAATATCAAAATGGTCATGGCAAATGTAACATAAACTACATCTATCAGAATTAAAGCTATTCCTCAAACATTTGGATTCATCGAGAAGCTAGGGCACTGGGATTGGACACTTCTTTCAAAACGACACATCCCGGTTTTCAAAAGAAAATCCATTCTTTCCACCAAAATTAATCTACTTCAACTAATAAAGCAGTAAGTGTACTGAATTCCAACATTAGGTCTCTGTTTTTTTATGAACGATCATGAACGATCCATTGCAGCATGTGAATTTTTTTTTCGGTTTTGTCCAGAACCAGAACAGCGTGCACATATGGTTTCTTTGCTTTTACAATGAATTTTTAACATAAATATACGTATATCTACCTTCATATACACAACCTTCAATGCTGGTGGATGTTCGCACCGATTTAAGTTCAGCAGATAACTATTCAAGGAAACTTTTTGTCCAGCAACGGTCTTTGAAAATCTACGGACGTCTGTAACTCCATGCGGTACCAAATCAGCCAAAATCTCTGACTCAGAAAAATCAGCTATATCGCAAGTTCTCAACACACATCTCACCAACTTAATTCTTACGTTTTAGTTTGTTTTGAGCTGCCATATGAAAAGGAAATAATCTACAACTCGTCCAGCAGCCGTCTACTAGATCACAATATTAGATTTCAGTTTTCGTGGCTTTAATAAAGATTCAACTGGCTTTCAATATTATTTAATATTTAGGAATATCTTTCCTCCTAAGAAACATATCACACAACTTCGATTTGAGAATTATCACCCTTGAATTACGGCAATGGTGAATGATCTTGTCCAGTTCAGCTGTAGGAAACTGGGATATATGTGAGGGTGTGCAGACATTATTCACACCAGCGCTAAATTAATATAGTTGCTCTGCTGTTAAATCGAATCAGTCGCCATTTCTTGAGTATTGTTTACATTTTTGCCTCTCCACCTGAATTTTATTTATATCTTTTACAATGAGTGGATAAAATAAAATCATGCTTTGTAAATTAAAAATAGCCAACCACTCTTTATCAGTCGAAACTAGATGGCCCTGAAACACCGGCATTTCTCCAACGACGATTAGGTGTGTTATCACGTGCTACAATGTCAATACTTTTCAACAAATCGACGATTGTTTTTGTTGATTATATATGGGGAGATCAAATATGACACCAGAGCTACAAGAGAACAGAACTGGTCGTTGAGGTGAAATTAATTTTAAGGAACGACTAAACATTCGTGTTAAAGAAAATCAATAAAGAATCCAACCGGAAATTACCTAAGGATGATGTCCCGCGGAGCCGCTGAACCCCTAGTGAACACGATGCTGGTTCTTCGTGTTGCATTGGTTGCAGTCCTAAAAATAACTGATTCATGCTATAGTGATCGCATGATTATTGGTATTATAAGTACGTACATGCATGTAGATGTTCAAGCGTCATATTCAAACGTGGTATACACTCGCATTGTATAGTATATCAGCGAGTTTCGAGGACCCAGCAAAAATACGACGACAATTGAATACCAATCTCGGGAACACAGACCATGATGATAAACAATTTATCTCACAGTTGCTCTTGTCATATATTATCGAATAAAGGGTCACACGTTGTGGGAAATATTTCGCAGCGCGTAAACGATCACATGTTGCATGCTAAGTTGAGTGCATTACTAAAAAATCTACTAAACAACATGAGCTACTTATAGGGCATCCAAATATGCTGCTATATTCATGCGTGCTCTAAACTAAAACGTTACAGGTCCGTTAAATATGCTGCTATATTCATGCGTGCTCTAAACTAAAACGTTACCGCAACTTACCGGTTCGTTAAATGACACTTAATATTCAAATTATTTCGACACGTTCATTGGGCACGACTCAGTTGATCTAAAAGTATATATTGTATTGACTTAAGTATATTTAATTGATACCTGTTGTTGTAAATCGAGAAGAACTAATTTAATCACCTTGTCAATTTGCGAAGGAAGACAGCCTTGTATAGTATGTATACGTATTTATATATCACAGAGGCCAGAGCACGGAATGCACGTTGTCGTCACGAACACGGAACCCTTTGAGATGGATCACATCATGAATTTCTACTCTGGCTACGCCCGTAGAGATCATACTCCAACAGTTCAAAACCTGCATGGGTACGATTTTATGTTCTGATAGGGAGGTTTCTATTTCTTAGTTAATACATAAGACTTATTATTATCCATTCCTCAACTAACACTATTTTTGATTGGGCAAAAGCCATCACATGATAATCCTGGAAAAAGTCATATTGGACTCCCGAAACTCATATTGGACACCACCGAGTCCAATATGACTTTTTTATCGGGACTCCTTGACGTCACGAAGTAATTCTATTGCCAAATGAATCGGTGAAATTGTGATGCGCGCGCAATACTCTGCATGGTGGATTTAGCAGACGTTTTTTTTTTTCACTTCCGTGTTTACTTTTCCAAATCATGCATTCTGATGATCAAATACAGGCTTTTATAGACAAATACCAAAATAACCACAAAAGTGTTTTTTTCCCAAAATTTGGATAAACATACTGATCGATAATAAAAAATGTCATTATACTCGACACTGCGTGTCACCACAACCTGGACGAGTACAAGAAAAACAAATACTGTTCACAACATTGTACAAGAAAACTAAGATGCATGCATCAGGTCGGCCGTGAACTATCTACCATAGAATTGTTGTAGCTATCGATTATACATTTTGGAACACCTGTCTGTATGTATGTGTGTATGCATGAATGCATGTGTGTATGTGTTATAGACTCTAACACTGCTCGACTGATCCGACTCGGATTTGGTATTTAACGTGTCAACTTGACCTCGCTCATATGCATGTTTCTGGACCTTGACCGATCCGACTAAAAATTTGTGTGTAGGACTACTTCGATCCCGGGAGCAATATTGACGGGTCCAATTTCACGTGGGACCATGTTCTCGAACGTGCTGATGTAGGCATGTTTCTGGACTATTTGGACGGGTCAAATCTTGATCCCGACCTGACTTTGACATTCAAAAAGATCAATTCAAGGTCAAATCTGGTAAAACGAAGTATTTCAACGAAATATAATACCTACTGTTACTTTTGTCCCAGGAGTGTTTCGGGTGGGTCAAATTATGACCCTGACCTGATCTTGACATTCAAAATTGTCAAATCGGGTAAAGCCGGGCGGATTTCGACGGGTACTTTTGTCGTGACTTTTGTCCGGGGAGTGTTTTGGGCGGGTCAAATCGTGACCCGACATGACGTTCACCTTTAAAATGGTCAATTCAAGGTTAAATCGCGCAATTCTCCGAAAATCAGAGGGGAACATCCCGGACGAAGTAGGGTCCACCAGCTACTATTATATATTTCTAGATTTAGTTACAAACTAAATACCTGTATATTGTACAAAGAAATGTTTGACAAATATATCTGTATCAATATTACCATACGGGTCATTAAAATAGATACGACGAAACAAATTTTGAAGGGTGCATGGTATCAGGTAAATTTTTATATTTCAAATGATGATAGGAATGCGGAAAGTTGAAGTACCTACGTAATACTGGCTATCCGAATGAAGAGATATACATGTATATAAAAACCAAAATAGAAGATGACTGCTGGCGACAATGTTTTCCAAAAAAATTCAAAGCATTCGATAGCTCCCATCTAGTTGTCAGCCCGAAGATCAATATAAAGTGTGGTGACTATCAGATGAGGGATATGACTGTACAGTTGCTAAACAATTCAGTCACGCAAAAGAGGATCAAACAGTAAGATACCAAATTGCTGCCTGTGGTAATGTTTTTTAACGAAATTCGGGAAAATTAGATTATTCTCCCCTGGTTATCCAGAAGATCATTGTGGAATCTGGTGACGATCGGACAAGGGGTGTCGTCTGTAGGATCAACCAAATTATTTAGCCATAAAAATAGTAAAATTCAAGATCACCGCTGGCAGTGATGTCTTCACAAGGACAGCTTGAGAACAAAACATGGCTCACATCTAGCGGTGACCCAAACTATCCACATGAGAAAAAGTTCTCCAATAAAAGCTGGCTGCAGGGTGCGCCAATTGATTCAAATTCGAAATTTAACAGGGTGTACTGCTTGTGGCCATGTTTTCCCCGCAAATTTGATAAACTGATGGACAAAACCACTGAATCCGTTGAATCAATATACATGTATACATGGATTAATGTATATGCATTGTTATACACAGTACTGGTATATAAAGGTACTGAAAATAACAATATTACTAGTATACACAAAATAAACCATATATCATGGCTATGGGTTCTAATATCCGAATATGACAGCTGATAACTTGGTGTGAATTGAAGAGTGGTGGTGTCTCACGTATATCTAACCCTCCATGTTAGAAACATGCCATTAAATGTCATAAGTATAATCTAGCTTGAGGACAGAAGTTATCCATAAAAAAAACCCTTAATTCAACCAGGTCCTCGCGCGATGTATGGTCGATCACATGATGATCTAGGGGGGATTAGAATTGTTGTATAAAAACAGCACTGCATGTAAATATAAAATAAAATAGTGCTACATCTTATTACAGATTATTGCCATATATAATCAGTGACTATACAGACAGTCTGACAAAATAAAGTTTCAGTGACACTCTATCCGAAGAGGGGAATAATTCCATCTGTTACAGTCAATGGAGCAATTATGAATCTGGAAAGGTGAAATTTCTAAGTAATACTAGATATCGACATGACGCGATAACATATAACGTAAATGCAATATGGCCGCTGGCGACCATTTTTTCCTATAAAATTAAAAAAATATTTGATAGCTCTCATCTGATAGATCAATATCAAGATAAATATGAAGTTTAGTGATGATCGGATGAGTGAAGTGGACTGTGCTAAACGGTTTAGTAATGCTTAAAAAGATTTTTACCTTAATATTTTTATGTTCACTTTATAAACTCCACTGAGTCATCTTTGTCATGTATTGAGTTTGATATCTTTTGTTAACAGTTCATAAATTATGTATGTCTCGTGTTCGTTATTATATTATATACACTTTATAGTGTGTTTCAGAACGAAAACAAAATGAATAAAATCAACAAATTTGTAAATTTAAAAACAATTCAAACGTTGTTGTATTCCATGTCCCAGCCCGGACATATACACCAAATTTCAATAATATTCATTGAGAAACAACGGACCAAACGCCATATAACACCCCGTATGCATCTTTTATTCCGAGTTGGCCTTTTATTCCGAGTTGGCACGCGCCGATTGGGCGAGTTAGCCCATGGGGCGAGTACGCCGATTCCGACACCTTTTCTATTTGCAGCAGGTTAAGTTTACGCGTAATTTAATTTACAAAGTTCCCCAATTGGTATCGTAAATAGAGCGACCTTATTTGACAGAGAATGCCTCTGTTGTTGATTATAAAGTTGCTATACATTAAAAACGACAATTCACATGCTCGTTCAAGCGCAGTAGTCTATTTTCCCCATGTTAAAGGACATCCACAAATACTAAATAACGCTAACTTACTGCCGAATGTTTTACACGACAACTGTTAACATATTTGGGCTGAATTAATCTGACGCGGTATTATTCCTCAAAATAAACAACAAAACCATCGTTACTTGGAAATGTAGTTTGGGCTAACATTTACACAAATCCTCCATATCATTATTCCGACACACACGTCAGATGAAAAACTCACATGAAGTAACCGGCCAAATTGGCCGAAATAATAACTTTATAATAATGTATTCCAAAGTTGGCGAAGGTCCCAGCTCGATATTGCATTATTTAATTGATTTGTATCGCTTAAAATCATGGAATTTATCCCTGGTAAATATATTCAATGCTTATTGCAATATCGACTCTCAAAGGTCACATACATGATGCAATCTCGAGTTGGCACCAACCCTATATATACTGCGAAAAGATCATCAAGGAACAAGTATTAAACAAATTTAATTAATCAGAATATTCCAATGTTTTTGAATGGGTGGAACAATATGACCATACCCTAACGTAATTAACGAACCAAAGCTGAACCAATAGCATGAAGGTATCTGTGGCTTTAAATTTGTGTTTATCAAAATCAGTTTATAGGCTACCATCAAATAAGATTCACATAAGACTTATTTCGTGGGCGATTATTATTATTTACACACCATATACAAAACTTGACGGGTTCGTCGAAAGAACGGACCCTAGTCGTAATTTCGTATATAAATTATAGGGCAATCGTATATCCAGGTATCTGAGAAATCCAAAATTCGTAATGCAGACAAACGGGTTCACACCACATCTCGGTTTAAATTTATTCTATAATATAAACAAGAGATGGACTGTCGTCCGGTGCATATACCCCCTCGTGGCATACCGCCTAGTGTGGGCACATCTATAACTTATGATGGCTATACTCAGACATATGGACCCAGAAATCAGCATTTTCATATAAACAAAGATGAATAACTATAAAACCAAAAACCAAAACAAACATTTGCCATTAAATGTCATCATAGTGGTGAACATACATACAAAATTTCATTGAGATCCGAACATTACTGTTCAAGTTATGAGCTGAACAGACATCGGATGGACCAAACAGCCAACATTTCCAGATAAACAAAGATGAATAACTCTAGAATGGAAAAGCGGAACAGAACAATGGAACCCCGTGTTGAATGTCATCATAGTAGTGAACATCCATACCAAATTCCATTAAGATCCCAGCACAACTGTTGAAGTTACGACATGAACAGACACCAGACGGACAAAAAAGCCAACATTTCCAGATGAACAAAGATGAATAACTCTAGAATGGAAAGCGGAACAAAACGATGGAACCCTCTTTCCAATGTCCTCATAGTAGTGAACATCCATACCAAATCCCATTGAGATCCCAGTACAACTGTTGAAATTACGACATGAACAGACACCAGACGAACCAAAAAGCCAACATTTCCAGATGAACAAAGATGTATAACTCTAGAATGGAAAATCCGAACAAAACGATGGAACCCTCTATTTAATATCGTCATAGTTGTGAACATCCACACCAAATTTGGTTGAGATCCCAGCACAACTGTTGAAGTTACGACATGAACAGACACCAGACGGACCAAAAAGCCACTATTTCCAGATAAACAAAGATGAATAACTCTAGAATGGAAAATCCAAACAAAACGATGGAACCCTCTATTTAATGTCCTCATAATAGTGAACATCCATACCTAATTTTATTGAGATCCGAGTACTACTGTTCAAGTTATGACATGAACAGACATCGGACGGACGTACGGACGGACGGCCAGACGGACGCACGGACGGACAGGTGCAAAACAGTATACCCCCACTTTTTTTTTAAAAGGGGGTATAACTACCGACATCAAAGTATTCAAAAGTGAAGATAGTTGTATGTTGTCATGTCGATAGGGGAACGGGCAGTATTTTACTGAAATTATCCATTTTTATTTTACGCTGGGGAGCTCTCCGCTTGAGATACTAGATGGAGAACTTGTCTATTTCATAATGTTCATAAAATATCATCATGTCGATGTCGACGAAAGTCAACGAACAACGTAAGCATGTATAGCTTTCACCATTGACCGACTTCGCGTGTACCTGAATTCATCTTCTGTTCATGACTATGTGTTTTTTTTGGGATATATATTGATTATCAGATGCATGCATGTACTATGCAGTCTTATGATAACAATTAATTCCATGTTAAAGATATGTTTTTTCGTTTCGCACAGTAGTTTCTACGGTACTTGTAAATCCAAGTGTTGTGCATTAGTTGGAATCTAAATCATTGATGTACATGCAGATCGTAATGTGGCTGCGATGCATCTCGCACCGGTGCGGAAATAAGGCCTAATCTATTATGTGGCCTGTACGACTATAATAGAAATGTCGGTCAAGTTAATTTATTTTATTTAAAATATTCATATATTTGTAGCATTACCCGTTTGTGATGGAAATTAAAACTTCCTATAACAGATAGGTTGTTCAGCTGACAAGTTTCGGGTGTTGTCCAAAACCCGTCTCCGAAGGGGGGGGGGGGGTCACGAACATTTGATATGTTTTGTTTTTAATCCTCCATAAAATGAAGAGCAAGTAAACACTAACTTACACAAAAGAACGATTTTTTTTAAATGCGAGCACTTTTGTCGCAAAGTTGATTGGTGGGCTTAAAACATTAATGTCGTATTCGGAAAATCTTGTTACTGTGTTTTCGATTAACGGTATTCCAAATAAGGGGAATTGAGCATTTTGAATTACAAGTTCATTCATAGTGACGGTTGGCCTTTTATTGAGAAAATAATTCTGTGATATTAACGACAGTCTAAGATTTGCATGGGTGTGGCCTAAAATATTAAACCCGCGTGCATTGGGAAAATCCAAATCACTATGGCAGGACGGGAGACAACAGTACTGTTATCGAAATTCAAAATGCATGTAAACCTTATTATTACGCGTTTAATTATCATAAGACTACATAGTACACACATGCGTCTGATAACCCATATATATCCTTCTATTTTCTTGAATTGATAAGGAACATATAATTATGAAAAAGCAGAAGATACATTCAGGTTCGCCAGAATTCGGCCAATGGGCAAAGCTGCATGATGCCGTTGTTCGTCGAGTATTGCTGAAATCGACATGATGACATTTTATCACTGAAAATGAAAATGATTAAATCGACAAGCTTCTTCACCTGGTGGCTCAAGCGAAGTGCTCACCACCGTAAACAAGAAAACCATAATCAGAAATGGTAACGCCCTCAAGATCATATTATTAGGCATAAATATAAATTATAAAAATATATATATAATATATTGGTTACACGAATGCACCGCCTCAGAATTCCGTTAAAACAACTAATCCTTCAAATTATTACAAAAAACTACGGCTTATTACTGCAGGTTTCTCATTCACCACACCAGAAAGCCTCTAAATGCGGATAAAAAATAGGAGGCATTGTGTTCCCGCCATAAAATCTTCAAGAGTGGCCTAGCCATTGTTCATATCTGAACATCGAAAACTATCAATCCAGCGAAGACACACCCCGCGAAAACCCGAAATGTGTTATCCTGTGAGATATCCCATCGCTATAGCTCAATTTGACACGGTCAGATTAGCCTTCCTACAATATCCTAAACAATAAAGCTTCTCAAATCATCGGCATAGTCAATAGAACTTTCACTAACTTGGGCATCGACACTTTCCGATCGCACAACATAAGCATGGTCAGACCTATCATCGAATACTGTAACTCTGCATGGAGCCGACCGATCAGCACCTAATTAACGAACCGGTGGCTGACTCGGATGTATCCGACTAACCTCTTTAAAATACGTATTAATTCGAGATTTCCGCAAATGGACATCCACAGATAGGGACCTACTGCAACGTGTCGACATCGGCGTCCCACTCCAACTTTTAGTGTGTACCAAAAATTCCCAGTTCTATAAATAAAACGCCCAGCGCTATTACAACGCCCATGCGATACAATAATGTTTACGTTAGTATACACCCGGGGGCGTAATAATATAATGGTTAATTGCAGTAAATAACCCCCTCCCTACAACAACCAACTATCTTCACACTTTTGAATACTTTGGGAGTTTATATTCTGTAATTAGTTTAGTAGATTTTAATTGTGAATCTCGGATTTCTCAGATACCCGGATATATGATTGACCTAATTTATCCACGAAATTGCTATTAGCTAGGGCCCACTCTTTCGATGAACACTTGTGTCCGGACTAGTAATTAATCATTGTCACCCCACGAAAATCTAAGTGAATCTTATTTGATGAGAATACGAATCGGTGAACTTATTTTTATAAGACTTTTTAAAATAGCCACAGACATACCCGTACCGGTATGCGCATGGTTTAGCTGTGGCTTAATTACGCTAGCGTATATATATGGTCATATTATAACCATAACTAAGAGAAAGTTTTGGGAGATTATCGTGGCGATGAGGGTTATTGTTGATGGTCGTGTGAGTTTGCACGTCTACCGATTTTGGTTGGCCTATATTGACTTCCGATTACGACAACTATGCATTATAGTGGCGACATTTCTACTCCTCGTCCAGTTTCCACTCGTTGTTCATTCTTGTTAAAAATTGGTGACGTCACAAAATCAGATTTGGCTTTGTTGGTTATAATCTCTACGGGCGTAGCCAGGGTATATATTCGTGGCATGATCTACCTTTTAAAAATATGCCCCGGGCCCACCCGGGCTGAACTTTCAAGTATAGATGTGAACCGTTTAACTGTACTAAGCACCATGATTGGACAGACGTGAATATTTCCGTATCTATATACTACTAGAGTGCGGTGTGTGGGAGAGATTAGTTGTAAAATCCCCAGCGAACTATCGATTCTGAACAATTGTTCTGTTACTGGAAAGGCACATCCATCATCGAGAGGCATGAACGCTTAGTACCTCAAGTTTTAATTCCCAAAGTGCCCTCTAAATGTTTTATTGCCTTGCTCGCGATCCGAATACGTTAACCTCAGTTAGATATAGACATGTGCATGATGAATGAATTGGGCATGTATATATCCAATACACGGGCACGTATATCCAATACAATTGACTTACTATATATGTACGTTATCTTTGTTCTCATCTCTTGGCTCAAAAGTCTTTCAAGATACCCTATCGGAAATAAGCATTAAAATATTAGTGTTGGGTGTGGAAGTTTGCTATTCGTTTGCAGGCGCTTGATTCATGCATGCAGCGACTTCCTGCAATAGAATAAATGCGACGATGTGGCGCCTCTGTCATTGATAATGTCTGAATGTCCCAACAATGTCCCAAATAAACGTTTGGGGATATTGATTTCAAACCCTCGAATATTCACGAATGCTGCGCCATTAATCCGTCTTGGCGTCAAATTTGAAGAGCCGGATGGTGTGACAAATGGGATGTTAGAAATCCCGCAAGGAACCCGTAATTGTCGCGAAGTCGTACTGCAGAACAGATGGTATAAGCCGATCCTGTCGTGCACCAGCTCATCATGCTATGCTATATGTATCTCGTGTCTGCTGTGACTACGGTGATTCGGTTTTATTTCAGTCGCTAGGCCATACCACTCGTCTTTCTTAATGTCCCTGCATGCATGGCGGAAAGTTACATTCACTGGGGAATTATTCCACTGCCGAAACCAACTATATACACTCGATAGGCAACGTTACCGCCTCCACCGCCTTGTGTGGATCACAAATGCGCTCATATCGGGAATCGAACCAGCTTCGCAATGGTGAGAGGCTTATGACGGCCCAGTGCTATGCACCTTATCGACTGAGTCACCGAGCCCCACGGTGGGACTGGGGCAGCAAAGGAGATCTCATCACAACATTTGTATGGCTCAACTCTGCAGTGTGTTAGATAAGTGTATACGTTGTGCACTTTTCGCCGATCGCTTTATATGATAACAAACTGATGCTTCTATCCGACAAAGTCACTGATTAATTCACACCATGATTATGCTAATCAAACTGATCGTGATTACTAACAAGGGAACAATTAAATTTCAACGATAAGTCGGCATTGGTATGTTGACAGTGCATGCACCAACACGAATACATAGATAATGTTAAAACCTGTATTAACCTACTTAGTTCCACGTTGTTTTGTCCTATTACTGCATGGGATCAAATTAGGTTAACAAAAAAATACACGAAATACTTATAAAGAGACCTCATGTACATGGAAAAGATGACTTGTATCTCTGTGTATTTCATTTCGATTTATTTTCGCATGTAGAACTTCTGAACCTGAGCGCAGTTCAAACCGCTATTTGTGAAACTGAGCAGTAACCTCGGGGTATAATGGTTTAATGCCCCCACGTGCTTGATGTGCTTTGTGATGGCGCTCCGCGGGGTCCATTTCGTAAGCATTTACAAGATTGATCACTCACGTTATAACTGGACGTTTTTAGCAGATGCGTGTCATTGATATACTATTGCAACTAATGCGAATGCAACATGTATCTTGCAGATTATTTGTGGAAACTCACATAACAACAAAATTAGTCAATCACTGAGCCTGGGAAAACTAATAATATTCATGGACATGCACCTTTCTTTGGGGTGCACCATGGCAGCTAAAAGAAATAAAAGGATTCGCGGTTGAACGACCTACGCATATATGTTCATCCTTTGATCCACGCTATGGGTTGTAATGGAATTATCGGAGAGAATCAAGGTTAGTCGCTCGCAAGATTAAGTTGGCATAAAAGTATTGTTTTGTTTGCGTTGTGTTCCGATAGGTCGATAGTTGTAATAATATTATACCCCACTGTGATTGACGGTTCGTCGTGGGGGAGTTATTGTTTCATGACTGGTTCTCGATGAATATTGAGGGAATGCCTATGTATACCTTCCAGTCGGGATGACCAACCGTCACATCTATATAATTCCTATTACATGCTTGTATTGTAGGAACAAACTCTAATCGCCACTGGCAGTCGTACATATTATCCCATATGGATGCCTTCTTGTGTTGGAAAACATCGTGATCATGATTACGTTTCATATAACATATTGAACTGTTTCGGACATTTTATATCGGGGTTCATCAATAAATCGGCGAATGTGGGGGGGGGGGGGGGGGGGTCAGAGGCATTGATTTCGGAATGTCATTGGTCCATATACCCTGATGGCTTCCCTGATCTGAAAAAAATATTGTAACGCAGAACACACCCATATGGTATAAACAAACGTTATCATGATGTGCATGGATCTCAATTTCTCACGACATAATGTAATTTGTTAGAACCACGCGGCTAGTTTTTTTTAGATCGTGTACTATTTATTTCATGGGTGATTTGCTTGTATGAATGTATAAGTACATTCGGCATAAAATATGTGTGGTATAATTATTTGTAATTCAAGTTGAATATGTGTCGCTGAAATACGCATTATGATTAGCCGAGAGCTGCTAACTTCGATTCAACAGCATCGGTCGCTGATCGAAGAACAAAGTTTTAATACAGCACGGTGTCATTGACAACATTAAACACGCCAACACGCTGCCATGAGTCGTATAATCGAGCCAATGGGTGAGTTATTTACTATAGACACTATTCAGAGTTAACCCATGGAACGTATCCAGAGATACAGATTTTTTTGATTTTTTTTGGTAAAATGAATTACAATGCAGATACACGTACCCTGTTTCGTTGGATCAATCCGACGAGTTCACAAACCGCTTTCAAGCTCGAATCATAACGTGCAGTGATACGTACTTTGATAAATTGTGCGACATTATAAAGTATGTTGTTCGACATCTGTTAATTCGATATGATCAGATATCCATCGAAAACGACGTCGATTGCATATGTAGAATAATGATAGTGCGAACCCAACACAATGTATTTAGGTTTTCTGATCCTCAACGTTTAATTGTGATTTGTAAACCATATGTAGCTATTGAGGGGCTAATAAAATGGAACAAAACGGCGTTCGAAGACAAGACTAAATCGAAGCAGACAAAGCCCAAAGTTTGACACATGCCTATTATCATTGCGCAAATAAATGGATTAGTACAATGAACGCATATTGAAGAGATTATATTGTTATATCGAACGTATTTATCGTTAATATAATGACGACATATTGCTCGGAAGTTTGCCGAAAAGGCGTAATGGAAAAAGTCTCAATGTCATGTCGCACCATACATACATTTCTACATTTTAGTACATTGTTAGTAGAATTATCCCGCGTACATGGTGGGTATATCACTATCTGAGTCTATAATCAAGATACTTCAAAGAAGCAATTTGCTGCTGAGTTGGGCAGAGACTCATTAAACGAATAGCTAGAGTTATTTCGCTAAACCTTTGACAACATGCCAGGGTCACTTATTCTTTCACCGTGCTTTTACGAGGGGTCTTTAGAATCCATTTCCATTTGGCGTGGGCACTGGACCAGAACTTCAGCAGTCGGGGAGGGGATATTACTTAGAATGAAAACAAGTTGAAGGTCGTTCGCGCTAAAGAAGTAATCAGTATGAGATTAACGACATGTAGAGCACATGACATAAATAATTTCGCGAGAATGAAACAGTACATGTCTTACTGCAGCTGGTTGTGATCTATAACGAGAATTAACTCTCAGTTGTTTGACCGATGTTTGTAACTATACCGCTATGTTGTGGTGGTGTCAATCACTTTTCAAACTTGGTTGCGCAAACTACTGAGAATCAACTTGAAATCTTACATAATTCAGTTGGCACTAGAACGGGGACGGATCATTATTCCGAAGGTCCGCTAACCGAATGTCCGTTATTCCGAATGTCCGCTATTCACAAGGCCCGCTATTCCGAAGGTCCGCTATTCCGAAAGTGCACTTTACGAGCACAATCCATGTGACTGGACAGCATTATAAATCGCCTATAGATTACGCATTATAGATATAATAAAATAATGCAGGGTACTATCGGCAGAATATAGTTCCACTTAAAAATATTGAACAAAATATTAAAACTCTCGAAACGACAACTGCAAGTTATGACGAGGGTCCATTATTCCGAATGTTGGATATTCCGGAGAACCGTTATTTTGTTTCTATGTGATAGCATGCATGATTGTGGTCATTGCCGAGGAACGCATAGCAGTGACTGCATGGCTCATTGGCAGAGCTTGCGTTGCGAACTTGCGAGACGACTGAACTCTGACTTGCAGCTTGGATCGCTTCCAGTTGCTGCATGGAGACGAAGTAACTCCGAAGGAACGTCAGTCATCACTTTCAATATGGGAGCTGCGCTAGTGCAGCATTAAATATCACGTGACAGTGCATTATCTTATATATGCGAGTCTCCCATCGGTAGCGTCGCACATATAAGATAATGCTCTGGCTTACAAGGCCAAGGTAAATATTGTTAGACCAATGTTTTCTCTTATATACACGAGGCCACCTATGGGAGAACCAATGTCAACGGTAAAACGGTCCGTCTTTGAGTTGAATATAGTCTTAGATGGTTGACAGCTCGTATGGATTGTTGGAATATCTCAAAGTGACCACAAAATATAGTATGTCATGGTCTACTTGTACCCTAAATAGGATGTCATCTGGAACCAAGATGTATCATCTTTCAAATAAAAGCAGACTATAATGCACGTGTATTCATATTTCTAATGCTTTGAATGCCGTAATATTTGACGACGATTTGAATGGTACGATTACAAGCCTCAACTTAAAAATTATCAGCTCATATACAACCGGATTGTCCGACTGGCCAACCATGTATATATATGCGGAATATATATAAGACATAAACGCATAGTGGTCTTTGTTTTATTGCCACAAAGGTCACGGCGCGTTCAGGTCAGACCATATCAGTTTCATATGCGTGTGTTGCACGCGTATTTTGATATTTTATGAATTTCGACCTCAATTTGTTAACCTTCTAATGCCGATTAATCCACGTGCATTGTGTTGTAATTATATTATTTCTTGCTGGAAGTCTACTGGCTGTTAATAATGTTTGATATACATAGCACAGTAAACTGTCTATCCGACATATTTATTTTTTACTAAACATCCAAATGTTTCCAATGTTCAAGTTACACATGATCGTATTTATCCTCCTTCGAGTATAAACATATAGTCCTTAAATCGCGAGATTTAACAATAATTTCGATCAAATATATGGACTCACGTGTAAAGCATGAACACAAATTTATTATAAAGTGCTGGAGTAAGAGTTACGTGTATAAACTTAATTGAACACGAGATTCATTTATTTAGGGTCTTAGTGAACAACTCCTTCTCAAATTTTTAAGTTATCCCAGCGGGTGTCCCTCAAGGCTCAATTATTGGCCCTCTATACAAGTGCAGTATTTTTTGATATATCAAAGGCATTCGAGAGAGTATGGCACAGGGGGCTGCTATATAAATTGGAACAATATGGAGTCTCTGGAAATCTCTTAGAATGGCTAAAAGATTATCTGTTCAATCGCAAACAAAGGGTCTTAGTGAACAACTCCTTCTCAAATTTTGAAGTTATCCCAGCGGGTGTCCCTCAAGGCTCAATTATTGGCCCTTTCCTATTTTTAGTTTACATAAACGACCTCCCTGATCACATTAATGCAACCACAAGAATGTACGCGGACGATACTTGCCTTATGACTACCCATTATGACATCGATATCCTAACCAAGAACATGAACGATGACCTTGAAAGAGTCGCAGACTGGGCAAATAAATGGCTAGTTAAATTTAACCCAACGAAAACTAGGGCAATTTCCTTTTCCCTTACAAATAACAACGTGACCCCGAATTTAAAATTCGAACAAGAAAATGTATTATTTACAAACTCACACAAACATCTTGGACTTGAAATACAATCGAATCTAAACTGGAACACTCATATAAATACAATAGCAAACAAAGCAACATCTCGTCTCTCACAATTAAGAAGACTGAAGTACGACCTAGACCGAAAGTCGCTTGAAAAAATATATACAGCATATATATTACCAATTATAGACTATGCCGATGTAGTGTGGGGCACAGCAACAGATTACTTATTAAAAAAGTTCGATGACATACACAAGGATGCTGCAAGAATAGTAACAGGATTAACGCGTTCCGTAGATATAAATCGCTTGTTTGACGAAGTAGGATGGTCAAGGCTTGAAATTCGACGAGAACTCCACGAGTTGCACACCATGTTTAAAATAATAAACAACCAAGTCCCCAATTACCTCACGCTCATGTTGCCACCCCGATCAAGACAAGTTGCCAGTAATCGATATGATATGCGCGAACCTGACAAATTCTATTCATACCGTTCGCATACAGAACATTTCAGAAACTCTTATTTACCTAAAAGTACGTTATCTTGGAATAAACTACCAAAGCCTATTACAAATGTAAGTACTCTTCCTGAATTTAAGATGAATTTGAAATTAATTGACCCGCCCACGAAACCTCCCCAATTCTTTATTAATGGTCCAAGAAAACTAAGCATTTTACACTGCAGAATTCGCAACTATTGTAGTGAATTAAAATCAGATATGTGCAACAATTTTATCTCTGATACCTCTAAATGCACATGTGGATACGAAGTCGAAGATGCCTTTCATTATTTCTTTGAGTGCCCCCTGTATGCTACCGAAAGATGCGAACTCTTCAATAAGATTGCAGCCCACCAATTTATAATATCTAACATTTCCTCCTTACTCACAGGGATGTCATCAGAATCGAATCGACGCAATGAAATTCTTTTCCATTTTGTTTATTCATACATTTCATCAACGAAACGCTTTAATTAGGCCCCCTCCGCTAACAAATATAGGCGAGATCCTCCTTTGCGTTACAAATGTTGACTACCTCAGATGAAATTTCAAAAGCAGGATAGGACTGACAGCAATCGCAACCACACCATACATCATCCTGTATATATGTTATGTTCGTCATCTACTTTGTATTTGTTAAAATGTTAATGGGAGAGGGGCGGATTTAAGTTGTTAAAACTTGTGCCCCGATCCCTTGTGTAATATTATATTACAATAAAATATGTTTAAACAAAAAAATTCATTTATGACATAAATTATGAGTTTGAACCGTAGTTCGTAAATCTGTTCCGGTGCATGTTCTCCAATTTGATGATATTCATATCTCGATCGTTCTGGTTTTTGACGATGTATCCAGTAGGTATTCACCCATCCATAAACACCATCAGTCGAATCGGACAGTTTGGATTATTTTATATTTACATACACCTAATATCGATTCCGATTTCCCCATAGCGTTACGATAGACACGCCCCCTGAGTCAATGTGTTCATAAACCTATGAACGTCAAATGACGTCACTTTCAATGTCGTTCATAGGTTTACGAACACATTGATCCCTGAACTCACCGGGGATTATCGTACACGAACGACTGCTTGAGTATTCAGCACGTTCGGATTTGACAATAAATTTGTTTTGGTGGATAATCAGTGTTTTTACCCTGCACCTGAAACTCATCTTCTCTGATGAGTACGGAGATCTCTCATCTCACAGCTATGTTACAATATAAAGACGACACTCTGTTTATAACCCCACAACTTTCGAAACATCGCGAACAATGCTGTTTGCTCATTGCATAATAATAGTAACATATCGTTTTTAATTTGCATTTGAAATGCGTTGTGCGTATAAAGTGTTGCTACCGACGTAAATTCGTTTTGTGGTGTAAGGTTCCTGTTTGGTCTTCTTAAAAGAGCACAGTGGACCACATAGTTGAACAATAGCATTATACTGCAGCTAATACTGAAATACCGCAGACAAATGCACAACCGAGCTACCATACAATCCGTTTTCGTGATACTTAGCGTTGACGTTCAAATAACCGCGCTACTCAATAGTTTGATAATTTTCCTTGCCGCTATAAATATTCCTCCGATCATTATGGCAGAACGGCGTGTTGTCAATTTCTTATCCACAGCAGAAACTTATCTGTTAGTTTCAGATATTATCATTCTTGAAATCAACACGTCTATACATTCATTACATGCTAAACAAGACATTTTTCGTCATATATATGTGTATACTTTACTGTGAAATTGTGACTTTAGCGTAATAACTGGCACCAAAAAATGGCACAGATAAAGTTATTGTGCTTTGTTGTTATTGCTAGCGCTATTATATGTATAGGCTTTGTTATCCAAACAAGCCTGCTTGTTAGCCTAACATATTTATGATTGAAGCTATAACATACATGATCGGGTGATCATGCATACATGCATTTAACAAGCGACATATCCCTAATCAAAACACACTCAAAATACATTCATTTCTTATATTTATATAGCTTATTCGTGATTACTTTCTAGAAACTAAGTTGAATTTTTTTAAACCAGTGTGCAATTTTAATATTGTACCATGAGGATTGAGCGCTGTAAGTTAGCCCAATATTCTACCTGTGAATTATCGATATTCTATCTATCACTTTACGTCATCTACGTCGACAAGATGTGACGTCGTTTCGTGATACGGTGTCTTTTAATAGATGAAACGCATGCATGACCCAACTAGCAGTTGACGATCATAGAATGGGGTTTATCGTAACACACATGTAAATACATATAAACCAATAAAAACCACACGGATTATATTATAGTCCAAAACTGATGAAGGCTACTACGGGTACGCTTTATCACCCGTGCAGTTCCCTTTTAGCGCAATTGCCCCGTCTATGGGTCTATTCTCATTGCAGACGCGCGTGCGATTAATCGCAGCGTTTTTTAAGGTCGATCGGCTCTATATGTGTGTTCGATGGCATTCCTTTCTACCACTGCTAAGAGTTCCCCCAATAGGGGTGGGGTCTGACGAACACATTCATACACAGGTCTAGGGTAGGTTGGAGGATGATAAAGTACTTTCGGTTGGGGGTGACCCCATACAGGCCTATATATGCTTACACATTAACTTTAATTTTCCTCAGTTAGATTTACTCAGGTATACGTTGAGTATAACGAGCCATGCCATCAAAATGACATAAGTTTTGAGGACACAATTATATCTAGCTAATTATAATTAGAAATAGAGGGTTCAATTCCATGTAGTTGGGCATAAATATGCATATTTTATTCCAGCTTGAAACGTATATAACACTATATAGTACGATCACAACCCAGATTACAGGAAGTTTATGTATATAATTGTTATTATCACTCAAGATTATCAAAAGTGTACGATTCAAGTGGTTGAATTAGATCTTTCAACGTTTTACCTTATAGTTAGCTAGGTCTGACAAAAATCGTCTTTCTGAATAAAGCTCATTTAAAACATTTGTACTCAAACATATGATATCCAGTAAAAATTATGGGGAAAGATGGGATGAGACCCCAATTTGTTGGGAGAAAAACAAATAGATTTGCATGTAGGGAGGATGGTAGACCCATGGTTGGGAGGGATTTTTATGTTCAACCCTGTCGTATGAACGTTTTTTTTTAGACCCCCCCCCCCTCCCCCATCATCGAGTGCTCATCTGTATAGCCGCTGGCAACAGCGACAACGCGGTACTATAATTGACGAACCACCATTCAAATAGAACAAGAAAACCATAGTCAGAAATGGTAACGCCACCAAGATCGTATTATTAGCCATAAATATAAATAATAATACAATTATTCTATAAACTAGCTTTCAAATTTTATGCGGGAAATTTGCGTACTTCCATATTTCAAGTTTTCCCGTTTCTCGTGGCATACATTACTTTCATCAAACTGTCTTCTTTATTACACAAGCTGATAGGCCCGACTTCACCCGGGCTGTTTCCCATCTGCTTTCCGGTGAAAGGTGCGATTTGACCTTCAATTGACTATTTCGAAAGTCAAGGTCAGGTCAGGGTCATGAATTGTCCAGTCCAAAACACCCCCACCCGTAGAAAATTACCCATAGGTATCAAATTTCGTCGAAATCCGTCCGTTTTACCCAACTTGACCTTTAATTAACAATTTTGAAGGTCAAGGTAAGGTCAGAGTCATGATTTGACCCGTCCAAAACACCCCCCCCCCCCGACAAAAGTACCCATAGGTATCAAATTTCGTCGAAATCTATCCGTTTTATCCGAGTTGACCTTTGATTGGCCATATTGAAGGTCAAGGTCAGGCCGAGGTCACGATTTGACCCGTTCAAAACTCTCCTCGGACCAAAGTATCCCTAGGTATCAAATTTCGCCGAAATTTGTCCGTTTTACCCAAATTGACCTTGCATTGACAGTTTTAATGGTCAAGGTCAGGTCGGGGTCACGATTTGACCCGTTCAAAACACTTCCCGGACACAAATACCCATAAGTATCAAATTACGTTGAATTCTATGGAAAGCCGAGGAGGACATGTTGGTTGCTAATTGCTAGATATACGACGCGGTATTTTGAAGGTGTTTCAAACTAGGAGATAGAAGTATTCTGCCTTTCAAATGGTGATGAATTATAGTAGTTTATTCAAATTTTATGGCATAAATTGTTATTAAAACCGTATATACTATAAAAAATTAATGACTCGAAAATTAAGTGGGCCTTTAAACAAAGTCACAATTGCATTTAGGCTCATCTCATACTCGTCCATTCAGCGATATTCTACTGCGCAGTTTGTTATAGCCTCCAGTATTTATTGAGCGTTATACCCCCAACTGTTATAATTCGCCTTTAGCAGGCGTACTCTTGCCTCAGATTATTGAGATATTAGGTCACACATAATCACATTAAATCGCATCGTAACATAGCAATTGTGTGGGCTCCTTGGCGTGAATATGTAATGAGAAATAAGGTCATACGTAATGACATTAAACTCAAGAAAACCCTCGAAAACAAAACAAAATCACATTTAATGTTTTACGTTATTTCTTTCATAAAAAGAATCTTCGTGATAATGAACCCTCTCGTTACTTTAGAATATAGAATTAACCTTAAAATAAAAAAAATCTTTGGAACACAGAACCTTCGGAATAACGAACCTTCGGATTGGTGAACCTTCGGAATAGCGAACATTCAGAGAAATTTCGGAATAGTGGACCTTCGGGATAGTGAACCTTCGGAATAGAGACATGCCCCCCAATATTCATATTATATGCCCAGAGTTCAAAGGTATGGACCCATAAAATTCTAAACTTGGCCCTTAAAATATTGAACTCCAAATTGGAGCACACACAGAACACCACTTAAGTCAACTGCACCTATGTCATGTCCCAATGCGGGAGGGTCCATATATACCACAACATTCATAGTATATGCCAAGAATTCAAAGGTATGGGCCCACGTAATGACATAAAATCTCAAGAAAACCAGCGAAAACAAAACAAAATCACATTTAATGTTCTAAGTTAAGTTATTTCCTCCTGTATCTGTATCGGTGTGCGCGCATGATCAGTTCGGATGTGAGCGCACACTCCATATAAAGAATCTTTGTGAAAATGAACCCTCTCAAATTAGTCTCAATACTTTAAAATATAGAATTAACCTAAAAATAACAAAAACCTTCGGAATAGAGAACCTTCGGAATAGCGGACCTTCGGGATAGCAAACCTTCATAATAGAAGCATGTCCCCACAATTACACCGGTGACGTAAACACATGTGCCAATCTTAGTTGTACTCTCGTAATTATCGGTACGATGAAACGGTGACGGAATCTGACGAGGTTTGCCGAATGTACAATCACCCAGTGAATTATCGATCGACCATGCGATATCAAAAAACCAAAAGCTAGAAACACCACACTACGGTGGCGTAATAAGTGATGGGACTCAGAATTCGACCTTAAGAGTCACACACGCATCGTTTGAGGTCGAATTCTGTCGCCAGGACGCTGTTCGCATGCATGAGCGATTGATTTCAATTTGATCGCCATTGGCGGCTTATCATCAGTGATCGCACATGATAAACGGCACATTACTATCAATCTATATATTCACAATCTTGGGTACAGTGTTGCACGAGACTGACAGGTAATATAATTCGACTGAATTCTACAAAAAATCACCACTGATGCTAGCTATACGTTGGAAACTTCTTTCCAAGCCATTTCCTTTCCGTACTTCATTTATTATTGTATCGCCCATCAGTTACGAGAATGACTGTACTCGGATAGTATATGTGACCGAGTGAACCATGCCATTCTCTGTAACGGCTATCTCGATGACGAGGTTGATTGCATAAGATGATTAGTCACGAATAGGACGTGGTTGTTTGAGGAAGGTAATTGATCACGAATCGCTCTGTGTTATTTTAACACGCACCTTAAAAAAACGCTGCGATTAATCGCACGCGCGTGTGCAATGAGAATAGACCCTATGTCGTTGAAGTTTCATCGCACTGTGTTGTATCAGAGTGATTATTGCATGGCATTACGAACTATCAACATTTCGCATTACACAATGGGATGTTTGGGTCAAAAAGTGTATCAAAATGGAAATATATGAATCAACGTATCCACATATTGCAGAACATGCATTAGGTTATAGTAAACCAATTATAAAAAATTACCCCCTTGGTGTGCTGTCACCCACACTCAAGTCAGCATAAATTCACATCTGGCAGCTGAATGGTTGATTATGATTGGGATAAAATTAATACAAAAACAAGAAAAAATCAAAGCCACCATGGAAATATTATACCTAGATGAATATTGATCCAGAGTGGGTGAAATAATTGACCTGGCATTTAATGGGGGTATGTTTGAAAATTTGATGATGATTTTTTGTGCGGAATTAGGGTAGTATCAAAAGCGGTAAATTTAAAGATGGAAAACCCACACGGACCTATTAATTTTTTTAGGCCGTATATATATTGGGTCCAAAGAGTCATTCTTCAAAATTGACTAGGTTAGAAACTTCCAGAATTCACAAGGAATCGAGAATAGGCCTGGACTTTAACACTGTCGCCTATGAAGAATAATTGGTGTCCTGTAACCATTACGAAATAGATCGTATCTGTAATATACGCTTCGGTATTTCAGATTGCACGATGTAGTCGGACGTTTCATAACACTATTAATAATCCCGATGGTCCATGTTTGTGGCTATATATAGCGGTTTCAATTGTGCTCTCTTATGATTGTATTTTCGGGACCAGTTGATTTTTTTAAATATGTGTGTTGTAACATTGATATCATAATTACAGTATCCCCTGCGGAATGCTGCATCAGGACTTTTTCGTCAACATACACTCAAAATAAAATTGTTGGCTTATCCAAACTAGAGTTAATGGTCGGACAAAATTCCAGAAGTTGGGGTCACTGTCTTGTTAGGTTAGAGTAGTTTAGTTAATAATCACTGGTTTTCAGTTGTGCCCCTTGATAAAGATTTCCTGGATGTGAGCTCTCGTTGTCATATTTTCTTCTCTTCATTGGTATTTAACTCAAATAAATACACGGTGAAGGAATCTTTTATGTCGGATTACATAGTTGTAGTATTGCTTGTGTCTTTGGTACAAATATTCTTTTCTAGGTTGTTAATTTATTCCCGAAAAGGAAGTAATTATATGTTACACCTCGTTGCAGACGTTCATGTTACATACTAGTCTGGTTGAATTCAAGATCTCTCCTTTATTCAGACGTTTTACGGTCCGAAATGAATCCATAGATTGGACTTACTTTTGGGGAAATTAATTAATTACCAGAATCTCGGATTATATGGTCAAAACTCATTCATTGAGATGAAATATAATTATAGGTTTTCTCTAACCCCATGTTTAGTTACTTCAAACCAACGTGTGGTTAATTTAACCCAGCGTTTGGTTGCAAATTTGGTTAGTAATGGTTACCATAACCCAATGCTTTGTTACTTTTTTCTAACCATGTTTAGTTAGCAGCTCTTTCCCGTACTCTTACTGAATTCTTTAGAATAAGATCGCTGTATAACATACTTGTATAACAATCTGTTGCGAAAGGATTTACTAGTATTCAAACTATCCATTTGTGGGAACCGAGAGCAGTGGACTAGTACCCACCCTATAGGATGGGGGCACATCGGACGAATCCGACGACAGCCTGTATCTGTGAAATTATATCTATTTATCTACGATATTCAAATATACGGATGATACTGCTCCGATCATACAAGGAGCCTTTATATCTAGCTATTCCAGAATGACATTTCTACGACCCATAAGGGACACATCAACATGTTCCCAAGTAGTACACATAGCGGTTTATAAGGTGATAGCTAAGACGATTGCCGCCAACCTTGTTATCTCGGTATAAACTGCCAGTAATGTCCGGGAAAATGCACCGCCGAGGGAATCGTGGGGAAATCGTAGTCAATACGAATTACACGAATCCATGGGGATGGTCATAAAGTCGGAGTATGTGGCTTTGTCTAGCTTTACATCTGCGCTATAGAGATGGACTGATCCTGATGTGAAGTCTTTGCTCGCAACATTTATATACTCAAGATAATGTACTGAATATATTGCATCTGTACTTGTAGGTTGTGCTCTATTTTTAAACGAACATGCAATGATTCAGTATCAAACAGGATTGTCGTCACTGTATTCATTGTACGATAACTCGATATGCAGCTCAAGAGTTTGAATCTATAATGAATCTAGATTGCATCTTTCTTCTGTTAGTTACAATTTATGCATTTATGTAGCACATTCTGCAACAAAATATGTGTTCCAAGGTTCTTTCCATTAGCATTACCCTTGATATTATGCAAAGTACCTGTCTTCGGCTGTATATGGCGCTATCTATAAAGTCGTGAATATATATATATATTATATATATATATAATATATATACCACAAAATGAACAACGATACATATGAACGGCCTAGAAATTGTTTAAATGTCACAGCACGGCGCTAGATTCAAATATCGCCGTATAAATACAGTTGCAATGGACAAAATCATGGACAGACAGTGCATGATGCCCAGAATTGTCTATGCGCTGGTTATGAGAGGGAAATATTAAGACTGTTTTTGAAGCACTGTTCTTTGAAACTAGGATTGCATCCACAAAGAAAATATGGGATGTAACGAGTTGAAAACCCAGACCCCGATTTAACGAGAAGCCATCCATCAGCATTGTATATGTCTGTTAGAATTACACGTACTCCCACACGTCTCGAACCAGGGAACATGCGCAAACGTCCATCACGAGCGCGTTGGTCGATGGCGGCAGATGTCATTAAGGATTGTTTCTCGCGTTCGGTTATGACAAGCAAAGAATGTCTGTTTATATTTACAACCTGTCTTTTGCATGTACAAACAACTGTCTGATGCAGGGGATAAAAACATTTGTTATGCAGCAAAATTAATGAAGGTTCGTGCGCCATGTTTATTTGTCGAAATCTCAGCAGAACTGGTCAGTAATATAATTTGTTGATAAATTATATTTTTACATTAGGTTGACATAATGGCATCTGTATGTTTGGCACGAATTGCAGTGAAATAAGGAAGGGGGAACTTCCCAGAATATTGAACCGAAAGTGAAATTTATCGTTGTTGACGGTTGTAATAACATATCTTCCTGCATAATAAGTGCGACAGACTCACACTTGCTTGTGGTATTAGCTATCAAGATTCAATCAAGCGTGCATAACAATATTTTAATTAAAAATAAAGTAAATACACATTCCTCAGAAAGAAATGTATATGAACTCACAAGTTGGTGGCTTATATCGTTTGCAACATCATAAAACGACGCTGTCCGTTACATATAGTAGACAGAAAAAACACTCCGAGGGTATTGGTGTTGGACAAATGTGTTTACGGCACATATCAACGCCGTCTCCTGGTAAACAACACAGAATTATTTACAAATACAAACACTAAAAACTTGCCATTGGCTTGGAATTATAATTCCAAGCTAGCTGAGATTCTAGATTGGCATCAAGTTAACCATTTCTTTACTAAATGAAGTCTCCCAAACAGTTATAAAAGTATATATTGGGATAGTATAATATTAATTTGAATGGGTGTTCAAAAAATGGACAGATGGCAGACTGACGAAAAGCTCATATAAGTGCAGGAGGATTCCTAAACATCGGAGGGAAATGTTAAGATAATAAGCTCAACACACAGCCTATATATAGGCTATAGCCGTTAGTTTAAATTTGCAAAATGAACTGCTCGTCAATGAGGATTTAATAAAGAAAGGGGATAACATGACTTGGGTGAGAGATAATGGGTCCCTGCGCTACGAAGGCAACACGAAATTGTATAGTGTAGAACCTTATAAAGTATTCACAGAGTGCTAATTTACACAAAACCTGCAAAATAAAGTCCCATTCAATGCATGATACACACTGATAAAGAAATATCTGTCCACGTTCTGCCCTATCACAAGCCTAACATAATTATGTGTGTGTCAATAAAGCGGACGAGTCACTTTGTGAGACAAAAATAACAGTTTTGTGTTCATGGACGCTGTATAATCTGCAACCCAGACAGTCTCAGCAGTACATGTGTTATTGTTTGGGGTGGTATTTACCTCAACGTTGTGCTTCGTAGAACGTTGTTTTGCACGTTCTTTAGATTATGCTGTCCCCAGGACGGAAATCAGACTTGTTGTCATAAGAACAGTCTCACCCGCTGACACACGTGCCTACTGTTGCATATTGCTAAGAATTCATAATTATTTATATTTAAATTATATCTGCAGTTTGATGCAGATTGAGAATTGATGTAAGTAACTGTGGTCGGATCATAAACTATTATATCTTTTCTTTCAAACACTCATTATTAATTCCAATTCGTTCTATGGCACGAATTCACAGCTCTGGAACTATATTACGAAATAGTTCTCGGTGTTACTAGCCTGACAGACATATTATGTATGCAAACGGGTTGTAATGCAGAATATACCTTCATATAATTTCAGTTTTCTGAAAATTTCTTCCCTTCAGTTTTCGACCAAACTGAACTATAAACTACTTGAATAAAACATGTCTTATACAGAAGTATAAGATACCGCTTCATGTTGTATTACTTCAATAAACGATGGGGAACTACCGAAAATACATAAGATTATATTCGGTAATAAACAAACCCAGTTTTTTTTTATTCAGTTTAGTCAGGGGGGGGTGAAAAAAAAATTTCCGGCACGTATGCCGGGGTGGGTGGGTGATCAAAGCCACCAACAAGCAATTTTTTCCACAACTAAAAAAAAAAAATCCTGCTTGTTTTTAGTGTCTTGGCAATGAGTTGGGCTTCAAAACCACTTTGAATCAGTTTGAATGAGAGAAATAATGTAATTCTAACTGGTAAACTGACTTCAGGCAGTTATCGTGTTGTATTTTGTTGCAAATTTTGAAATCCAAGATGGTCGCTGGCAGCCATGTTTTTTTGGCCGAATGACCTCAAAATTACTCATTCCTATTTACATGTCCATGTTAACATCCATGATAAATAGTATGCACAGAAATTCATATACAGCTGTTTACAGTGAATTTTCCCCCGCAAATCTCTGTTTTAGTGTTAAAAGGGGGGGTGGGTGTCAAAAAATGGTCGGAAAAAACTGCCGAAAACGGAAAAAAATTTGGCGGTGGGGGTGGGTGGGTACAAAAAATGATCGAAAGGGAAAAAATGCCATACGTGCCTGAAATTTTTTTCCGACCCCCCCCTGGTTTAGTGAGAACTTTAGTCTAAACATATTTTTTGTCATAACGTAAATGCCATAGTGGAAAGTTGGATCGGAAGACAAGTGCCGATATAATTATCAGTACCTCCTCTTCCAGTTGTTTTCAATTGGCTATCGTGTTTTTGTGGGAGAGTAGTCAAACTAATATAATTATTATACATCACTTACCAATTCGAATAATCTCCGGAAGACAACTGATGAAATCCAACGAAATTAAAATAATAACCAGGCAGCGGAACAATAATGCTGCTTCCGTGCGGATACAGTTCATGTTATATCGACGACCGGACGCGACGTCAGCTTGTTTGGTTGTCGTTCGTACATGTAGATGTCACGGATGTTTCCCCAAAATTATATATCTTCTCAGAAGGAAACCAGAAACTAATTCAAAATCTCAAATAATCCTATTCGGCACTTATTAGGACGTAATGGTTTATCCGCAATTGTCCCATTTCGTAAATCCGTTAACTCCCATTGACTCAACTTAAAAGACACGAGCCTTTGTCGTATAAGCCGTTTTTGTTTAGGTATAAGTTTCCCGCGAATATGTAAGAATTTGTATAGAGTTCATAAACCATTAGAAGAACTAACATGACTGGCGCTGCATTAGTCGTACGTATTGCTCGAGACGCGTGCCAATCGCTGTAGCAGTGCTCGAATAGTCTACGAGCAGTAACGTCACTGTGCTGGTCGATCAATCGTAAAAACGCTATCGCTGTTATAGCTCACTCAATTCCACTAATAAACACCATTACAAAACTCCTCAGTTGATCGCAGTACCAGGACTATCGAATTCGAGTGTGGCGCACTTGTGGGCTCCTGTGTAGCCGAAGATTCACTCGGAAGTACTTTATTAAGAAAAAAAAGATGCATTCTATTTCTGACGAGACGATTAATAACTGTCGTATTGGTTGGTAGATACTCGATAACGAAGAGTATAAAAGGTATAAAGAAGATTATTTTTTTCAATTATAAGTATTGTGCACCAGCCATTATACATTAAAAATTTGTGGTATTTAGGACCAGTTATTCGAGTCGAAATTTGCACATTATTCCATTGGCAAATGTCGATTTCAATTAAAAAAAACTCCTTTTTTACTTTCTATTTTGATATTTAAGTAAATTTTAGGGGTGTGCATCACAGAAAACAGACATTGAATTATTTTATGCAAGTCGTTCTTGAAGCAACTTTGATGCTTGTATACTGATGCGTGTGGGTGCTCTGACATAATGTCAGCTTTGTGGACGTGATGTATCTGACACTCTAATGGAATCTCATTCACAGCCAAATAGTAATAGCATCGGATCAGAACGCTTATGGCTTTTAGTAGATTAACTTGGTCAGAGCTGTTCGCTCGACGTGGCGACATGCCATGTGAAGACCATTCTTCCAGACCGCATATTTCACATGATTCCGCAATCGGACTCAATGACTTTGGCAATTTTCTAAAGTACCTCAACTGTGTGACTCTTTGAACGACCATTTATGATTTGCTGCGGAAAGGTCCAAGGTTTTTGGTCGATCATCCATTATGAGGCTCTGTCACTATGCGCTTGTGGTTTTGATAAAATTGTTGATCAATTGATCCCCAAGATGTGTAATCATTCAACTGAGAACAATGGAGTTGGTCCCAGTGAAATCTGTTCTAACATAACGAACTTTTCGGAACACATCCGGAAATGACAAGAGCGGCAACCATGGAGTTTGAATTTTCTGATTATAACTTGGTATGATTGCAATCATTACCAGTTCGTCCAGCGGCCTAAAATATGGGCTCTCCGTGGAGATCGCGATTACAAACTACTGGCTGGATTCCCATCATGTCTTCAGCGTCCGACTGTCTATAATTATACACCAATCATCTGACTGAGACGAATACCTGATAACCTCGGGCAATTAACCTTCAGCGGGCCCTCCGTTTCTTCAGACAACACATACACACGAGACAATATTATTATGGCCCTTGTGTTACCATGCATAGTAACTTGTTTTGAAACTGAAACATGGCGACACAGCCATTAATACAATTATTTAAAGAATATTTCTAATCGATAAGCAAACGAAGTCATTGGTTGAAGCCCATATATACAATTGATTCGAAATTTCAATGCGCAAATATATACGATCGAATTATGGCCGTTTCGTTGAGCAATGATAATTATTCACATGCTGTAAGATACAGCTCCCACTGCCCGAGTGCCGTTCACATTAAAGTATTCTAAGAAACGTGACATAAAGAGGGGTAGATTCAGATCTACGTCGTAATACGTGGGTTTGACAATTTCAGCGCCGCGATTTATTGTAACATTGAGTATTAATGATTCAGTTAAGTTCACCAAAAGTGTCGCATTGTGATCCTGCCAGTAGAGAAGCGGTCATGACCAGAATTTTTTTTTTTAATTTTTTTTTTTTAATTCACGGAACAATTATATATCATATGAAAGTAGAAGATGTTATCTTCATGTTCCGCCCTGCTGTAAAATTAGAAAGTGGTGCCGTTGCCATGGAAACGGCATGAAAACAATGTAGACACATTTTGAGATTAAACCCTTGCAGCAGATGTTAAAAACGAATTTATTCCCATTCTAGGACAGGAACAGAGGTTGAAGATCATTTGTTGATATTTGTCCACTATAAATTTCATCCAACTATTCCAGTATGAAATAGTATGCACATATATATTATATGGGTTTTTATTGCCATTTTGGGGGTGAAGCATGGTAATTTTTGCAAAAAATGCGATAATTTTGGAATTGTAACATTTTTTGGATACTACATTGGATACAGTAATAATTATAAATTATAATTATAAATATTATAAATAGCTCCATATGTGTACCTAAAAGTAATTTTGATAAAACAGCACAAAAGGCCTAGTATCCTGCATATTCATGTTACCATGGTAACGATATTAAAAAAAAAAAAAAAAATTGACGTTATTTGAAAGAAATGAAGTCCTACACAATATAACTTTTTGAAATTTGTTTTCTATGACATGCACTTTTAATCTGGACTTCTGTGTTGGGTAATTGTTCTGGTTTATTCAGCTGTTGTCATGGAATTTCGCCAAATAATGATGATTTCCACAAAGCTGACATTTAAAGCTTGTATTGTTTTGAAGCAAAACGTATTTATGACAACCCGTTATAGATGTCTAAAATCCTGTTTAAACGATAACCATGTTCCAACTATTCCAGTATTAAATAGGAGTCATATATAGGTAATGAGGGTGTTATTGCCATTTTGTTGGTGAAAAATTGTGATTTTTTTCTAAAAATGCGATAATTTTGGAATTTGAACATTTATTACATGTTTTGATAATTTGATTCACAATTTCTCAGTTGTTTCCGTGCAGCTAGACGCCAATTGCCTAAATAGTGATGTGCTTCGCACAACAATTTTTTTTTTTATCGGAAATTTACGGGTTAAAATTTTAAAATAACATCACGTATATGGAAAATTCAAAAGATTCAGTCTGGAAATGAAATTGATTTGAAAGCGAACAGTTGATTATTATAAGCTACATCCCTACAGAGGATTTGTATTTGTTTCCACGGTAACAGGTATTTCTCAGAGGATATGGCCTTTTCAACAGTTTTATCGAAACTACTGATATACACAGAAAAGGCTATCATAATATGCATTCATTATTACTGTAGCCAATGTAGTATCTAATAAATATACCAATTCAAAAATTATCGATATTTTTGCAAAAATCACTATTTTTCACCCAAAAATGGCAATAAAACCCACATAACATATGTTTGTATCCAAATTAATACTGTAATAGTCAGAACATTGTTTTCGTGGGAAACTATAGCATCAAAAAAATTCTTCGCCATCTGGTCCTGTCCCAAAAATGGGATTAAATTCGTTTTTACCATCTGCTGAAGGGTTTTATCTCAAATTGTGTCTACATTGTTTACACGCCGTTTCCATAGCAACGGCACCACTTCCAATTTTTACAGCAGGGCGGAGCATGAAGCTGACATCTTCTACTTTCATATGATATGTAATTTTTCCGTGTGTAAAAGCAAAATTATACTCGAAAAATAAGCCCTGTTGGGGCCAAAACCGCTCCTCTATAGTGCCTCGCATGCCAGTGTGTAACCACAGAACAATACTAAGCGCTGCCAATAAAAAGTAGCACGTGTACCTACTGATATCGTCGAAGTAGTCAGTTGAGTCCTTATCGTTTATGTATGTCGCATCGAGTAATATATATAAGTAATGTAGTATACACTAGCTGAAGTCAAAACTTGTGTGCGCATCTCATCATAATTAAAGGTGTAACCCTGGGTGTTTTGTCGTCCTGGAGTAGTCACTCGTTCGTGCGTACCGAAATTATATCGTGCAAGTGACTCGCTCGAGTTCTGTAGTCCGAATTTTAACCCATCTTATGATGACAACGACGACTTAGTTTTTATAAGTCGGACTTACATTCTGGCGAAAAGTATATTCCCGTCATGCTAGATCAACTCCGACATTCGACAACTTACATGAGGTGAGTGATAAAATATCAATGGAAACAGAGGGATGAGGCATGTAAGTTCCAAGGACTATAAATAAAAAGCACATAACTGTGTATTGTGTGAAGAAAACTTATCCATATCACGCATGCACAACTATATTAAAAAACAACATGCTTCAAGTCACTATTATAGTATCATGGTTAGTGACGGCAGCAGCAGCAGTGAATGGGTTAATATATTCACTTCCGCTACAGCCAACGACTTGTGCGACTGCCCATGGGTGCAGAGGGGTATTCGCTGCACGATATAATGTCCATTTTCGTTTTCAGGCAGTCAGGGGAGGTGTGGTTGGTGCCCTTTTTTGGATTTTGCGTACCTGACGGAACCGGCTACACGCGTTAGGGGTTAACAGTTTCGTTTCCGCTCAAGCTATCGACTTGGGGATTGGAACTTTGGTACAGACAGTCTATTATGTACGATAATATATGCCCCATCTCGCTCGGTCCCCTGGTGACGGTGCTAGAGCCCGAAGCCGCCGCCACACGCCGCCGCCGCCAGCCATATTGGCCACAAGCCGCCGCCAGCCATATTATCTCTAACGCCAGCCACATTTAAAAATCTCCGCCGCCGGAATTGAAAAATGGCTGAGCCGTGTGCATGGGCTTAAAAGCTTATATGTCAAGAACAACTGTACTGTGTATCGCAAAGAACTAAACCGCATTGCCTAATATTGGCATATACTAGCATGGACACGGCATGGTTGTTATATTATCAGAACACCGGGTCCCTTAATGTGGAATAGACTATCCCAATGCATGCTTTCATATAACTGAATGGGCGCATCCATTCGGTATTGAAAGGGTTAAAATATAAATTGTTTATATCGACAACACCCAGTCTCAGACATAGCTGGCATTTGTCAATATATAGGCCTACACATAAGAATAGAAAATAGTTTGAAATATTATATGTCATTACTATATATCGGGTTCATCATTCAATGATGCATGCATATATCGCAAGATGGCAGTGATGGTAGCAGTCTGAAGTCGACAGAAGTCCCAATATAACTACTTATGCCGATTAGATGGGAAACTATATATCTATGCCAGTCCTTCATGAATTTTCGCCATAATGGAAAAGCCCAACATCAAAAGATTACGTGTGGAATGGAATTCTACGGGTTCACCACAAACGCTAAAAAACGGCGTCTATAACCGGTAACAGGGGATTAGGAACATTTCGGAAACGAAAATACACTAAATGATAACATCTCAGCCGGCTGAGCCGCCATATTTCGTCAGCCACGAACGTCGTGACGGAGCCGGCTTAGCTAGCTAACCAGCCACGAAAATCGGTTGAGCCAACCATGAAAACTATTTGTCGTGGCTTCGGGGTCTAGACGGTGCGGTCGGCGGGTAATATTTTCGGAGTTTTTTTTAACGTATATTCATAGTGAATTCGATAGCAGCGTATGTGTCAATTTATTCACTTCCTCTACAACCAGCGACTTACCCGAACCGGCCGCAATGTAGGGGTTAACAGTGCCGGTGCCGCTCAAGCTATCGACCTGGGAATTGGAACTTTGGTACATACATGTCTATTCTGCACACAGGTCCCCAGAACAAAAATTGACCCCAACCCCAATAATACTTAATCCTATAGGATTAAGTATTATTGGGGTTGGGGTAAATTTTTGTTCTGTGATTATATCGACCTGGGGATTGGAACTTTGGTACATACATGTCTATTCTGCACACAGGTCCCCAGAACAAAAATTGACCCCAACCCCAATAATACTTAATCCTATAGGATTAAGTATTATTGGGGTTGGGGTAAATTTTTGTTCTGGGGACTTGTGATTCTGCACGGTAATACATGGCCCATCTCGATCGGTCTCCTGGTGGCGGTGCGGTCGGCGGGTATTATTTTCGGCCTTTTTACGTATATTCATAGCGAATTCGACAGCAGCGTATGGGTTAATATATTCACTTCTGCTAGAGCCAGCTACTTGCCCGATCTTCCATGGAGGCATAATGGTATTTGCTGCATGATATGTCCATTTCCGTGGTCAGGCAGCCGGGGAAGTTGGGGTGTCTGTCTTTCTGGGTTTTACGTACCTGACGGAACCGGCCGCAAGTTAGGGTTTAACAGTGCAGTTTCCGCCCAAGCTATCGACTTGGGGATTGAAAATTTGGTACATACAGGTCTATTCTGCATGATAGTGCTTGCCCCATCTCGCTCGGACCCCTGGGGTCGGTGCGATCGGGTGCGATCGACTTTTAGTAGGTAGGACCGAGTTTATAAGATGAAATACTAATCAATTTTGATGAGCCTGCACCGAAATTCGGTTGCATGCTTGTTCATTAGTTGGTCGCGTAATGGTTGCGTTAATAGCTTGTGGTCCTATATTTTATCTCACGTGGCTATCTAAGCCTAATTCACGCTTGTGCTTGGTTGCTTGACAGTCACTATTTCTGATAGTTCCACCAACAACACGACAGCCCGCTTCCTAATTTTAACATACCCACTATCGCTGAGAAAATCCAGAAATATGTTTTGCATGCATGATATTCCGGGTGGCAATTTGAAAGCCATCTCCACCTCTCTGGAAAAAGTTTAATATTGTCCGAAATGTCTTTATAACCTACAACTAGAGCACAATAAATGATCGTAAGTAAATTGTTTATGTTATTTGTGGCTGTTTCCACTTGTTTGATGTGAGGATGTATCATATTCTTGTATTCGCTGATCAAAACATCGCTTCGATATGTTTGCAATTCCTTAAAGAGGTACTGTACACTAAATCAGGCCAATTATGGGACCACCTCCTTTTATAATCAACATATTATACCCAACAAATGAATGAATTTGAGCCATGGAGTGCAAAATATGATCATGTGCTCTATGAACGATGCAACCAACATGGCAATTGTAATGAAATGAATTTATGACTCCATCCATAAATTCATTTTCATTCAAATTACCATCTTGTTTTACATCGTTCATAAGTAAATGGGGATATTTTGCACTCAACCATAGCTCAAATTCATTCATTTGTTGCATATATTCTCTTGAGTATAAAAGGAGTTGGTCCCATAAATAGCCGGATTTAGTTACAGTACCTCTTTAAGTTCCTATAAATAATACACCTGTCTGTTCAACGGCTGATATTCAATGTATGAACTTACTAATTAACGGCATAACATTATTGAATGTATTCCAAAGCCCTGCATATTTATTTGTTAAGTTTGCTCCCATTTTGTTTCAAGCGCACTCTTTATTAAGTGGAAGGAATGGAATATTATAATAGAAATGGTGATGTCCTGAGAGACAGGAGAGATGTACAGATCAAGAGATGAGAGAGAGAGAGAGAGGGAGATAGAGAGCGAGAGAGAGAGAGAGCGAGTGATGCTGTGTGGGAAAAGTGAGAATGTAATCCAGTTGGAGCTGATTGGATACTAGTACAACTGTACACATAGTTTCTTTGGAGCGAATTTGATACAATGATTTATACATATAATTTCGTTGGAGCTGATTGGATACAATGATATGCATAAAATTTCGTTGGAGCTGATTGGATGCAATGATATACATATCATTTCTTTGGAGCTTATTGGATACAATGATGTACATATAATGTTGGTTACGTCATTGATAAAACAACTAGAGAGATGCCAACGTGCGCAAAAATGTAATAAACAATAATTTAAAAAATAATTTCACTGTATTTTACTTAATTTATTTAATTTAATTTAATGTTAGCAAAAAAAGACAATTACCATTTCTCATTTCATCACAGATAAAAGGCAAATTACTATATTAATCATTTAAGTAATTAAAACCAATTCCATGTTGCCAAAAGGATGAGACTTTAATATCGATTACATTTTTTATAGCGGCATATTTTCATTTTCATTTTCTGATAGTCAAAGTTGACCAAAGGAGCAATTATAAGAAATAATTAATACTATTTGTGTAAATATTGATAGCAGCCAATATGCAACAATAAATATCAATAATTAATCAATAATTAATCAGTAACGATCATTTTATGTAATAATAAACTCTTCAAACGGTGTTTGTGTCAACAAATGCGTTTTGTTTTGTGTTACGTCATTCGTCATATTTGACCCGGAATCGCGTTTTGAATGTCTCTCTTTTCCCGCACGATAAAAAGAGGTCTTCGCACGAACCAAAAATGACAAAACTTCCCAATTATAAGTAAAAATACCCAAATGAAGGAGTCTATGTAGGTCCCGAAGGAGTCTATAGACTCTTTGATGTAGAGTTCTCATGGAGAAAATGTAGGTCGATCTATTTTTGTCATAACTCTGACGTATTTTGACCTGGGAGAAAAAATCGAAATCGAGGCTCACTACGAGCATGCCAGTTTTAATTATATAAACAGGGAATCCTGACAAATGGCGATATCGGCGACAAACAAATAATCGAAAACAACACATAAAATAAACATAGAAAAAACGCGGCACAGTAAAAATGTCAGAACGCCACGAGGTTTTACGTCGTTTTTGGTGACGTCATGGAGTGTGACACCAAGCTACGAACGAATCAGTCTGATCGCCATACTGTTGCGCGAGCGCACGTAATAATGATGATGAGCATGGTGTTGCCTAATAATGTGTTTAGTCAAGTTTAAAACATCTATATTGTAGTAGATCAGCTCAGCACACATGTAGTTTATAGATGTCATGTCGGTGCATTGCATGTGGTCAATGTTATCCAATCTACATGTATAATTGCCAGAATGTTTAGTTCCACGTATATGCGACGTATTGATCGTGTAGGATATAACACTATAACAATTATAACAATATATATATCCATCTATTCATATTCAAATCCTTTAATCATCGTAGTTTGACATATAGATATATCAACATATAATACAACATAACGTAAAAGAAATATGGCCTTGATACTGACAAGTACATGTTTTAGAACGTTTATATATCAGGGACATGGACGTGGGAAGGTTCATGCTATCTCAGTTATTAAAATAGATTTGAGATGGTTTGCTGTGTCGTTAAGTTGACGTTCGTCGTATATAATCGCATAACTTAGGTAGGAGTGTCCCTATATGGCAGATTTTGGTGCAGACAAAATATACGACGCATTTTTAACCGGTTATATACTGTGTTACAAATACGTGTTGTTTTTTCAAATATCGACTCAACGTTCACTGGGTTTACAAAAGAATAAAAAACAACTGCACAGATACGAAATAAATATGGACTTCACCAGTTAATCTAAGATTGTACTTCTTTCTCATAAACTGAATTTCTTTGAGTCGAGGGTACTCAAAATATCTAATTACCACATCTTGTAAAACTACTTACTTGTTCGCTCGAAACGTTCAAGATAACCTTTGAAATAATTTTTGAAACCTTGAATGGATTAAAACATCTAAAGCTAGTAGGCCTGACCATTTATGTTATCTCGTCATTGGAAGAAGAGAAAGATTCTCTTTTGCTACATTAGTAAGGCCATTAGCCAAGTTCATCTTGTATAAGTGTGTCACAGCCGGTGTCGCTCAATGGTATATACCCTTGGTCCTCTCGTTTTACTTGTTTACATAAATTGACCTAGCTGATAATATTATTACTACATATACTGCTGTTTACCTTGATACATCTCTATATTTAGCAGTACATAAGACCAATATAGTTGCGGACGTACTAAACTCGGATATCCAAACACATTCATGGTTGGTCATAGAAATAATAGCGCAACAAATTATGATAAGGTTAAAATGGAAACAGAATCGAACATGTAACTGACACATCTTAATTTCCCACCTTAAAACTTTTGGCGATAGCACTAGATGAAATGTTGACATTTAAAGATCACATAGACTATGTTAATTCTAAACTACGGAAAACGCTATATATACAATAAGTAAAGCAATAATATATTTTACCCCTATCTGGTCTAAGAAAAATATATCTTGCATTCATAGAACGTCACTTAACTTACTGTATACAATTATGGGGAACTCGTCATACGAAAGCAAACTCTTCGAAGTACAAAAGAGAGTGATTGTAATTATTGAAGGGTCCAAATATAATTCTCATACTGATTCATTGTTTATTGCAACAAGAACTCTCAAGGTATATGACGTACACTTGCTTCGCACTGCCCTCTTCATTTATGAGTAGAAACGTGAACTCACACACAGCTTCCATATTTGACTTCCTTGACAAGGACATTCATGTTTGTGCTAGGGTGGCTCATGATATAGGGATTAGGGCACAAGAAACCGAGCGTAGATTTTACTGCTAAGCTCCCACTTCATCACTACCCGAACATATGGAACACGCTTCCAAAAGAAATACGCGGATAATTTCCTCGAAATGCCTTCAAACGTAAACTAATAATCCATTTCCAAAAAATGTACTGTCTGAATCCTAATGTGATAACCCTTTTGCTTCGACTGTTGGGACCAGGAAATACAAATTTTAAAATAGTATAAATACCTGGTATTAAATTCTGTTACAACGGTAGATTATGTCAATAGATTAAGCAGATCGACCCAGAATACAGACACGAGGGACATAATTATGGTGTTTGAATGGAACAACAAATCTGAAGTTGCCTCTAGAATTATGTTTAAATTGTTTGATTCTATGATCATAAAGTAGGCACCAACCGGCCATCCAAATACCAAATAGTCTGTGTCAAATTGTAAATACGCCATTACATTTATCATTCAGGGGCAGTAGTAAGACGGCCAGCTAGGTCATGCTGCTCCTGTGCAATAATATACTTTGTTTACTATTTTGTCATTGTATTGTATTTTAATATTATTGTGCAAATAAAGATCTATCTATCTATCTATCTATCATACAGATTATGATGTATGGTGGCGAAGAAAACTCAAATTTTTAGGCTATTCATCTTACATTCTGCAAAATTATCACAACAACGAAGTCTAGCACGCCAAACTACATGCTATATGCCGAATTGAGTTGATATCCCAGAATGATCGAAACACGAAGGATCAGAATTATCTAAGAATGTTTTCCTCCAACCCAAGAATCTCAATGCCAGTGATGCCATACTACAAAACAAGAGCGAGCGAAGTAAATATGGAATGTAGATGGCAGAATCAGTCACCACTAAGTATGGCAGACCTGGGACGCATGACAGTGAAATAGAACAACACACAAGTGCTTCTTCGACAGCCTAAATATGTCTACCTCAAGCCGGGCAATATTTTACTGAAACAAAGGATTCTGTCAGATTGAGCCGATACTTAGTATATATCCCTTACTACCGATGGAGTAATGCGGATGGAATAAAAGTACATATAAATGCACGAAAATGTCTGTTATGTGGCGAAAATGTCTGTGATGAATATCGTTTTGTATATATATTTGTGTACTGAACTTCACGACCTGCTAGAAAACTATATGATTGCTGTCACTGCTAAATAAAAGCATGTTAAAAAGAGTGAGCATTTTGTTAAACTTAGCATTTAAAAAGTTACCATGAAGCAAGTATTATATATTATTTATAATATAAATATTATATGAGTCAAAGCATTTAAGAGAACCGAGTCATGTATATACCTTATTCTATATTCCTGAATGTATTATAGTTGTCTTTATTGTTAATACCATATAATATAATGGAAGAATTTATTGATGTACAGGTATGTTTTGTATTGTTTATATATATGTATATTGTTGTAGCTTGTTACAACTTCGATTTTGACTTGAAGTGTGTAATGACAATTTAATATCGCTTTTAGAAGCCATGGCATCAATCAATCATAAAACATTTGATCAATAAAATCCCTTACTCACTATCTGTTATCTTGACCCAACCTTCAAACATGTTACATCAACATATCTGTTCATCAACACCAATTCCTATTTAATATTAACATAGTAAACTCAGAGGACAACATGGTTATATGCAGGCACTCGGGCTGGGTTTGGTAACTCGGTGATTGTTGGCCTGGCCGATGTCAGGAAGACGACCCGGGAGGCCATTCCATCGTCTGGATAACATTTATAGCATACATTTATAACATTAATTTATAACATTACACATGTGTGTGCCATGTACGTTTCATGTGTTATCCAATAAACAATCAGTTATTTAGAAATGTCAACTCAGTTTATGAATGAAGTTAAATCAAAAAATATATACTTGACATTTATATGGCCAGTATTAGAATATGATATACACTAGACAGAAGGTTATTAGAACAAAATATACTTGACATTCATATGGCCAGTATTAGAATATGATTCACGTGTAACAACTGTACAAAAGAGGAATCAATACGAATACGAATCTACTCGACTAATAACGGGTGCAACATTAAGCTGTAGTACACAGTAGGACAGCTAGTTTTCAGCTAGAGGCCGACTGGGATGCACGATCCAAACGTAGGGAAACGTCCTTATTTATTTTAATGAATAAGAAAGCCACATCAGCATACATATATATATATACGTGCATGTTCTTCCGCAGTCAGGAAACCAATTTACACATGAATTAAGATCAACAATCGTTCATATCTTGTGCAGAACTAACGGAAAATAAGTTATGACTAGAGCCACGAAACTGTTGAATGAACAACAATAGAGCGCTAAGGAATTTGGAACGTTGGAACCAAATAAATTTTAATTCGCCTACTCAAGATTCAGCCATATCAATCACTGTCGTCTTCGTCTTGGTGTAGTAATCTTATCTATATATAACCTGATCTATCGATATAGGTCAACTTCGTGGTGGTCACATGAGTTAATTCATACGAAATACGCACGGTACATTCAATATTGAATATACTACGTACCACATAAACTAATATATACCTCTCGGGGTGGCCGCCATGCATAAGCATCCGCTTATTACATGCCAAATCCGACTTCTCGTTGATAAATAAATATAGAAATAATGTAAAAATATGAAAATGTTAACTAGACAGTATACTATTGAGAAAGAAATGTGTATACACAAATGTTATCCATACACTATACCTACATATATTCCTGTCTAGTTTCACGTATATGCGACGCGTTGCTCTTCTATGTATAACAATTCATGCGTCAAGGGTTGCCCAATGGTAAAACAAATATGCTTTTATTCAATTTGCATTGTTAAAATCATGACTAGGCGGTACCTTGTCCTCATTCTATTGGCGAGGCTCTGGGTCCGATATCATTGAATGACTGTCCATTACCCGTACATTACATGAGGAATGTCACAAAGTCCTACTATTTTGCAGGTTACCAACATTAGCTAGACCACTGATGCCAGATGTTAACGATTAACGATTTTGGCGCTTGAAAATGTTCATATGGTCAGGATTCAATATAACTTTCTGAGCGAACAGCCATTTTGTGATTTTGGACAGTGCTGCCAATTCCTACACGAAAAAACCACACCACATAATTGATCATAACATAATAAAATGTTGAAACACCTGCAAGACATTATCTTCCCAACGTTTCATTGCGTTCTGTCATCCACGTCCGAAATTATCCTCGAAGATATTAATGGTGCATGAGAATCAATTTTAGGTGTGTATATCGAAGCATTCCGGTCGCCCATTCCACTTCCGATGCTGCAGACGTGGGTTTAAACGTGTTATAGCTAGTTATATTGTGACCGCCGTTTGCTTTTCTCCTTCTTCCATGTATCCCTCGCGTTTCACACGAACCCGTGCACTTTGACTTTACTTACTGTGTTGATTTACATAATTATAGAGGTAATACAATTATGGCTCTGGTCCCAAGCATAAGTTTAGCCAGCGACCGTATTGTTTCCTTTCTGGGCTTCAGTTCATTCATTGTATTTATACTGATGTCCGTGAAGAGCATTATATGCAATGTATACAAACAGTGTATTGATAAATCGCATAAAGTGCAAATATCAACATGTAAGCGCGCCGTGCGATGGCCATAGTTAAGAGCTTATATTTAGGTGTATGGAATTTTGGTATATGGTTCCACCGTGTCTGAGGTCAGTAATTACACGCAACCTGCTATATTAAGTCTTTCTCTTTATTACCGTTCAAGATCAGTATCTAATTAGATCTTCGAAACAGCACACATACATGATATGCCATTGGCGAGTTTATTGTAAAACGTGAACTATAGCTGTCGCCTAATCGGAATCCGAAATAGAATGCTTGGTAGTTAAACGGATAATTTAGATGCAAATAACACAGACCACTCAGCCGTGGGCAATGCGTGCCCAACATTTTGTGGCTATGGCAACATAAACTATTGAAGAAAATGAATAGTATATTACATTTCTGAGAAATGGTAGTGCGACTACATCATCTGCTTCGACGAATTCCCGACGATAGCCTGGTCTCTAATGATGTAAGGACCATTGTATTAGCTATGCAATTCCAGCAACGTATGTCCTCGAACCATATTTGGTTCTTCGTCGAAACATACCGATCACGAACCCGAAGGGCACGTAATCACGGCAGATGGACCTAATTACCAATCTCCGCATCGAATTGCCTCCCCATCTTCAATTATTTCTCGTGACACCATTTCCCGCATTCATTACTTCGTTACAGAACGATTACAGCGCCCCGCAGTGGAATTCTCGTGGTAACCCCAAATGTTCTACCCGATCCTCTCGTTTCTTATTGGCATATGTCTAAATCTGTTAGAAGAGACGTAAATCTGCTAAGAATATCGTCGGCTTATTAAAAAGACTGTAACAAAGCATCCTCCATTGATTGCACAAGCAGCCCCATCCATGTTGGGCTTAGATCGTTAATGACGACAAATCAAACAGAAACCCTTGTAGTGTTAAGCCTGCAATGGTGGCGGTACGGTGTTAACGTTTTCTATATAATAAATGAAATATTTCATTCGTGTTCCGGTCATTCAAGGGGACTGACGTACCGCGATAGCTCCTCGTTAATCTCATGAGTGACCGTCGATTTTTTGTCGCTGGGCTTGGCTGGTTATGGAGTTAATCCTCACTCAATTCCAGCGCATGCTGAACGATTTCCAGTCTGCCCATTGTGTTAGCTGGCATGTCCATGCTGGTATGGGCAGACTGGATGTGATGCTGGAATACCAGATCACCCCGCAGAACCCTCTGTCAGCCCTGGCTTGGGGGGACGGACCGGAATCCACCGGTCTGGGACTGGCAAGGTCACGCAGACCGGTATCGGGAAGAAGAAGACACCCGCCCGCCGCCACAGGGACACAGACAGGGGGAACGGTTGGAGACAGGGAAAGTTGAGAGACGCCCAGCTCCCACACTTGGCCCCCGGGCACGATCCACAGGACGTGAACGATATCACCACCAGTAGTAGAGATGCCGATGTCACCCCGGATGTCCCTGTCGTCGTCACCGAGGACAGTGGAGACAGGGACGCCGATGCTACCCCGGACGTCCCTGCCACAGACTTCGTGGTGCAGATGGACACGCTACCACCAAGGATACCGGGGTACCACCACATCCCGGTGTCCTACATATCCACCACCAGCACAACCACCACCACCAACAACAGCAGCAGCTCCATCGTCACCGATGCGGAGTTCATAAGGGAAGCTCAAAGCTCATGACAGTAATTCAAGCTGAAAGTGCAGAGATGAAAAGGAACAACAACTACGAGAACAACAGCAACAACAACTTGAACTTCTATCTCAAGCAACAACAACAGCATCAGCCGAAAGAAAAACAAAGAATGCAAAGAAGAAGAAAAAAGAAAAACTGCCTTGATCATTCGGCGTCAGACCGATTCTCCGAAGACCTATTACTACGAAGGTCCACAACTCCGAAGATCCGATTCTCCGACGGCCCACAACTCCGAAGACCCGATTCTCCGACGGCCCATAACTCCGAAGATCCGATTCTCCGAAAGCCCATAACTCCGAAGGGCCGATTCTCCGAAGACCTATAACTCCGAAGGGCCGATTCTATGAAGACCTATAACTCCGAAGGCCCGATTCTCCGACGGCCCATAACTCCGAAGGTCCGATTCTCCGAAGATTTTGTTTTATCGGGGTATTATCGTTTACTAAATAGTGTACAGTCCAAAATTCCTACTGCCCCCATTAAACCTCTACTTGCTATTTCAGACAATATGGGAACCCTACCAAAACATGTCCAATGTCATGTAAACGCCCGGAAATCGTTCATGGGGCATCAAAATATTCAAACTTTTCCTACTGCCCCCACCTAAATGGGAAACCTGGCACGCCACTGACTATACACCAGATACTATAAAGTGTGACGTCAGCATCCCGAGATCAAACAGAACGCATTTCTTTGAAGTATTTTCAGTCGCCATAAAAAAGGGCGAGTTCTGCCCCTTTGGCCCCCGTTCGCCCCTGTGCATGTTAGGCTACTCTGACATTCTTGCAACGTTTCGTTATAATATACCCGGTGCACACCAGTGGCGGGGCCAGGGTTCCCATTTAGGGGTGCATATTAATTAGCATATGTGGGGGATATGTGGGGGATATATCATGCATATGATATGCCGAAAGCATATCACGAAGGCCTGATTTGGGGAGCGCATGCATGGGAGGGGTCGCCCCCAATCGTTGGTCCGGGGGCTCCCCTGGGCAGGAACACTGAATATTTGAATGCCTAGGAGGGATTTCCGGACGTTTACATGACATTTGACATGTTTTTGGGGGCGGTCTTCCCTAGGGCCCCATTGACTCCGCCACTGGACTGTACACTATTTAATAAGCGATAAAACATGATCTTCGGATAATCGGACCTTCGGATAATCGGCCCTTCGGAGTTATAGACCTTCGGAGTTATGGGCATTCGGAGTTATAGGCCTTCGGAGTTATGGGCTTTCGGAGTTATGGGTCTTCGGAGAATCGGGACTTCGGAGTTATGGGCTTTCGGAGAATCGGGGCGTCGGAGAATCGGACCTTCGGAGAATCGGACCTTCGGAGAATCGGAGTTATAGGTCTTCGGAGAATCGCTACGTAACCGATATTGGTTACGTAGCGATTCTCCGAAGACCCATAACTCCGAAGGTCCGATTCTCCGAAGGTCAAATTCCCAAATCCCAATAAATAAATACAGTTATATTATAACGTATAAAGAGGAAAGGTCTGTTATTCGTTTGGAGGGATATTAACGGTATATAAGCAGACGACAGCCAAATTAAAAGATAATACCAGAATATGCATGTGCGGTTAGCTCAATAGATAATGTAATATACATGTACACCGTAAAAACAGCACCAACAAATGGCGATTGTATAGACTTGAAATGAAATTAATTGATGCACTTTTGATCGCCTCTCCGTGCAGTAGTGCACCATGTTGTCTAGCGGAAATATGACCCGAAAGTCATTCAAGTCGTTGAAATATAAACCTCTCACATTGCGCCTATTTAGGAAGCAGACTGCGTATTTGATTACACGTCAATTGCATAAAAAACAATCACGCTTATGACTTCTATGAACTATTGCTTAGATTTGTGCAAACAAAATGAGAACGAAAACCTACAATTTATATGAAAGTTTTCAGTTAGCCTTTTCGATGTTTGCTTGATCTACAAAAAATAGATGGGAAAGTACTGTAAGAGAAAACATCGGTGTGAATATGGATATATATGACCAACTGAATTGTGGAATCACTGGGGGCCCACCGCTGCTGCTAAATCCGTCCGAAATCGCATAATGTTCCAGTGCGCAATCGCGAGGCTCATATGCGTTTCCGGCGAGTGAAAGTCTACCATGCCCCAGATATTTAACTCAGTAAGCGTTATTGTGAGAAGTTCTGTAAGAAAATTACGTTTCCCCCTCAATAAAAGGCCATTATGTATATGTAAAGCGGCTCTTGGTCCGCAGGATTCAATTCTTTGTGTTTTGTTCCCAACCTCATCATTTCCAGTGCTTTTTACTATGACAAATCCGAAAGCATTCTGAGTAGAGCATGTGCTCAATTTTACTACACTCATCAGTATATTGTCATCTTGGTATTGTTTTTAATATTACCGAACAGAATCGTTATTATGTGGGGATCGTAAGTTTGTTCAAACAAGGTTTATAAAATATCATAAAATGATACATTGTCTTTGCGATAACAAGCTACACAACGGACAAAGTACGCCAGTCCTAAATCGTCATATCAGTGTGCTTTCATCATAGTTTCATGTTGATTACGATGATTTACGGTTTCCATGAAGTTATTTTTTCTGATATGAAGGGACTTTTAGCGCCGGGGATATTATCATAGGGGTATTTTAATTCCACGCCAGTGACGTGGCGACAAGGGGGAGTTTGAGGGGGGTCAAACCCACCAATTTTGATAAAACAGCTGGAAATTTCATGACTCACAGCATTTGTTGGAAATTTTACACCACGTATAGGTTGAAATTGTTGGTTGGTTGATTTAGCAACAACTTATTAGTGGGACATTTGTTGTATATAATTAGACCAACTCTTGCAAATCTTTTCTATATTTAGTCCAAATTTTGGTCTGAAATTGCTATCAGTTGGAAATGTACCAACATCATATGTGGTGTCAGGTTCGTTGGAAATTTCCAACAGTTGGAAAGTTCAAACCCACTATTCCCCTAATTGGACCACTCTGGACGGCGGACATTTTGAATCGGATGTGTTTGGTGAAATATAGGGTGTCTTAGTGGCAACCATACACCACTCTTTGTCGTTTACCTAAATCGGTAAATGACTGAGAACTGCCATGGGTCCGATCTGGACCGAAAAAAATCTTTTGGCCAAATTAAATCCTCATATTCTGTTCGGTTCACAATTGATGACTACAATATTTATTTTAAACTTTATTTGTAACTCAGAGTAAAAACATAATTAAAACAACACAAAAACGACTTTAAAACATAATATTATATGAACATATAGGTATGCGTTATGTCACACGTTAAAGACAGATCAATTCATGTAAGTCAATATTAAATAATGCAAAATACGACGAGATTTCATATATGACCATATACAAAAAGCACGGTGGAAATCGAAGTCAGAAATGTTTGGCCATCAATGCAAACAATGAAACTAACATTCTATACAATTATAATCACATTAATCCGCTTAACCAAGTGCAATAACTCACTGACACCATGGTCGCCAACTAATCAAGTAATGAGCTGTGTTTGTTGTCATCGCTATTTTCGCCGAGATAAAACAAATGTTGCATATTAACGTGAGGCGATAACTGTTGAATATATATTGTATTCAAAACCTTTATCATGTGAAGCCAGGTTGTTATCAGACGGGATGCAGTTTATGACACATTACGTAACCCACATACTATTGAGTTAGGTACTTTTGTACATCCCATTATGCGACAATGCAGTTACGTATTTTATCTTACAGACTAATCAACGAATAATTACATGACCAGAGTATATATTAACTAGTGTTGCTGTTTTAAATCCAACCAACAGACTACACCAACCAACACAGTCTGGCCTCAGCTGCTCCCTCATCCGTGACTGCACTACACAACCAGGTCAACGGGTTCTGACACTCGCACAGGAGTGGAAGGCGGGCATTGCACCGTCAAGAGTTGAGGAGCCCCAACCGACATTAAGTCAACCGGCTGGCATTGCACCCTCTTCCTAGCGTTGAGCCCGTAGCACAAGCCCGGAATACAAAAGACTAAGGCAACTGGAGTCTATGCAAGCACTAAATAGGACACTAAATTACAACTATTCACAACTCAAAATAATAACGAACCAAAGCCGCTGTGGGTCGTATATAGGCTATATCTGATTTTGTGACGTCACCAATTATTAACAAATACGACGCTCTAATTTTTGAATTTGGGGAACACTTTTGTCGCACAGTAGATCGGTGGGCCTAAAGGTTACACACAACTAATTCAATAGAGTTATGCTTCCTGAAATTCTGTAGGAAAACTAGAATCAGATAAAAATCATCCCATGGCCACTGATTGGTGCATTATGTTGACAATATAAATACATAAATAAATAATAGAATTAAGCTGCTGTACAAAAAAATGCATGGTGTTTGGGGGCCTGCTGAATATTGTGTCCATTTGACCACAAGTAGAAATTTGTGGTAGTGTGTTTTTTATAGCTGTGAATTTACTGCGAACCTTCGGTAGTCAGGGAAGCGGTGAAATTTGAATGGGAAAAAATACCGAAACCTGTCCGTTTCATGGTATGAATTTATCAGGCTTGAGACCCACTTCATGCTCAGTATGAGGTTTTGGTGAAAATAGGTCCAGTTTCAGCACAAATGATACAAACGTTAGTATTGTCGCCTATGGGAAATAATTAGTTGTGTGTAACCTAAAGCATTATTGTCGTAATCGGCTGTCAAGAGGCCAACACAAATCAGTCGATGTGCAACATTCTCCTATTTATATAAACGTCATGCAATCATGTATGTGTTTTGTTATTTATAAAGTCAGAATACCGAGTTAATAAATGTCAGAACTCCGAGTTAAAAGACAGAATTCCAAGTTGATAAAGTCAAAATTCCGAATTATAAAGATAGAATTCCGAGTTTGGAAAGTCACAATTCCTAGTTTATTAAGTCAGAATTCCGAGATAAAAAGACAGAATTCTGAGTTTAAAAAGTGAAAAATGCGAGTTAAAAAGACAGAATTCCGAGTTTAAAAAGTCAGAATTCCGAGTTTAAAAAGTCAGAATTCCGAGTTAAAAAGACAGAATTCCGAGTTAAAAAGACAGAATTCCGAGTTAAAAAGACAGAATTCCGAGTTTAAAAAGTGAAAAATCCGAGTTAACAAGTCAGAATTCCGAGTTATAAAGACAGAATTCCAAGTTCTAAAGTCAGAATTCCGAGTTAAAAAGACAGAATTCCGAGTTTAAACAGTCAGAATTCCGAGTTAAAAAGACAGAATTCCGAGTTATAAAGACAGAAAATTGCAAGTTGTGATGTCATCAATTATTATCTAGTACGACGTTGCTGTTTTGAATTCTAGACCACTTTTGTCGCACAGTAGAATGGTGGGCTTAAAGCATTAATGTCGTAATATAAATATCTTGTTACTGTGTCTTTTGATTACTGGTATTGCAAATGAGAATTATGAATATTGAATTACAAAGTTCATTCGTAGCGGTAGTTTACCTTTTATTGAGAAATAAGACACAATAAATAACGACACTATAGTAACTACAGTCTACACCTATCGGGGCGAGTGAAAAGTTATCGAAATTTCTGATGTGAAATAATAAGAATGTCACCACGAATTTACCTTTCTACTGTGCGAATTGGGCCTTTAATGTACATCACTTGGTACTGTGCGAAACGAAATAATATATATTTCATATGGAATTAATTGTTATCATAAGACTACATACATGAATGTGATAATCCATAAATATCATACTATTTTCTGGAATCGAAAGAAAACATATAATTGTGAACAAAGCAGAGGATACATTCGTGCAGGTTCAGGCGAACTCGGTCAATGCGGAAAGTTACACGATGAGGTTGTTCGTGTCGATGTCGTGTCGATTTTAACGAAAATCGACACGACACTTTACGAATGAGATGAACAGCTATGAAATGGACACGCTTCTCCATATAGTATCTCAGCCCCAGCGCTCACCCAGCGTCAAGAAAATAAATAGACAGGTTGAATTAATTAAACAATTTCCCGCTCCCCTCTCGACAAGGTATAACTATTTTCACTTTGATGTTGGTAGTTTATACCGTGTATAGTCTAGCTGTCAATCAAGACTACGCGGAAGTACGATTCGCCTAATTTTACTCTAATTACTTTTACTGTTAATTAACCCAGGAAATATAGGCTTATGTAAATTTTATTTGAAGGGAATACCAGGGAATCTATAAACAGATTTTGATAAATAAAAAACAAACAAATAAAACAAAAAAAGCCACAGCTACTCTCATGTAAGTGGTTTTGCCTTGGTTCGTTAATTACGCTAGCGTATGGTCATATTATATATATCAACACATAAAAATCGCACAGAGAGATCAAGGTAAGTCTTCTCCGCCGGTCCTGGTTCGGAGTGGGAATGGGCCTTTGCTTCTTGCTTCGGTGGCATCCACCCCATGCACAGTAGGTGTTTGCCTACTGTGCATGGGTATATATCAATCTACTTACAAACTGACAAACCCCACAAACGCTCTTCATCGGAATTATAGCATTCAATAGTGGGTTGTAGGAGAGGGCCGATGGCCCTTTCAAATCTTCCCGGCTATCATCCCCAAACTCCAAACTTCTCTTTTAAATCCAATATTCATTACGCACACTGCTAGCAACTCTATTCAAAGCATATGTAAACAAAAAACCTTCGTCAGTCGGCACTGTCGATCTATTGAGCGTTTTCATATTAGCTTTCCGTCTCCTTTGGGGTAAAAAAAGTTTGGCCAAATGAAATTTTATTGGCCAATTTCGAAAAAAAAATGGCCATTGGCCAATTTGGCCACCGATAGTCACATTCATTGTATACTTTGAGTAAAAGCTGAAAACGGCGACCATTTCGAAATGTGGGGGCCATTTTGAAAATGCCGACCATTGTGATTGGTTTGTCGGAAAAAAATCAGTCTTCATAATTGACATACACTGGCCATTCTTGCCAAATGTCAGGTTTGCATTATAAAGTGAACGATTCTGTTACTATTTGACACTTAGCCGCCTTATATATTTTTCAATATATGCTCTGCAACGCACAAAGAGACATATGTATGCAAAAATATTAGATAAGATGTCATAATGCTCGGCTATAACGCCTATAATCTACTAAATTATCGATGATGTGCAATATCGAAATTATGTATCGTGGGTGCGCACTGGAGCTTATAATTTTCGCTCGTTTTCGAACTGGAGCCATAAAATTTTCGCACTGGAGCCAGTGTGCTTGTCTTTTAATTTGCCACCTGTAGACATGTTCAGATTTTTCGTGTATATGTTTGCGTTTTCGTGTCCCGGAGATAACTTGCCCATTGGAAAGTCCCATTTCTGGCCTAAAAACAAACTTTATTACGGTGAAATGTCGAAAACGAAGTGATAAACTCCTGATTGTTCAATCTTCCGTGAGCGCTACAAACTAAATTTAACACACACGGATACAGACGGTAATATTGAAAAATCACAATTCAATTTTGAAAGAATAATTTGGATTTTTAAGAAAATATGTAACAATTTAAGTGCTGTCACGCTAATTTTTATAACATTACAGAGAGTGCAACTTAGCATTTATCGATGCGCACTGGACGATTATGCGATTTCGGACGGATTTAGCAGGAGCGGTGGGCCCCCGGTGGGTATTGGATTAATAAATCAAGGACATTTGACGACGATCATAGATTGGCCCCTTCTGTTGATCGTCAGTACATGCTTGGTACATTTCAATCATGAGCAACTGTATGAAAGGTCGTGACACGAAATATAACACTGACGAAAGGAACGCGTTTTAGCTCAACTTGACAAAGTCAAGTTTGAGCTATTGCTATGGGTTGGTATCCGTTGTCCGTCCGTGCATGCATGCAGGTGTGCGTCTGACAACAATTTCCTTTAGCACAACCTAAAATCATCACCGAACTTCACACGGATGACATCTAGGGGAGCTTAGCATTTTTTCCGAAATTCTTTTAAAACATGGCCACAAGCAGCCATTTTGGATTTCAAAATTGAATCCATCGACACACCCTGCAGCCCGCATTTTTTGGATAATTGTTTCATTAACAGGCATGTTTGGGATCACCTCTAGATGGGAGCTGTCAAATTTGAACGATTATCAATCAAAACCATGGCCACCGGCAGCCATCTTGGATTGTACTCTTTGCATGACTAAATCCTTTGGCACACTTTTCAAGCGAAATCCCTCATACGATCGTCATAAAACTTCATGTGAATTTTCGGGGTGACCTCTGAATGTGAGCTATCTAGTTGTTCTGAAGAAAAAAAACATGGCCGCCGGCAGATAACTTGGATTTTACTTTTTGACTGATTAATTTGGCACACCCTACAGGCCATATCCCTAATCCGTCCGTCACCAAACTTCATATGGATTCTCGGGGTGACCTCTATATGAGAGCTTATCATTTTTTCCGAATTCTGTTTTTTTTTAAATGACCACCTGCGGACAACTTGGATGTTATATTTGAATTTATCGGCACAACATGCAGCTAACAATTATCGGCGAAATGTTTTGAAAATTTACAGACATGTTTGGGATCACCTCTAAATTGGAGCTGTTGAATATGAATGATTTCCGATGAAAAACATGGCAGCTGGTAGCCATCTTCGATTGCTCTTTGAATGACTAAATCCTTTGACACACCCTATAGGCCATATCCCTCATCTGATCGTAACCAAGCTTCATATCGATTCTCGGAATGAACTTTCGATGTAAGCTAATCATTTTTTTTTTGCGAATTTCAATGAAAAACATGGCTGGCACCTTGCATTTTAATCTTTACATGACTAAATACTTTGGCACAGCCTACAGGCCACACCCCTGATCTGATCACCAAACTTCACATGGATCTTTCGGGTGGCCGCTAGATGGGGGCGACATGTATCTTTTTGTTTCTGAATTTCGTTGAAAAACGTGACCGTCTTGGGTTTTGTTCTTTGCATGACTAAATCCCTCGGCATGCCCTTTAGCCAGCATTTTTCATTCGATTGATGATTGATCACACACATCATATGGCTCTCAGGGTTTACCTCCAGTATTACGTAAACAAATAAACTTTCCGTATTCCTTTTCGCTCTGTGTATAATATATGACAGCTCCACTCGAAGTTGAGCTGCAATGTCATTGACACTTTCATTGTGTAGTAACGTCGACAGTCTGGAAAATAAGGAGACGAGAAGTATATACCAGCCCAAATATATATTCAACACTCATTCCACAGTAAGATTCTGTCTTTAGTTTCCACCGTTATACATGAGAACATGCCGGATGAAATCCGGCGAGTATTCGCGATTTAGCCGTGAGGTTGTGTCCATTGACAAATAACAAATGTGATAGAATTGGTCAATCATATGGACGTGTGTCGTTGCAAGCGAAAGCAAAGGTATCTGTCGGTTGATCCGATACCAAATAAACTATATCCGGTTTATATAATAAACCCGACCAGCTGGTGCGTATGCCTGGTATAATCCCAGGTGTTCAAACGTCATTTAATTTAATTTACTATTCGTGTCGGTTCCAACTCACGAATATTCAATCGACGATCAACAGCATTACCATAAACCATATGTGTGCGAATTAGATTCAGACATATTATATTCACGGTTGTACAGTATACTTATATATGACTATGCATATATTTGTACACACAACTACTACGAGGAGGCAATGAAGAATCTCATAACTTGATGTACAGGTATAAGATAAAGACGATAGCGTATTTAGTCTCATCGTCTATGGTCAGGTACTGAGTTTACAGGTTAATGTCTACGAACACTGAGTTGAAAGATCGATCTTCTGTCAAGGTTAACATGAGCAATATGACAATCGCATTTTGATTATTGTTTGTGCAGGTATTTTGTTGACTAATTGCCACCTGAGTGCGAGCACGCTTGCCAAAAATACTAGATGAGCACAAATACCACTAATTGAGAACTCAACCCACGCACCATAAGTGATACAACAGGCTGGGACGTATAACATCGTATCGACCGTCGTGGACGGTGAGTCAATTATATCACCTGAGTTTTTTTATAAATTGTGGTAACCAGGAAATAAGTCTTCTCTCTCGTTAATAGCGTTACACACTTGTATTGCGAGCATTTTTTTTTTTTTCAACGGATACATCAGACAAATTGTAGTACTTAGTCGATGCAGCAGTTACTATGTCGATACTAACAAATTGCAATGAAAAAAAACATCGCGTTCACGAAGACATTTCTGTGGCAGCATATATAAGCTGATCATGTATCCACTTGAGCTATATGCTTAACGGTTCACTATCTCATTTAAACAGGTAGCTATCTGTTTAAACCGTTAATATATATGTTAAACAGTTAACATTATGTTTACACAACCACATATGCAACATATCCTCGCGGAAATCGACCTATAATGTGAAATAGGTATATATTGTGATTATTTTATTCTGAAATAAATAGATAATGACTCTTGCCCGTTATTTCGTTTTATGTCGCGGGCCACAGTGAAAACACATGTTAAAGAGCGTCCACCTGAAAAGTCATGAGTTGGCTTATTTGTGACATTGTCCTCACATAATCTGCTTAGAATCGCCTCATTATGAGTCGATATATTGTGACTAAAATGTTCTCATTTTCAGCACATTATCGACTCAAAATGAGGCGATTGTAAGCAGATTATCTACCTAAAACAAGTTATATTATAAGCAGATAATATGCTGAATTTTGGGAGAACAGGCTGAACACTGAGCCAACTCACAGAGATAGCTGACTATTTGAAACAGATAAGTTTTTATAACAGATGAGCTTTTTTGTTAGTATATATTAACAATATTTATACAACAGAAAAATAACTGGTTAAAGTAGATAGTTAACTGTTTAGAACAGACATTAACTAATTAAACAAACCGATAGCTAATTATTTCAAAGGGATATCTAACTGTTTATAACAGATATTTAACCGTTAAAACAGAGATAACAACTGTTTAACACATATAGGTAAGTATGGACAAGTAGATGCGCCAATACTCTGCACACATTTCGGTAAAATTAGTTTTCAAGATTTTACTAATAGTGAACTGTTAAAAAGTTTTTAAAATTAAAACACTCCGGTAGAGTGATCAAATAGAACTTGAGAATAATCTTGCTCAAATTAGATATTGTTTTACGAATATTAGTCCAAATTGACAACACACACCATCATTCTTATATATTAATTAAATGTAATGATTCTCGATGGCGAAATCATTTTTTGTTTAGCTTGTCGTCGATAGTTGCGTCCCGAATCGAGATGTAAATATTTACAATTGAGCGTAGTTCTGACGATGTTTTCAATGGATTGGTATGGTCGATTTCTTTGCAATTTCGACAATGTTAATATAATGCTATATTCCCCAGGTTGGCATATAGCGCCTGAGTACTAACTTATCGATTTCACCCAACCAAACAAGTCCATAATATGTCTTTAAAATATCATATCTCTCGGATTTATTAGCATCATATTGAGCAGCGAGAATACAGTGATGTACAGCGATTTCGCAATGTTAGATCGTATATATCTGACTATTCCAGATATGTAACAAGGATAAATCAGAAATATTAGATATGCCGTCTGGTGATATTTATATGCAGATGCGAAATATTCAGAAATGAAAGAGAATAATCATTGAGCTGAACTTTAACGGAAAATTAATTATATGGCCACATCAGGAGTATCACAGTGGTCTGTATTGTTTACTTTACCAAGACTTCCGCTCTACACTCTACAAAGTATGTAGTTATAAAAATTGGTACGATTTGGGAAATAGAATTTGGGAAATAGGCACTTTTGTTGCGATCGTAACTTGAGTTACCATGTTATCATTCGAAAACCAAGAATGCATATAGTAACTTTTCGCATTCCAAAAGGCCCTTGAATGTGTTAAATCATATGACCTAACCCCGATTGGAATTAAGTCTATATACAATTAAATTTACATCAACTTTGTTATGTGACGAAGCAATCCTAACTGAGTGTGTTTATCGTCGGGCAACAAAGAACACTATGAAGCATTCAATAATAAATAAGACCGTTTGAGGGAAGGCAGGGTTGAACCTACAGACTGTAAGTGAGTTTTCAGCACTTTCAGAACTGGGCTTGTGCTGGAACATTAGAACAAAGGGTAAATTCCACCAGATTCGCCCAACGAGGTCAAAATGAAAATATGACTTTGTGACGAGCCTGGTGCGTTTATGAATCGTGTCGGTTGTATATGGCTAATGCAATCACTCCACCAACGAGCAAATACATTTTACTATGAAAATATTTGCGAACAATATTTTATATAATCCTCTGGTGCCCTGTATATTGGGATCAAACATAATGTTGCTTGAAAAGCAATATAATTGAAAAATTTGAGCTATTAGAGTGACTAGCATATTGATGAACATGAATCAATTCCCGACCTCTGCTGCGCAGTCAATATGCCAATTTTCATCGATAAAGCAAGTCAGTTAACTCGCATTGACATACTCGTGTGAGATCATCAGGTCAATTTCCGGTAATGCATTATTTATTTATGTCGAGATCATATTAGGCTGGAGAACCATCACGTCCGTTGTGCTCTACAAATTATGTTAATCTTACAACATATTTTGGTATGCAGATGCTATAGAACGTTGAAGAACATCGAACATCTTTAGTTATACTCCAACTTGAATTTTTTTTCAACTAGTCAGTGTAGTCGCACTAATACAAAATGTGTAATCGTACCAATTACCTAGATCTCATGTGCAAAATTATGCTGTTTCGAATGAATTTAAGAAACGTGCTTAATAATTATATTTTTGTAAAGATGGCTTTGCCAAATTTTGCTCTTTATGTTTCACGATGTCAGCACCTAAAACGCGAACGCTCTCTGTTATTTGGTAGTTAAATTTACGCTCTTACCAAAACAATGCTTCATTATAATTTGGACACCTTTCTAATTGAATTGGCAATTTAAAGCAAATTTTGATGTGCGTGTCTTCATTAGACTACTTTCAGACAGCTGTAAAAATAACCTGGCGAATTGTCATGCAATACTTCAGAGGTGATTTAATATTGCACACTTTCGAACTGTAATTTCGGAATTATAGGCCTTTAGTGTGAATTTTGTATTATGTATCGTTATGAGAGATTCTAACTGGCATTATTGCTTCTTGTGAGATATTTGAAAGATGATTTATGGAAATGTCAATTGCAGAATAACTTGTAAAGTTCTTTTCTGGTGATGAACTGTTAAGATTGTTCTTCACTGACTATTGTCGTGCACTGTGTAGAACAACATTCCAAGATGTCTTGAATGTTCCCCTCTCATCTATGGAGCCCCGGAGGTGACATCCGAATGTTTTTTTTAAGTCGTGGCCACGAGAATATGAAGTCGTGGCCACGAGAATAAGGTCGTGGCCACGAGAATATGAAGTCGTGGCCACGAGAATATGGTCGTGGCCACGAGAATAAAGTCGTGGGCACGAGAATAAAGTCGTGGCCACGAGAATATGAAGTCGTGGCCACGAGAATAAGGTCGTGGCCACGAGAATGTGAAGTCGTGGCCACGAGACTATGAAGTCGTGGCCACGAGAATATGAAGTCGTGGCCAAGAGAATAAAGTCGTGGGCACGAGAATAAAGTCGTGGGCACGAGAATAAAGTCGTGGGCACGAGAATAATGTCGTGGGCACGAGAATAATGTCGTGACCACGACCATATTCTCGTGGCCACGACATTATTCTCGTGGCCACGACTTTATTCTCGTGGCCACGACCATATTCTCGTGGCCACGACTTTATTCTCGTGCCCACGACTTTATTCTCGTGGCCACGACCATATTCTCGTGGCCACGACTTTATTCTCGTGCCCACGACTTTATTCTCGTGGCCACGACCATATTCTCGTGGCCACGACTTCATATTCTCGTGGCCACGACCTCATAGTCTCGTGGCCACGACTTCTCATTCTCGTGGCCACGACTATATTCTCGTGACCACGACCATATTCTCGTGGCCACGACTTTATGCTCGTGGCCACGACTTTATTCTCGTGCCCACGACTTTATTCTCGTGGCCACGACTTTATTCTCGTGGCCACGACCTTATTCTCGTGGCCACGACCTTATTCTCGTGGCCACGACTTCATATTCTCGTGGCCACGACTTCATATTCTCGTGGCCACGACCATATTCTCGTGGCCACGACTTTATGGCCACGACTTCATATTCTCGTGGCCACGACTTCATAGTCTCGTGGCCACGACTTCTCATTCTCGTGGCCACGACTATATTCTCGTGACCACGACCATATTCTCGTGGCCACGACTTTATGCTCGTGGCCACGACTTTATTCTCGTGCCCACGACTTTATGCTCGTGGCCACGACTTTATTCTCGTGCCCACGACTTTATTCTCGTGGCCACGACCATATTCTCGTGGCCACGACTTCATATTCTCATGGCCACGACTTCATAGTCTCGTGGCCACGACTTCACATTCTCGTGGCCACGACTTTATTCTCGTGGCCACGTCTTTATTCTCGTGGCCACGACTTCATATTCTCGTGGCCACGACTTCATAGTCTCGTAGCCACGAGTTTATTCTCGTGGCCACGACCATATTCTCGTGGCCACGACTTCATAGTCTCGTGGCCACGACTTCATATTATCGTGGCCACGACCTTATTCTCGTGGCTACGACTTCGTAGTCTCGTGGCCACGACCTCATATTCTCGTGGCCACGACTTAATTCTCGTGGCCACGACCTTATTCTCGTGGCCACGACTTCATATTCTCGTGGCCACGACTTCATATTCTCGTGGCCACGACCATATTCTCGTGGCCACGACTTTATGGCCACGACTTCATATTCTCGTGGCCACGACTTCATAGTCTCGTGGCCACGACTTCTCATTCTCGTGGCCACGACTATATTCTCGTGACCACGACCATATTCTCGTGGTCACGACTTTATGCTCGTGGCCACGACTTTATTCTCGTGCCCACGACTTTATGCTCGTGGCCACGACTTTATTCTCGTGCCCACGACTTTATTCTCGTGGCCACGACCATATTCTCGTGGCCACGACTTCATATTCTCATGGCCACGACTTCATAGTCTCGTGGCCACGACTTCACATTCTCGTGGCCACGACTTTATTCTCGTGGCCACGTCTTTATTCTCGTGGCCACGACTTCATATTCTCGTGGCCACGACTTCATAGTCTCGTAGCCACGAGTTTATTCTCGTGGCCACGACCATATTCTCGTGGCCACGACTTCATATTCTCGTGGCCACGACCTTATTCTCGTGGCCACGACTTCGTAGTCTCGTGGCCACGACCTCATATTCTCGTGGCCACGACTTCATATGCTCGTGGCCACGACTTCATATTCTCGTGGCCACGACTTTATTCTCGTGGCCACGACTTAAAAAAAAAAATTCGGATGTCACCTCCAGGGCTCCATACTCATCACATCGGAGGATCTATAAACGCTAAAATCGGAAGCCCGTGACAGCAATGGACTTTGGAATATAGAGGCCTATAGCGACCACGCCACCACCTAGTGGTCAGCTCCCAAAGGACAAAAAATCGTTAAGTCGATGCGGCGTTACTAGCAGAACTTATTTGCTCCTGTTGCATTTTTGCAAATGTTTCTCCAAATGAGGTACTTTTTGAGGCGGAATATCAAAACTATAAACCTGCGGGGAAAATAACCAGTTCATTTAGTTCTTTCTTCCTTATAGTTTGTCATGTGATCGTCATACACAAACCAGTAGAAGAGAAAATGAATAATAATGGAAATTTCAAAGTATCAAAGAATACATATTACGTATATATGAACAGGGAATTGCCAGGTATAATTTTAGGCTCTAAGTACAAGTAATATTATCGACGCCAAGCACCATCCACGTGATACTCAAGAATATATATACGTAGTACACAGTTACCAAGGATACACACATATAAACCCAACACCGTACAATCGCTTGAACCAGAATCTCTCTAATGTCAGAGCATATTCGAGTATTGATGGATAAGCGGACATGGCTCATTAAAAATAAACTTGGTAATAGGGACAAGCAAAGCCGATAAAAACCCGTATATATACCTATTATATGCTGAATAACTTACCATAGTCACAGTATGAAATTTTCCAGCTGTATTGATTTGTTGAGTACAAACCCTCATTATTCAAACTTTATTGGGAATAGACTAACAACAAACTCTCTCAAGTTTATTGTTTCCTGTTGAATTAAAGTCTGGACCTTATACTTTCAAATTATTTGACTTGAACAGGTCTTTCGGCGATGTATAACAAGCCTTGTTATCCTTCATCCCATTTCATCCCATTTCATCCCATTTTCCTCTCTTCTGATTGGCTGAGAGTGCATCACATGGCGAGCCGTAAATCACCATATTACCCTCTCTCTCTGTTTGTATAAACCCCACTGTTTCATAACAACCGCGAACTGTGGTGTTTGCTAATTTGCATAATTGTGTGTTTTTTTATTTGCAATTAAAGCACGCTATGTATAAATGGTGTTATCACAGACACATATCTGTTATAAGGTGTAATATTCATATTGGACCTTTTTATATCAATAATAAAGACCGTGTGACAAATAGATAAACCTTATTATGCAGTTAGTATGCTGCAGACAATTTCACATACGATGTACATACGTTACAACTACGTTTATGTACTAGATCAAATAGCCACTCTTTGCTGTTTATCAATTGATTATTTCTTTTCTTCAATACATTCCTCAGACTTCAGAGAATACCCGTATGTTGCGTAACGATCTGTGACAGATGTAAATTTCTTTTCGCACTACTACAACGTGTTAGTTCCTCATTTTAGCATTCTGGAAATTAACACGTCTGCCGGCGTCTTCACGCTCATTTGAAACGAAACCGAACATTTCGCTGCATGGCTACTCAACTTCGAAATTGCTTTACTCCTCTTTCCCTGAACCGATTTCCACAATGCAACCAGCAAACTGACCGGAGAATATCTGCGCAAATGACGGGTCTGTTAATTGGTCCAGATTATGAATGTTTTATTTTCTAAATAGCGATGATTCCAACATAAAATTAACTTTTCGAACTGGATTAAGGAATATATGCGCGCATTTATGCCTGCTGTTAAGGAGGTTCGTGTGTACTCCTTTGGCAGATAACAAAACAGTTATCACCCTTGTTTTCGTGAGACACGGGGATTTGTCGCCGCTCTCGACCTGGAATGTCACCCTCGGGCCTGGCGGCCCTCGGTGACATTCCAGGTCTCGAGCGGGCGACAAATCCCCGTGTCTCACTCAATCGCGGGCGATAACTGTATATTAATACAACTCATAAATAGGGGTTAGAGAGAGGCAAACTCATATAGTGTCATACAATTGATACCGAGCGCCAGGCTCTATTCTCAAGTTTTAATAACTGGCGTTATTCAGTATTGAAATTTGAGAACAATCTTACAAAATTCTCGACCATCGGTCATGAAATGAACTTGTCGTTTCCTGAAATCCATCCAACAGACCACTGGGACCACTCCTGATTAGTCAGCGGACAGACCAGGCTGGCAACCTGTCAATCTGCCATCTCCTATACTACCATACACTATTTTGTCAAATTATATGCCATGCGCCGACAGCTAGGTGGGTCCTTAAGCGGAAATAGACTCAAAGTGAATTGACAAATTTAGCCTGAGCCAGTAATCCACTACATGAAAAGCACAATGCACCAATACTAAATTACGTCCCCACTTCTCCGCGCATGGCTAGGGATATAAGTATTGTTTATTTTAATTATATTCTGTTCTTCGTTGCAAGATTAAAAATAGGCTGTTGCTATTTGTCTAGAAACTGACTGACCACTTGTTGTTATTTGTCCGGCCGGCCGGTTGAATAGCTTAGGAGCTATATGTCCGGCTGACCATAGGAATAGCCAATGCAGAAGCCATTATTTTTGTATTTATCCGGGCGGCCGGATGAATAAAATACACGAAATATTAGTACCTAGATATTTCTCTTTGTGGTCAGACACTGAAGAAAAATACTGACCATGTTTAGTACGTTTCTATCACTAAAATAACACTTTACAAGGTATAAAACTTCCGTATATAAGTATTTCATACGTTTATCATCCCACTTTGATCACCGGAACGTGACAAGAACGAGCAATTGTAATATTTAATTTCAGATTGGGTGTCGTTTTTAGTAGACCCAGACTCCTGTCGTGCATTCGGTGCATGACTATGGAACATTTGTTCTAATATCTGCTGAATCACCATTTGGGGACATATCCCCGATTTGTAACTTTAATTCAAATTTATCCTCAGAGTAGTCGCTTTAATCCGGGAAATTCGATATCGTTGCAATGAGATTGAAATGGGATCAATTTTGAAAGTTTTCATAATTGGAATTTTCAAACTTGAGTGTTTGTGATTGATAGAAACTTGGTTGACTTTTACTCTGTCGGCACTTTAATGACATATCGGACATTACCAAACGACATCGGCGCGATCCGTGTAAAGAAAACAATCTCTATTTATTAGTAATTTTTCAGAACACCGGACGATCAATCAACCAACATGCTACGCGACCGGTGTTTGTTCCCAGTCTCTCGCTTCTGATGAAGGAGGATTTGGCTAATGTTTGTTCGGAACTCATCTCTACAAGCGATTTTTGATGCTGGAACAACTTCATCATTTCCCTCTCTCAATCACTTGACAAACAAGTTATTTCAGCATCGCAATATAACGCATACCATAAACAGTCTCTCTGATGATCGAAACAGGTGGTTTATACCGGGCAAGGCTCAGAGCGAAGCTATCTGTGGTCGTCGGTCGGACAGACATCGCCGCGGTATATGATTATCCCATCAAGGAGATTTGACGACGAAATAGATTAGAGAGGTTTTCCAAACACAAGGATAGAGGTACGAATACGTTTGGCTATTTATTCGTCGTCGAAAATTCGTGTATGACCAACAATTCCTTTCGCAAAAATAACGATCATTGAACTGGGCAACGCATTGGTAATCGTGCGCAATGAGCTTTTTCATAAGCACGATCTACCATAATGGAAGCCTTTCGCACAATGAACTACTACTGATAAGAATTAAGAATAAAGTACTGCGTCACTAGTATTTGTGTTCTATCAGTAGCAGTTTAGCAATATCCGTACTTACCAGTACGGTTTCGAAGAGCCTAGCATGTTCACGCGAGCTTGGAGAGAGTGAGTAGATGGGCGCGAAGCGCCCGGGATGGTCGAAAAGATCGAGTGATCTTCTCCTTCACCCCAAACGCGAGCTTGGTATGTTAACATTGAGCCTATCAATGACTAAGTGACATGATAATAATTTGTGTCATTTTGCCCTCTCCACATTTTAAGTTGTTGAAAGTTGTGGCAAATTGTTTGGGTGTTAGAAACTCATCCGCGGTCTAGACATCTCTGGGGCTAGAAGCAATGTACACGACCGACGAATAAAACACATTTTAGGGCCCTTGGACACAAAAACGTCCAAGTTGTTGAATTTAACATAAGGAGACGGGAATTACTCAATTACGACGGACAAATGAGATATGGAATTGGATTTTGCGGAAATGGCTGCCAAAATGTTCAACGCTCATTGTTGCACTGTTTTTTTGTTTTTTTAAACATATTTGATTTGTTCATAAATTGATTTATGACAAAAGGGATTGGAGGACAAGTGCTATAATTACTTAGAATACCCTCCTCTCTCTGCACTGTTGACTCAGAATGATTCTATGTGCGAATTTTATTTGGTGAGTGAAGTCTTACAGTGGTGTGTACCGACATATATATGGCCAATCTGATAGATTGTGTAAATCATACAGACGACATGGTGTGTGTCGCAAACGCTTGTGAATATCGCGGATACCTTGTGTGTTGAGCCGCTACGAAATAAATTACCCGGATTATCAAATTAACTACCGGTTTATAAAATAAACTACCCGGATTATCAAATAAACTACCCGGTTTATAAAATAAACTCGACTGGTGAATATGATCCGTGCAGTCTCAAATATCACTGGAAGCAATGTATTGTCAACTTGTCGTTATATGGCCTGGCGGTCAGCAGCTGAAAATACATTAAACCCGAATCAAATGCTATCAACCACGTCTTAAGAAACCATATACTCATACATGTGGATCCATCTCCGCCAATCAAGACCACTTCATATGGGCCCGGCGACTGTGGGATTAGGCACATATGCTATAAATCTTATATTATAGTAGCAACAATACAACTTCACATTCGATTATCTCGGAGTTGACTTGGATTTTGGTGGATCGTGATCTAAAAGAGCACCCTGGTCTATCGTGGACTAGGTGAACTTCGATGTACCTACGTGGATAACATAATACGAAATACGAATACTTCATACTACCACCGACATCTATATACCGTATTTGGATTTTCCTGTCATTTGAAACCGAACCATTTTTTTTTGGCTGAAAAATCGCTCTTTTTCACAGAAATATTTGTTTTTAAACATTATCATTCAAACGGATATTCCAATAATGCCGACATATTTAACCACATGGTGTAGTAGTTATCTGGTAAGCATATATAGAAAGAAGTAAATTCTAAGCGGTTTGCGAGATACTGGATATTATCTACCACTATTATCTATGTCTTTGGTCGAAACAATATAACACACGTTTTTTATTTTTCTATTTGGACCATGCATATCATGATTCATGTGACGAAAACCGGATCCGTAGATACCGCGAGCGTGGTTAAAATTTCATCAGGCTTCCAACACCCCAGTTACAAGAACACATTTTATTTATAACATGTAATATTTTAAATATTAATATATATCGACTCTGTAGAACTGAAGTATTTATTATACACGACACAATATATATTCTATAACATATACATAACACAATCATTGTTGCTGCCATAGTGATTGTTAGTGTCCCTCTAAATCGTCCAAAATATAGAAAAAATGGATATTGTATTTTGCATCCAATAAATAGTCCGACCAATGTGGCAAGTGTTAGCTCAACACGTTCTATGTTTTGAGGCCCCCTACACTATTTATAAGTCTTGAAACACACCACGAAATGAGAGGATGTGATCTCAAATTAACAGAAGGCGTGGACAAAGGATAATTATATAAGTAAATACAAAATGCTTATAGATGGGTTGGTTCCCGAAATGGTGTGGCACTTTACAAACACACGACTGAATTAAAAAGGATAAAGGAAGGAGAAATTGGTGAATATTTGTTAAAAATTTGTTAAAATACTTCATTTATGGCTTTTCAAGGATTTTATAAAAAAAAATCCATATCTCTAGTCCTTCCATTTTAAACTAATTTTGTATATTATACAATCCTGACTACAGAACAGAACACCTTTTCCAGATAGGTGATTATTTTCCTATTTTTAGAGTTATGTGCCTCCAAAATTGGGACTTTGTCTAATTTCGAAACCTCAATTTCTCAGAATTAGCTAAATACATATTTTATGGTCTAGTATTTTACAAATTAGAGAAAAATAAAGGTATGTCACGCTATTGTTTTAATTTCCTCATTAGGTTGTTCATAAAATATGATTGCTTTATACATATATGATTGAAAAGATAAAAAATATTCTTTAGCAAAATGTGTGTTCCATTGTTGACAAATGTGTATGTGACATAGAACTGGCGCGATGAAACGTCATCTATTTGAGCTCACACAACTCAATAAATTAATATCCATTTGCCCTGTATTACTCATAACCTCTTAAATATACTAGGTTAAATACACTGTGATGAAATTGCGCAAACAACATTTGTGCCAAAATAAACGTATTGCCCTATGAATCCTTTATTACAATTTTTTGTTTGTGCTCACATGGTAAAAGCAATGGACACAATTATTGTTTAGTGTGTATAACAATTTGAACAATAGCATTACATTGGTTAAAGGTACGGTTGGCCTTGGTGGTGGGTATCCTGTGAAAATATTTCCACCCGTCAAAAACCGCCACAAACAGAAAGAACAACAAAATCTAGACATGCTTTGTCCGTATACAAATAAGAAATATTGCATAAACAGTATGTTATTGTCATATTTTTTACCATTGTTATGTAAACAAAAGCATAAAAAGTTACTTTTCTGGTGTTTGTTTATATTATGATGGTAAACATAAAGAGCGTTCTTTGTGGGTGAATTCCTGATATGGAACGAATAAAGAGCGTTTATGCCATTTGTGTGTGATTAGCCAGCAGCATTGTGTTGTCTTCTGTAACACAATCAGGCTCTTGCTTAGGTAAAATATAGTAAATCTTTATGATAACATGCTGTTTACGCGATGGTCATGGTATATATGAACAAAAATGTATGCGTTTTAATGTTTTTCTGTTTACGGTGATTGGAACAAATATGAATATTTTCGACAACAAAGGCCTCACGTGCCTTTAAGCCAACATAATGAAGTCACTAAATTGTGCATATTATTTTAAGAAACTGACTCCAAATTTTAACGTTGATGATGAGGTAGGTGACATCACAAAAAATGCTATATTGTCACCATATTCCAGTCATTGGAGACACTGGGATGTTTAATTCCAGTTTGTGTAGACTAATGTTGCATATTCAAAACAGCTTTGTACTTTAGTTGATTGCTATTTATATAACATATCACTGTGCAAATAGGACGTAAATATTCACAGGTTCACACTGGACGAATTTGATTCTTAAATACGCCCATAGTGAGCGTTTACCCATTATTCCGTTGAATGGCGCGGGCCGCAGTGAAATCATACTATAAAGAGCGTAAATCTGGTAAGCCTTGTCAATGACAAAAGGTAGATTAAATAATGCCAATGTGGGCGTATTTCGTATAGAAATAGTCCCATATCGGACTGTTTTTTAACACGTTTTACGTCATTATTGAGCGTATATTGAGGTTAAATAATGCCAATATGAGCCTATTTCGCTCATCATAATACGCCCGTTATGTGCTTGTTTTTCTCGAGAACTGACTTCAGCAGATTATGGATATTTCAATTGTCCCCGCTGAAGTCAGGCTCATGCAGAGCTCACTCAGAGTGGATCACTGCCTGACCTGGACTCTAAGCCGGTCATGTAGCCACGTTGGGCTGTTCCTTACATACCGGGTTAAACCAACACTGTCCTCCTCATGACCCTCTTTTAGTTGTAACCTGGTCACTGGATTTCCAGAGAATTGTGGACTGAAGGAACTGGGAGACAGACGAACAGAGGAAGAGGAAGAATAAAATGACCCCCTCCCGCACAGGGAAAGGGACGCCGACAGAAGGGCCAGGTGGAAACATGGGTGAGATGAGAGACACCCAGCTTCCCCTACTTGGCCGCTGTACAAGACGTCGTCGACAACACATCCAACATGGACGCCGAAGTCTACCGGACGTCCCTGCCGCCGACTTCGAGTGGAGATGGACACACAACCACATAAGACACCGGAATACCATCACATCCCGGTGTCTTCCATCTCCACCTCCACCACCAACAACAACAGCGGCTCTATCGTCCCTGGTGAAGTCTCGACAGCTCTACGAGATGTACAGAGGGATGTGGCTTTAACAAAAGCTAGACTGGAAACAGAAGAACACAAACAACGACATCTGGAAGCCACATCCCAATTAGAGAAAGCAATAATAACAACATCACAAACAGTAACGAGAAAAAGAAAACAAAATAATGTCTAGATCATTTTCATCATTTCATCATCTCATGTAAAATTTCTCACCATTTCATGAGTCAATACAAATGATGATTTCATAGGGCCATATGTTGATTTTCTTCACCATTTGTTGTGGAAATTCCTTCACAGTGAGTTGAACCACCTTAAGTTGTTGTGGGAAATACAGGGCATATGGATAACAATTTATTGAGTTGTATGACCTCACATATGACCTCAAGTATTTGCGCACAACCTAGTGAGGAAAGTAATACAACAAGACAACCCTTTGTTTTTCTCTAGTTTTTTTTTAAATACTAAACCATAACAAATGGATGTTAGCAAATTTATTTAAATTTCCAATTTTGTTCGCACATAACTCGAAAATACTGAACGTACCTGGGAAATGTTTTCTGTTCTATAATGAGGATTTGTACTCTACAAAATGGATATGACAATGGAAGGGCTTTTATTATTACTATTTTGTTATACGCCGCTTTGAAAAATCGATCGTATTATGTAATCAGTCCGTCTGTTAACATTTTTGGTTTCAGACAGATAACTCCGGTTTGTATTATTGGATCTGAATCAAAGTTGTCATCTGTATTTCCCAGCTAAAAATACAGGCCAAGTTCGAATATAGATTCCGTCCATTTATTTTAATATGAGTTACGGTCCTTTTTTACTTAGGATTTAGAATTTGACCGCATTTTGGCATTGAACTTAGGGTACATGTATATCAGATATTCTTTGTAAGCTCAAATTGTATTTTGCAGTAGTACGATTTGAAATGGCTAACGGTCGTATTTTTGCCACGCCATAGCGATTCTCTTGTTTGTGATAGGTCAATGTACTTATTCCGACTGAGAAACATTGTGTTGCAATTAGTTTGAGGTGAAACCCTAAATGCCAAATAATATCGAAATTAGACTGAAATGGCGTCATCTTCGTGAAACTTTAGGCACATTCACCAACACCATCTTATTCTACATATAGCCACCAGCAGACACACGCCTGATTTACCTGGAATAATTTTCCAAACCCACGACTGGATGTTCGGGAAATATAGGCAGACGACAAACATACGAACATAATATACAAGTGCAGAAGTATTCCTATGCGTAGGTAGCGATTGCTGCACTTATTATCTGAACATTTCATAAAGGAACTACTCGCCAATGAGTAATTTAATAAGGACAGGGAGATTTAAATATGATTCTATTCGCCAAAATGTGGTTGATAATATATATATATATATATATATATATATATACACACACATGCACACACACACACATCGTGTTAAAACACACACCAACCCACACACCCTATTAAAACACACACCAACCCACACACCCTATTAAAACACACACCAACCCACACACCCTATTAAAACACACACCAACCCACACACAGTGTTAAAATACACACCAACCCACACACCGTGTTAAAACACTACCAACCCACACACCGTATTAAAACACACACCGCGTTAAAACACACACCAACCCACACACCGTGTTAAAACACACACCAACCCACACACCGTGTTAAAACACACACCAACCCACACACCGTGTTAAAAGCCACACCAACCCACATACCGTGTTAAAACACACACCAACCCACACACCGTGTTAAAACACACACCAACCCACACACCGTGTTAAAACACACACCAACCCACACACCGTGTTAAAACACACACCAACCCACACAGCGTGTTAAAGCACACACCAACCCACACACCGTGTTAAATCACACACCAACCCACACACCGTGTTAAAATACACACCAACCCACATACCGTGTTAAAACACACACCAAGCCACACACCGTGTTAAAACACACACCAACCCACACACCGTGTTAAAACACACACCGTGTTAAAACACACACCAACCCACACACCGTGTTAAAACCCACACCAACCCACACACCGTATTAAAACCCACACCAACCCACACACCGTATTAAAACACACACCAACCCACACAACGTGTTAAAACACACACCAACCCACACATCGCGTTAAAACACACACCAACCCACACACCGTGTTAAAACACACACCAACCCACACACCGTGCTAAAACACACACCAACCCACACACCGTGTTAAAACACACACCGTGTTAAAACACACACCAACCCACACACAGTGTTAAAACCCACACCAACCCACACACCGTGTTAAAACACACGCCAACCCACACACCGTGTTAAAACACACACCAACGCACACACCGTGTTAAATCACACACCAACCCACATACTGTGTTAAAACACACACCAACCCACACACAGTATTAAAACACACGCCAACCCACACACCGTGTTAAAACACATACCAACCCACCCTCTCTCTCACACACACACACACACACACACACACACACCGGCAGTATAATCACATCGAATTTTAGCAAATTTGTATTACGCACCCATCTTCTGAGCTGGGATCAACAAAATATATGTATGGTTATCTTATGTATATATTTGTATTATATGTCATCTCCGTTGCTATGGAGTAATAAAGTCTCTCTCTCTCTCTCTCTCTCTCTCTCTCGCCATTTTATAAATATGTTAATGTTGTCAACTTAATGGCTTCATCGGAATGTCTTTAGCTGTGTTTTAGAAGTGTATTCATCAGTGACGTGAAATTGTTACTTCCTAACCATCAGAAGCCTGTTTTTCTCATCAGGGCTCGAGGGATCCGCGGTGCGGAGACTGATTCTAATTGCTTTCTGCACCACTAGCCTTTTTCTTCGTTTAGATGGTATTTTATCTCAATACATCGACCTAAATCTCTGCGAATGAACTTTTAATAGATTCTTATCCGTTTTGATCATCAAGGTGGAGTTGCGCCCACCTCCAAGTTAACGCCATAAGAGAAATTGATGGCAGTTGTTTGATAGTTTTATCTTGTTAGTTGTAAGCTAGGGACTTTGATGCCATTGTGCTCTGCGTCGAATCAAGGAAAATTGTACCAAATGGTTAATTGAATTGATTTTTTTTTTATTTAGAACACTTTTCTGTTGAAATAATGGCCTATGTCATATATATCGATGCCATAACATTTGTGTTGTATCATACACACATGTCTTAAAAAGAGTTTCGTTGAACTGCTATTGGAAGTTTAACGCGGAAGAGATAAAACATTTTTAACACCCGTGCAGGGGATGGGGGTCAGGGGGAAAAATCCATTGACTGCTAATTGTTTTTTTTTAGTTTGGGACGCCAATCACAGGGGTCGCAAGTTTATTTTTCCGTACACCCACCCTTAAAGTGTTCTTCGACACCCACATCTGAAGTTGAAAAATAATGAAAACAGCAGGATAAGGCAGACAAATGTTGTGAACTGTTTTAAATAACCATGCGAATTGAATGTAAATCTTGTAAGCCTAATGAAAACCGGAAATCTGGAAAATTATAATGAAACAATGAACACTCATGCTGAGTCCGTGCTCCATAAATCTGATATATGTTATCTATATATATGCAACAAGGATGTGTATGTACAGAATGGCATTCTCGAACGTGGCAACTAGCCCGGCCCATATGGACAAGTGGCCACCCATTCTCTGTTTTATTTCCATCGGCACTCTGTTAATTGTCGCCCGGTGCATACACACATGTGTCATAACACCTATATAGGATGGCCATACTTTAAGTAGAAGTCACATGACCGTGAGCATTTGCGATCAAATCAACGGGTCCTTGCATTGAATATCTCAAACCATGCAATTCCAATTATAGCTGATGACCCCACGGTGGAGACGGACAACGTATCAACATATATATGAGCAAATAGCAATAACCCTAGAATAAAGAATGTGAACAAAACAAATTAAAACTTAATTGGAAGTCATCAATATGGTTAAAATTCATATCAAATTGCATTGAGATCTCAAAACCCGTGACTGAGATATATGTACAGACGGACACAAAATAATTATTTCCAGATAAAGGAAGGATAATAACTTTAAAATGTAAAATGCAAACAACGCGGCTCCGACGGACAGTCTACTGGACGCATGTAATCCAGTATATCCACCATGGGTATAACGAAATAACAAATATTGTATAACGTGACTTTCTAGCCTTCTGGTTCGCTGAGAGTTGTACCCATATTTCGTGTAGAGTGTATCTGTTAGATGGTCTACACGACACCCGGGCACTACACTAATGCCCTAAATAATCGACTCCTTAACCACAGCTGAATTATGGGTAACTTTTCAGGATTTAGTCGGAAATATGGCATAGCTTTCCGATGAATGCAACAAGCCATATTTCCGACTAAATACTGAAAAGTTACCCATAATTATGTTATGATTAAGGAGTCGATTATTTAGGGCATTACTGTACATGCATGTATGACGTAGTCACCGGGCCAGCCATCTTGTTAGCACGCCGCGGCTTTGTGTCTGCTGTTCAACCTGCGCGAGTGTTGGTATACGTATATATGCATTTGAGCATACGATATTTTTGGGGTTATACTAAGTTAGCTGAATGCATCGTGTTGTCAGAATTTTGAGTTTTGTTGTTCCGTTGGGGGCGCGAAGCAAATGATTTTCTGAAGTGATAATTCCGGTCGATAACAAATGATCCACAACTGCGCTTCCATATTTTAGTATGTCACTTGCGGGTGATAAATTTGACAATTTGTCCTCGTTATTTTCTTTCGATTTTGTATATTTATAAATGGTAAGGTAATAACTAATAAAATGTTCTTCTGTGGTGTGATCACTCCGTTTAATATGCCAGTTTTAAATAAGATGGTGTGAATGAAAACTGAGAAACTCAACATATCCTCGAGCAAATACGCACATAATCGAACAATAAAGTGAAATAGGTACATAATGCTATTATTATTATTTATTCTGATATAAACAGATAATGGATTCATATAAGTTATTTCGTTTTATGTCACGGGTCACATTGTTAAAACACATGTTAAAGAGCGTACACATGAAAAGTCGTGAGATGGCTTATTTGTGTCATTGAGCGCACATAATCAACTCAGAATCGCCCAATTATGAGTCGATAATGTGACAAAACGCACTCATTTTCAGCATATTATCGACTCAAGATGAGGCGATTCTAAGAAGATTATCTACCAAAAACAAGTTCTATTATAAGCAGATAATGCTGGATAATGTGGGAGTTTTCGGGAGAACAGGCGGGAGATACTTGTCAATTTGATCTTAGACATAATTTAAATTTGCAAATCAGCAAGTCAGAATTTTTTTAACTGAAGGCAGATGATACACTAATAACATGTTATTCGATACAATATAATGATTGGAGCACGAATTGTCGTTGACCACGCCAATTTAAATCACACCGGAGTGATGTAGTTCTCTCCATCGGAGTACTACGTTGCCGTAGTCAACCCCAGGTCATGCCCTACACACCGACAAAATACTTGTATTCTTTGCAATAGCAGAAACGTTGTTATCCTCACAAAGATGAGTATTTGTTTTTTCAGTAATGAGCAAGGTATTTTCAACGACTCATTCGAGCTTACTCATTGTGTCTACGTAATTTGGAAGGAGGCATAAGATAGGTTGATAAATACCCGAAATATTGCTATATCAGCTTCATATGCTCCGAAAGATACCTACCATGGTGACAGCCATTTTCCAGTTGTTTTAAATTTTTCGCACATAAGTGAAATAAACGCTCTTTATTTCTACCATATCAGGAACAGACTAACACCTAACGCTCTTTTCTGTTCCCTGCCTCGCACGTGGCTGTTTTTTGTTTTGGGACACAAATACAATGTCCAAAGTTGTATTTTTTTCTGACTTCAACAGCTGTCATCCATGCGTCTTTCTGTGCCATATAGTGCCCATAGAAAGGTAGTCCACTTATTTATCGACGTATTTCGATATCTTTTAATATTAATATCATTTGAAGTACCAGAATCCCCCGTTTGGGCCTGGGGCGGAATGGGCATACGGCCAACTGCGAGGGGTAAGAATCCCCCAATGTGGCGCCCTGTTTGCCGTGGGGGTGCATCCCGTGAGATGTGGTGTAGGTTCATGAAGGTACTAGGGTGGCCGTATCACGTGAGACATCGACCTGCGGATACGACTTAGCTCATGGTCCTCTTTGGTCCTACATCTCTTCAAAACGGGTGATTGAGTTGACCCTGCTCAATCAATCGGCTAGTCACGCCTCTCCACAATGTTTCAGATTACATGTTCGCCATCTGTTCTATTATGTTTCAGGCGTCTAGTTTTGTCTTCTATGTATGTTGTTTATTTCGTGTCATGTCTGTTTACATTTCGTCCTCATGACTTAAATGTTTCAACTTTGTACTGTTCACGCCTGTCTCACTATGGCGAGATACCGGGGCTGATATATGCAGTGGTTAACGGATCGCCGCTTCAGCTCTGTAACAATTCGAAGGGTAGTCCGAGGCGGCTGCTGGGCTAGTTGTCGATTATTTGCTTTCCATATGGCAACTCATACCAAATAAAAACGTAAGATAGACCACCGTCAAGTTCCTCTGATGTTGAGGTATATCAGTACTTGGTACTTGGTTTTGATCCAAATGTCAAAAGACCTTCTGTATTTGTGATTGATAAAACGCTACAAAGCATAGCCGGACAATTACAATCTGTCAAATCGATCAGGACGGCCACTGAGGGGCTCTCTTCTGATCCAATATTCAAGAAAAATTCAAGCTGACGCCCTTGTGCAATTAATATCTATTGCACAAACACCAGTGTTACTCCTCACAACACATTGAACAGTAGCAGAGATGTGTTGAGAACTCGCGGTATAGCTGATTCTTCTAAGTCAGAGATATTGGCTGAGCTAGCACCGCTGAGAGTTACAGAAGTCTGTAGATTTATAAAAACAGTTGATGGACAAACTGTTCCTTTGAATAATTATCTCCTGACTTTCAATCGGTGCGATCACCCACCGACATTGAAGGTTGGGTACATGGTTGGTTTAAGCACATATGTTCCAACCCCATTGCGATGTTTTAAATGTCAGGGGTATGGCCATTGTAAAAGTAAAGAAACCATATATGCACGATGTTCTATTTCTGGTCATGATCACAAGGATTGTACGAATCTTGAGAACTGTTCAAACTGTCAAGGTTCACATGCTGCAATGGATCGTTCATGTCCTAATTGGGATTATGACTTCAACGATGTAAAGCTGAGAAGCACCTGTCATATACAGATGCTAAGAAGAGAGTGGTCCTCGACCATCCATTCGACAGGTCACATTCTCAGGAAATGGATACAGCTTCTGCCGTTGACATTTCCTCCTAAACAAACTAAGAAAATTGATCGTATTGTTCCAAAACAAAAATAAATATCCCCAAGGTCTGTCAAGTCTTTTGACTCTCAGAAGCATAGGTTGTGAGTTTTCAAGGTTCGATACGATGCGTCGAGAAAAAGGGTCAAATTTGAGTGAAATAGAAGGAGCCGGAAACATCCATGCACTTTTATGGAGGGATGCTGGCTGGCTGTGTGGGATCACTGATGAATTGATTAAGACCCATGTCAGATTCATCAGATGTTATAAATATCTTATCAATCATCCAGGAGGCGAGATTGTAGGCTACTCCAAATATTTTGATATACGGAAGTCTTAATCAATTATTTATATTTGCTGAATATATTTATTTCATGCAGGTTTTAAATGCTGTTTTCAAAGCAATATTCCTGTCTGTTTTTGATATTTTGTTATATATGTGTTTGCACAATGGTCAGTTTCTTAATGGTTCTGATCCCAATCGAGCACTCGATCACGCTCGGGTTTGTGTGTTTTTTATTTGTATATATTTTGTTCGTTTTGGTCTAATTCACTGTCATTTCTAATCACAGTTGCTTCACTCTATTTTGATAAATTGTTTCTTCTCGTCGTGTTATGGCCAAAATCAATCAAACGTTTCGTGTCTCAGAAAGAGCATATATAAACTACCAATTCGTGCGCAGGCCGGGAATAGTCCGAATTTATGAGAAACGATTAACTCTAAAAGACAAGAAACAGTATTTGTGGATTGACGCTGTCGGTTGGGTGAAAGATGACAGTCTGTCTCACCCACCCGGCAATTTTAGAAAACAGTTGAGATGAACCATAATATTTAAATGAATCTAATGATGTGTTAGATTGTGGGGTATACGTGTAGGTCAAGGCACGAAAGCACCATGCACGATATGAGAACAAAGTAATTAATTATGTATATTCAGAGCTTGACGCATTGATAAAGGTTCATGCGTTATTCATCAAATATTATAAATACATTGTTAATGTAAAATATGATGTTATAAACTACTTTACATATTTCGATGTGCAGCCTTGATAATTTATTGTCACTTGTTTGCTATTCATTATATACTCTTGTAATACTTGTATGCGATTTATATTATGCTTGCACGCTAGTCAGTTCTTGAATTTTTATTCCTGACTCCATGTGGAAACATTTCCTCTTGTGTGCTTTTATTTGTATACTAACACGGTTACCTGAAACCCCCTGCTGTTGATATTTGGTGGGAATAGAGGATAATCTTGCTCAAATTGTTACACGTCTTGTCATATATTATATATAAGTAGTGCATGGCTCACCTAGTAGGAATGATTGTCATTTTATTTATCGCGACTAATTCGTTCCACTTATTGGGATCAAAACATGAACATCATGAACTCATGAGCAAAAATAAAAGACGACAATTGGGTTTTATATGGAGATGTATATTTTATATAGAAATCCATTTAGACGGTTATACTTAACAAATTTATCTTGGTTATCATATCTCCATGAAGATACAGATGTTTAAAAAAATATCCAGGTGCTCCTCTATGTACGGTGCTATTCTGGTTAAATTCCCAGTATAAAAGAAATGTTGCTATATATAAGCTGCATGTGCCCCACACAGAGCGAGATTTTAAATTGTTATGCCAGGCTATGAGTCAGTCTGTTCTAATAAAGTGAAAGAGATCCACTATAACGGGCAGATGTGCCATTGTCAGAAGGCAGTATTGGAGGTTCCTGAAAAGTCATGTGATACTGACTGTTTCTTTTATCTCAGACGAAACTATATTTGATTGCACATTGTGACCACTATTTTTGCCTTCTATACATTTCCACCTCTCTTGACAAATTGTATCTTTTTTGTGGAAATTATATTGAATATACAGACTCAATTATGTTATGATACATACCATCCTCTGACGGTACATTGTCCCTCATTTTTCAAGAATATATATAATTTATCTCTTAAATAGAATGATAAATATACTTTTGCTGCTTTCTTCGTGTATCTGTTTCTGATAGCTCACTAAGTAATTGCCCTGATTCTCGTCCCCATTTAAATGAGAGTTGAGAATATATAATTGTTCAAGTGACTTAATTCAGTCACCATTTGTCAGGATTGTGAAATTTGAATGCCATAAACCCCTTATAACGAACTATGGAGAAGACTATATATAACTTTGGTGGATATCATCGACTAAAATTCTTATCCTTGTTAGTGTCCCCCCCCCCCTCTCGTCTTCAACCCACATGATTTGATTCATCGAATCATTTGGGGAAGAACGTGTATGAATTTGGTGGAAATTAGTGCTAAACATAATTGTATAAGCTTTGGTGCCCCAACCCTCCCCATTCATGGCTCGAACGTCGCCACTTTTGACATTTTGAAACCACGGCTATTAGACTCCGGATATAATGGTGATGATTATAGATAAGTTTGATGGTAATCGACAACTAAACAAATACAAATTTAGTTACCCCAATCTCTCACTCAAACGGCACCAATTTGGCATCTTTAAATCACACGATTAGTTTTCTCGTATCATGCAGAAGAATGTTTATCAAATAGTTCGTTTTTATCAATTGTGTTCCCCCTATCCCCTTTGGTCACGGTGTACCTCTGAATCAAACGGCGCCATAACATGGAGAATATTATGTAATAGTTTGGTGGAAATCAGCGACAAAAATAACTATATGCCGCTTCCCTTTTCTACACCTGACACCAACAGCATCACCAACCCGCATCATTATCTTCTTTGTAAAACTTTAACCTGTTAGACCCATTTGGTGTTAGCTATATGGTCCCCGTGGAGTTATAAAGAACACAGCCATACATGCGCAAATATAGGCACCAAATGTGGCGTCCTTAGCCCACACGATTTGTTTCCGTGTATGATTAGAGAAGAAAGTGTATGAATTTGGTGGACATCGGCGCTAAACATATGGTTATCAGTATTTTGTGACCCTCCCCTCCCTATCCCTGACTCAAGTGGCGCCAATTTTGACACGTTTAAACAACACAATTAGACTCATTATGAAGATGACTAAAAAAACATTGGTGGAGATCAGCGACTAAACAAATTCGTATCAAGTTTAGTGCCCCCCCCCCCCCCATCACTCACCCAAACGGCAACAATTTGGCGCACGAATAGAATTCTCGTAATCCGTATCACGGAGAAGAATTTATATCAATTTGGTGGAAATCGGCGCTAAAATATTTGTTATAAATTTTTGTTTCCTTCTCCTGGGTCTCCTCCCTCTCTATGCACCCACTCGAATGGCCCCAATTTTGACATCTTTAAACCGCACAGTTAGACCAAACTCTCACCCGAACGGAACCAATTTGAAGTCAAACAATTAGATTCCTCGTATCATGCAGGGACCAGGAAAAAACTCCAGGATAAGGGTTGAATTTTTTTTTTAATTGTTGGGACCCACCACCCCGGGTATGCAAGTTTTTTTTCCCTTTCAGATCTCGGGCACCAACCCATCCAACACACGTATTTTTCCAAGGACAATTGGGGACTCACCCCCAAAGTTTGATTAAAAACCGTGAAAATAACAGGATAAGGCAGACAGAGGGCGTGAAATGTTTTAAATAACCATCCGGATGAAATGTCAATCAGGTAAGCTTAATGGATAGCACCAGAAATCTCATAAAATCACAAAACACTCATTACCATCTCAAAGATGAATACTTGTTTTGTCAAAATTAGCATGTTATGTTCAATTACTCAGATTTTCGTTTATATATTGGGCTAAGGTAAGTAATGCAAGGTCTCATCTACCCAATGATGAACATCATACATTAATGCAGGAAATATGTTTATCCTTCAGTATTCATACCATTTAAAGCACCAGAATAATTGCGCGAGTGGACGTAAGGCATCGAAGCGATAACTGATTGTCAACAAAAAAATGAGAACTGATGGAAAATTCTGTTCAGTTCAATTTGTTCCTCGTCACAAGTGGGACCAACCCCATGATATTGTTTAATAAAAGAACACTTTTTGGGCAAATATTAACATTAGGAGCTCCCTTCTCTTGATTAATGCTCTATATTGGCCCAGTTTATATTTTGGTGCCCCTCTACCCTTCCGTGTGCCCCTGACTCCAGCAGCGCCACTTTTAACATCTTTACACCACACCATTAGATTAATCCTATCATTGAGATTAACTTGGTGGAAATCGGTGCTAAAAATATGTTTGTCAATTGTGGTGCCCCTCTCCCCTTTATTGCAACCCTGACTCGAATGACGCTGCTTTTTACAGCTTTAAGCAAAACCATTAGACTTCTGATATCATGAAGATGATTATGAATAAGTTTTGTGGTATTCGATGACTAAACAAATTCTGTTCAGATTTAGTTCCCCTCCCTTATCCAATGTCACAAATTTGACGTCATTAAATAACGTTTTTATCAATTGTGTTCCCCCTATCCCCTTTGGTCACGGTGTACCTCTGAATCAAACGGCGCCATAACATGGAGAATATTATGTAATAGTTTGGTGGAAATCAGCGACAAAAATAACTATATGCCGCTTCCCTTTTCTACACCTGACACCAACAGCATCACCAACCCGCATCATTATCTTCTTTGTAAAACTTTAACCTGTTAGACCCATTTGGTGTTAGCTATATGGTCCCCGTGGAGTTATAAAGAACACAGCCATACATGCGCAAATATAGGCACCAAATGTGGCGTCCTTAGCCCACACGATTTGTTTCCGTGTATTATTAGAGAAGAAAGTGTATGAATTTGGTGGACATCGGCGCTAAACATATGGTTATCAGTATTTTGTGACCCTCCCCTCCCTATCCCTGACTCAAGTGGCGCCAATTTTGACACGTTTAAACAACACAATTAGACTCATTATGAAGATGACTAAAAACACATTGGTGGAGATCAGCGACTAAACAAATTCGTATCAAGTTTAGTGCCCCCCCCCCCCCCATCACTCACCCAAACGGCAACAATTTGGCGCACGAATAGAATTCTCGTAATCCGTATCACGGAGAAGAATTTATATCAATTTGGTGGAAATCGGCGCTAAAATATTTGTTATAAATTTTTGTTTCCTTCTCCTGGGTCTCCTCCCTCTCTATGCACCCACTCGAATGGCCCCAATTTTGACATCTTTAAACCGCACAGTTAGACCAAACTCTCACCCGAACGGAACCAATTTGAAGTCAAACAATTAGATTCCTCGTATCATGCAGGGACCAGGAAAAAACTCCAGGATAAGGGTTGAATTTTTTTTTTAATTGTTGGGACCCACCACCCCGGGTATGCAAGTTTTTTTTCCCTTTCAGATCTCGGGCACCAACCCATCCAACACACGTATTTTTCCAAGGACAATTGGGGACTCACCCCCAAAGTTTGATTAAAAACCGTGAAAATAACAGGATAAGGCAGACAGAGGGCGTGAAATGTTTTAAATAACCATCCGGATGAAATGTCAATCAGGTAAGCTTAATGGATAGCACCAGAAATCTCATAAAATCACAAAACACTCATTACCATCTCAAAGATGAATACTTGTTTTGTCAAAATTAGCATGTTATGTTCAATTACTCAGATTTTCGTTTATATATTGGGCTAAGGTAAGTAATGCAAGGTCTCATCTACCCAATGATGAACATCATACATTAATGCAGGAAATATGTTTATCCTTCAGTATTCATACCATTTAAAGCACCAGAATAATTGCGCGAGTGGACGTAAGGCATCGAAGCGATAACTGATTGTCAACAAAAAAATGAGAACTGATGGAAAATTCTGTTCAGTTCAATTTGTTCCTCGTCACAAGTGGGACCAACCCCATGATATTGTTTAATAAAAGAACACTTTTTGGGCAAATATTAACATTAGGAGCTCCCTTCTCTTGATGAATGCTCTATATTGGCCCAGTTTATATTTTGGTGCCCCTCTACCCTTCCGTGTGCCCCTGACTCCAGCAGCGCCACTTTTAACATCTTTACACCACACCATTAGATTAATCCTATCATTGAGATTAACTTGGTGGAAATCGGTGCTAAAAATATGTTTGTCAATTGTGGTGCCCCTCTCCCCTTTATTGCAACCCTGACTCGAATGACGCTGCTTTTTACAGCTTTAAGCAAAACCATTAGACTTCTGATATCATGAAGATGATTATGAATAAGTTTTGTGGTATTCGATGACTAAACAAATTCTGTTCAGATTTAGTTCCCCTCCCTTATCCAATGTCACAAATTTGACGTCATTAAATAACGTTTTTATCAATTGTGTTCCCCCTATCCCCTTTGGTCACGGTGTACCTCTGAATCAAACGGCGCCATAACATGGAGAATATTATGTAATAGTTTGGTGGAAATCAGCGACAAAAATAACTATATGCCGCTTCCCTTTTCTACACCTGACACCAACAGCATCACCAACCCGCATCATTATCTTCTTTGTAAAACTTTAACCTGTTAGACCCATTTGGTGTTAGCTATATGGTCCCCGTGGAGTTATAAAGAACACAGCCATACATGCGCAAATATAGGCACCAAATGTGGCGTCCTTAGCCCACACGATTTGTTTCCGTGTATGATTAGAGAAGAAAGTGTATGAATTTGGTGGACATCGGCGCTAAACATATGGTTATCAGTATTGTGTGACCCTCCCCTCCCTATCCCTGACTCAAGTGGCGCCAATTTTGACACGTTTAAACAACACAATTAGACTCATTATGAAGATGACTAAAAAAACATTGGTGGAGATCAGCGACTAAACAAATTCGTATCAAGTTTAGTGCCCCCCCCCCCCCCATCACTCACCCAAACGGCAGCAACAATTTGGCGCACGAATAGAATTCTCGTAATCCGTATCACGGAGAAGAATATATATCAATTTGGTGGAAATCGGCGCTAAAATATTTGTTATAAATTTTTGTTTCCTTCTCCTGGGTCTCCTCCCTCTCTATGCGCCCACTCGAATGGCCCCAATTTTGACATCTTTAAACCGCACAGTTAGACCAAACTCTCACCCGAACGGAACCAATTTGAAGTCAAACAATTAGATTCCTCGTATCATGCAGGGACCAGGAAAAAACTCCAGGATAAGGGTTGAATTTTTTTTTTTAATTGTTGGGACCCACCACCCCGGGTATGCAAGTTTTTTTTCACTTTCAGATCTCGGGCACCAACCCATCCAACACACGTATTTTTCCAAGGGCAATTGGGGACTCACCCCCAAAGTTTGATTAAAAACCGTGAAAATAACAGGATAAGGCAGACAGAGGGCGTGAAATGTTTTAAATAACCATCCGGATGAAATGTCAATCAGGTAAGCTTAATGGATAGCACCAGAAATCTCATAAAATCACAAAACACTCATTACCATCTCAAAGATGAATACTTGTTTTGTCAAAATTAGCATGTTATGTTCAATTACTCAGATTTTCGTTTATATATTGGGCTAAGGTAAGTAATGCAAGGTCTCATCTACCCAATGATGAACATCATACATTAATGCAGGAAATATGTTTATCCTTCAGTATTCATACCATTTAAAGCGCCAGAATAATTGCGCGAGTGGACGTAAGGCATCGAAGCGATAACTGATTGTCAAAAAAAAAATGGGAACTGATGGAAAATTCTGTTCAGTTCAATTTGTTCCTCGTCACAAGTGGGACCAACCCCATGATATTGTTTAATAAAAGAACACTTTTTGGGCAAATATTAACATTAGGAGCTCCCTTCTCTTGATGAATGCTCTATATTGGCCCAGTTTATATTTTGGTGCCCCTCTACCCTTCCGTGTGCCCCTGACTCCAGCAGCGCCACTTTTAACATCTTTACACCACACCATTAGATTAATCCTATCATTGAGATTAACTTGGTGGAAATCGGTGCTAAAAATATGTTTGTCAATTGTGGTGCCCCTCTCCCCTTTATTGCAACCCTGACTCGAATGACGCTGCTTTTTACAGCTTTAAGCAAAACCATTAGACTTCTGATATCATGAAGATGATTATGAATAAGTTTTGTGGTATTCGATGACTAAACAAATTCTGTTCAGATTTAGTTCCCCTCCCTTATCCAATGTCACAAATGACGTCATTAAATAACACGAGTATATTCCTTGTATCATTGAGAAAAATGTGTATCAATTTTGTGGAAATCGGCTCTAAACATATTTGTTTTTATCAATTTTGGAATCCCTCTCTGAGGTATTCCCCCTCCATGCACCCGACTCGAATGGCGACTAAATCATGAAACTTTGCACATATGTACATATTTACATACTAATTGATATATTAGATATGGAGCCACGCTGACAATTTCACTTTAACCCCTCTTTTAAGGGGTTTTCCAAATTTAAAGAGCGTTTCGTGATTATATAATTTATTAAATGTCGCAATTAATCTTACCACCAAACATGTGATTTTTTAATTCGGCATATACATTAAGTATGATTCTGCGAGATATAATGCCACATTTTAGTGGAAAATGGGAACTCCCCGTCCATAATGGCAGCCGGAAGTTGAAAATTTAAATTTTTTCGCTAATATCTTCTATATCAGTTTCTACTGTACGAAACTGGTTGAGAATTATGACTTTATTTTGTATTATTCATATTAACGGATCATTGGGGCAACGAATATGCCATTCGTGAGGTCCCAGCCCCTTATATTTTATGAAACCCGGTATAAAATTTCACCAAACATCACCGTTAGGATTCTAGGTCATATTTTAACAAGAAATGGACAGAATTGTGTGAACTGTGTGAGGCATACAATTACTTATGAATGTTTCAACTCAATGGAACCAAAATTATCACTTGGGCTGAAAATGGCTGCCAAAATGGCGACCAAAACCTCGGAAATGGTCAATATTGGCCGAGCATGCCATGTAATCACTTGCAAATAGTGGTCGGTGAATAAAAAATGCTCTTCTGTCTTATATACATTACATTCTAACATTTCCGATGCACATTGGTTAAGTGTTACTAATGTAAGCACTGACATTATCAGAATATTGGATTTTTCTATTACAAACTTGACATCAAAATCGGCGAAAGTTTACTTTTCAGGTTTGGACCATTTATTCAAGTAAATAGAACTATCTTTGGTATCAAAGATGTTTATTGTTTTGATCTGTCTTAAATTTGTCATACTGATGTGTTTTAGACCAAATTAATCAAGATAGCTTCCAAAGTGGCAACAAAATTTGGTAAAAAAGTTTCTTTAGTTTACATACATCCTGAACATTATTCTATGTTCCCAAGAGGTAGCAAATTGTGACTCACTTGGTTATTAACCATGTTACTTAATTCACTGACTACTACATGTATCATTCTCGTTGTCACAATACCTTCTGGGGCATGACAAATTCATTTGAAATGATGTACACTAGTATAGAATTTTGCCAAACATATTTTTGAACGGAAATGGGCAGAACGTCTGAACGCAACTGAGTGAAACCATAGTGACTACTCTCACCTATTAGCATCAAAATCAACTTAATATATGGTGTGTGTCAAAATGGCAGCCAGAGAGTGAATGTGTGGCCATAGATGGGGTGAATAGTTCTACATGGAGTTATTATATGGTCAGTAATGGTGCGAAGGAGTTGCTATATGGTGATGGATGTCCATGGTGATATGTATATGCATACAAGGGGTGACTATGAGCATGTGTGAGGTGAATAGCTATACAAGGTTTATTAGTATGGTTATTGAAGTGGTGTATGGGTATAATGATAGTAGCTACATGGTCATATGTGTGTGTTTATGTATACAATGTACAAAGAGTGACTATTATATGGTCATGTGTGGGATATACATGCGTACATTGGGTGACTATTGTCATGGGTGGGTGTATATGTATACATATGTTAGCTGTGTGACCACGTGTGGTTGTATGAATAAATAGGGAGTGGTTGTATGTTTATGTGTAAGGTATATATGTGTACGTGGAATGAATGGGCTGTCATGATTGTTGAAGTGTATATGCATACCTGGAGTATAACTGGATGGTCATTGGCGCCGTGTGGGTATAAATGAAGTGCCATTGTGGTCGTGGTTGTATATGTGATGTACATTATCTCTGCCATGGCTGTATTGCCATTTGGTGCGTGTACTGGTACACAGAGAGCAGCTGTATGATCATGGATGGGGTGTGTGAGTATACATCGAGTGGCTGAATTGTCGTGGGCGAGGTGTATTTGCAAATCTGTAGTGTATGAATGGTTGTGATATATCTATTGGTGATGTGTATATGTATACCTGGGCTGACTCTATGGTCATGAGTGGGGAGTGTATGTATATCTTGAGTGGGTATATGGTCATGTGTGTTAAGAAAATGTATACATGGAGTGACTGTATGACCAATGGTGAGGTGCTGCGCGTTGTGTTGCTATATTTATAAGGTATGTATGGTCAATAATGAGGTGTCGATATATACCTGGAGTGATTCTATAATAGGCATTAGTGGGGTGTGTATGTACATTGTATATATGTATTGGCTATATGACCATATATGTCCAATATGTATACATGAAGTGATATTATGGCCAATGGTGAGGTGAATTGGTAAAAAAGGAGTGAATGTGTGACCACGAATGTTGTGTATGGGTATACAGCGATTGGCTGAATTGTCTTGAATGGGGAGTATATTCAAGCCTGGAATGTGTTCGGGGGATAGGTTTATATAAAAGGGTTATATGACCACTTGTGGTGTGTAGATGTATACCCGGAGTGACCATGGTTATGGCTGCAGTGTATATGTATATCTTCATAGATGGCCATGGATGTGGCAAATATATTTATAAACTGATTCGCACCCCTCGACCAATGAAATTGCTTGAATTGCTGAACAATAATCCTTGTATGAATCTGTATTTCTGCGGACCGAAAATATTAATCTGAACAATGGTGTCATTGGAAAACAATCAACGCTCAGGAATTAAACGCTTGCAAACTTGGGGTATAGGTGTGAAATCACACCGCGAATATATTGTAAGTGATCACGTGGCGTTGGGATTGGATTGTGAACTCGCTCCAGTGTACAGTGATTTCCAAATGTTTGGCGGGGGGGGGGGGGGGGGGGTGGTCAGTAAAACGAAAATCTTAGAATCTTCAAATATATAGTATTCAAGATGTGATTCGGAATATAGTAGAAGTACAACACAATAATAATCCACAATGCGTTATTGTACATGTCAATTCACAGATCTTAGAACATCACGCACATTAGTTCATCCACTCAGTTTAACCTGTGTCACTTTACCCTTCCATGTGTACACAAATTCGTCAATGCAGTCCGGAATTTCCACACTCAGTCGTTTGCCGGTTTGACTAACCGTCAAATTATGTCCACCCACACAACACAAAGATGTCTCCTTCGGAATCAAAAGGGTGGGTTCCTCTGCCTTTACCGAACTTTCGGCAGTAACTTTTGTAGGTGGGGGCGCAAGCGCAGCACTTACTTCTAGCTTTCGCTTCACGCTGACTCGTTTGTAGACGTCCACTGCATTCGAACGATGTCCACTGATCGATTTCACAGTTTTGTCATCAAAACCTTGGTCATATAAGGTAGTGACACAAGTAACTTTTTCCTGAATGATTTGTGATATTTCTCCCTTCCATACTTATTCCAGAAGAAATAAAAAGAGTTTTCATCATTTTGGATAATGTGTTTTTACCAACCGGTTGCTGTCCAAAACGTGGTTTATTGTCCTCTGATAGTTTCACAAGTGGCTTCCTATAGAATGGTCCATTTTCAGGAATCGAAGATAAATACAATGACATTAACTTTACAAAACATCTGGGGTTTTCTTTCAACTCAAAATGTTCAATCTGTTTTGGTTTCACGCCACGCTGGTTCAAACCATCTTGAACATTTTTGGAACTTCGGCCCTGGAACATTATTTTATTCAGTTCAACTTCTGTGTCAAAGACAACTTTGAATTGTGATGAATCTAAATCACGGTGCTCATCCATAGCTCTCATTCCAAAACACTTGCAGTTATAAAAAAAACACTGCATTAAACAGTCCCTGTGCGCTATCCAAGCTAAACGTTCCGGTATCCCAAAATGCAAGTTCGTCCTTGGGTAAAATGGGATCAGCATGTTTCTGGGACACACCTACACCCTCGGCCGTCAACTTCTTCATTCGACAATCAATCGATTTTCTAAAGTTTACAAATGTTGTATCAGTCTTTGAAAACATACTTGTCTCCACGTGACCAACGTTCCGCAGTTCCCGCTGAATGCTGGAGGCAATATTCATGAGGGTAGATGACGGGTAATCACTTCCATCTTTTCTACGAATTTCAGTGATGAATCTTTCTAACCAAAAATCCATAACGGGTAACGGAATTTCAGATGTTATTTCCAGAGGCACCAGCGAATTCGCCTCTATCATTGTTGTCTCCAGTGAATTTCTATGCTCAGCCCACTCTCGCCAAACGTTTAATCCCCATGACGTTGAGTATCTAGTGTTTCGTGGGACACATTGGCGGTAACGGTTTTGGAGTTCATCGCCATCAACTGGTGCCGCAAATCTGCTATTTGCGATGGTCGGACTTCCATATGAAGCCATATCAACTGTCGTTAAATCCAAATCGTCCCAATGATTTTCAAGTGAAAAATCGCCAGTTGATAAATCCATTTGAAATAGTCGTGTTATACCAGTAATCAAACTAAGAAATGATATTGTGAGCGGACTGAAGCGTGATATACTAATATAAGGTGGCAAATTCATTGGGTCAATAGAATGAGTTTCTTTCAAATTGAGTACTCACGGTCGAGTATATAGTGAATATGTCGGTGCTAAATTAACTCTGCTCACATGTGATTGATCTGATAGGTTATCATACGTAATTGATATTTTCAATGACAATCTGTTCCTCGGGGTGCGAATCAGTTCATAAATATGTTATTACCCGCTTGGGTGTATGTACAAGGAATATAGACCTCGGCAGCTCCGCTGCCTTGGTCTATATTCCTTGTACAGACACCCAAGCGGGTAATAACCTATACATACAGGGAGCTATTGTATGGCCAATGGTGAGGCGAATGCGTATACAAGAAGTGACTGTATGATCACGAATGTAGTGAATATGTATACATGAAGATACTATGGTCAATGGTGAAGTTTAGGAGTATGCCTGGTGTATCTTAATGGTGACACATGTCTGTATAGTCATGTGTGTGGTTTACGGGTAAACCCAAGTCTGCTTGTATGGTCATGAGTGAGGTGCATGTGAATAAAACAAGTGGCTACATGGTCATTAGTGTGGTGTTTATGTATATATAACATAATTGTGTGGTCATGGTGACTCGATCTTTGGTGGCAATCAATTTCCACAATAACTCAACTATATATTTTAATCGATTGGGAGGTAATGTCCGAGAGTACTCCACATTGGTAGCATTTTATATGCACAATGGAGGAAACGGTTTTCCAACATTAGTCAATCAATCTTGATTCCAATTGCTCCGATTTTTTATGTTATTAAGCAGTGTTTCACTATTCTCCTTGTTTAACTTTCTAAAAAGCCTTTTGGTACACATTACAGTGCTTTACGCTGGCTATTTCTATGTCATTATATTATGCTAGGTGTGGAAATGCCTATCCCGATAGACGTGTTACCTGGTCCGACACCCACTTACCTATAATGGTTACACGTGTTACTGGGGCAGAGTAGACACATAATTATGCCCCTCGCAGTTCAGTTTCAGAGATTTACTCATTTCTGTTCAAAATCTTGGCAGGAATCAAATAAGAAGTTTTCGGCAAAATTACATGCTGCATGATTTAAAATTAATAAGGCACTGGGACAACCAGACTAGAACATTTATTTAGTTGTGATTTGATTAAGTAACATGTTTAATAACCAAGTGAATCAAAATGTGCTACCTTTACAGAAGAGTAGAAAATAATGTCAGAGATATATTTAAAAATATTAACTGTTCTACCTAATTTTGTGGACATTTTGCAAGCCAGCTTGAGTATCTTTTCCTAAAAAACACATCAGTGTGACGCATCTAAGACGAATCAAAACAATAAACACTAAAGACAATCTACATGAAAAAAATGGTACAAACAAGCTTTATTTTGTGGGTATTCAATGTATATACTACAGAACAGCCAATTTTATTCACCATCCACAACTTTTAAGCGATTGAATGGCACACTGGGACAATATTTACTATTTTCCATATGTTGGCCGCCATTTTGACAGCCATTTTTAGCCAAATTGACAAATTTGGTTCCATTGAGTTGAAATATTCATAATGAGTGGTATGCCTCACTTACTTTGCACAGCTGCTCATTTCTTGTTGAAATTTCATTGCCCCAGTAATCAATTAACATGAACAATACAAAATAAAGTCACATTTCCGAACCAGTTCCGTACAGAAGAAACTTATCTAGAAGATATTAGTGAAAAAACGTCAAAGTTTCCACTTCCGGCTGCCATTTTGACGACCATCTTTCATTGCCCCAGTGATCAATTAACATGAGCAATACATAATAAAGTCACATTTCCGAACAAGTTCCATACAAAAGAAATTTATCTGGAAGATATCAGTGAAAAAACGTCATCAATTTTCCACTTCCGGCTGCCATTTTGACGACCATCTTGGACGGTGAGTTCCAGTTCGCTCTAAAAATCTGCCATTTGCATTATATTTGGTAGTGTCATACTTACTGTATATGCCTAATTTAAAATAGCATATGCCATGATAAGATTAATGTTAACATTTAAAAATATATATATAATCACGAAACGCTCTTTAAATTCGGAAAACCACTTAAAAGAGGGCTTAAAGTGAAAGTTCAACATGGCTTCATATCTAATATCAATTAGTATGTGGATATGTACATATGTGCAAAATTTCATGCTTTAGTCACGAAGTGAACAATTCTTTTACTAATCTACTCCACTATGTGTATCAATTTGGTGGAAATCGGCGCTAACGATATTGTTTATTAATTTTTGATGCCCCTCTCCAATTCAGTGCACCCATGACTCGAATGACGCCCAGTTTTGACAACGTTAAGCCACACCATTAGACTCCTGGGGTGCTATTCACCGGCTGGGTTTATAATATAGTCCAGGTAGTTTTACGAGGCGACGCTCAATGCGAAGCTATCGGTGGACATATCGATGGGAAGACTTTGCCGCGCCATATAGGATTATCCAATCAATGTGATTGACGTCAATCATAGATTGACCACCGGTCACATAAACATGCTGCGTGTAACAGTACACGTTTGTACACATTTCAACAATGAGCAACCGAGGAAAAGGACGTGGGGCAAAATATACCACCGACGACATGGGGGGGGGGGTCTACAAATAAAATCCGTATATAGGGCCGGGGAGGATGGGTGGTCCAGAGGCCGAAACAATCGTGCTTGTAATTTTTATTCCAAAATGGGGTTTTTTTCAAACAATTTACAAGTACTGACCATGTAATGTTGTTTGTAAGCATGTTAGTATCATGTTTGTTGGCATTGGCATATGGCTATATAGACAGCTATAGTGACTATTTAGCCTCAGATTTAGCAACATTCTGGATTTCACAGGATCCCGTCCCACTTCTCAGTGGAAAACCGTAATTTAGTTAAAAACAAATAATGTATTACCCAGTTGTATATTACCCGAATAAAAGTAATAAAATAAAAAAAACTGTATCACAAATACTACATGGTGAATACTCAATGATGACTAGATATCATTGACCCGATTGTTGCATAACATGAAATTGAAAAGGGTATCTCATAAATTTCTAATGTCTGAAATACTGTCTTGTTCTGGCATGCAATCAAATTCATTCCTTCTGGTTATTTCTCATCTTGAATGATTGCAAGTAATGTTAATTTGCAGCACTTATCCAAATAAAACTGAATTGGTTATGATGAATGACCGTTACTGTTTATTGTTCAGACAATCCCAACTGAAGGTGACGCTATTCTCCTTGAATTTACGAACTTCATCTTGAAGCTTAAATACTGCTCAACAAGACTAAACTACAATACTAATTGTATACTGTTATCGCTTACAAATAGATGAACTGAAATAATGTGATGCATTCAGATGCTTTGAGAAATGACATTCTTCAATGTCTTCAAAGTTCAAACTAAAATCAAGAATAAAACCTGACTGAGACTATACTGCAGACTCTAGTGCACAAATATACATACAAATGGTTGAATTATAATAATGCAAAATGTGTTTACGGGTTGAACCAAGTTGGTAGCTCTGGTATGCATCGACAGGCTGAACCTGTGATATGCAGTAATATCTGCATACATCCTTCCCGTATCATTCAGGTCTATCACCATACCAAACCACTTCAAAATTCGACAACTCTTATATGGCAAAAACTTTGTACGGATTGAATTTCATAAACAGGGCCGATGGATAACTCTGGTAGGCATTGGTACTCACAATCCGTGATATTATGCATATTCGTTCCCCATTTCTGCTCCGTCACATGTCATAGAGCATCAAAATATGACAACCGACTCTTGAGTTATGATGCAAAATGTTTGTACGGACGGACGCACGGACGACTCGAGACGTCAACTATATATATATACAAATAATTGTAGAACCCCTGACCTGTTTACCACTATTTACACTGGCCAGTGTTCTCTGTCAGACTAAACACGCTCGATATATTAAGGCTATAATGCGGTCTAGGGCAATTTGTGACATACAGTGTACCTACACAATGCTTTATTATTGTTGTTAGATACTGGAAACACCAGGAAACACCTGGAAATACAGTTTATTTTCCGTTTTTCTGACCTGTGCTTTACCGATTAAGGATGTTGTTGATTGAGTCTTAATTTTACACACATTGCACCGAAAAAAGGATAGTGGAATGGATTGAAAGGCAGTTAACACAGTTATTGAAGAACGGCTAAAAAACTCTGAAATTTTGATAAAAACATGAGAAAGGGGGTGGGTCCCTAACATTTGGAGGAACAAATTTGCACAAATGGGGTGGTGGGTCCCTCGGGGTCGGAAAAAAACGTTTTGGGCCCTATATGTGCAATTGTTTTCCAGATCCCCCCCCCCCCCCCCCCCCCCACTGCCGACGAGCATAAAACTTTTTTGGGCATTGTGGAGAGGAGAATCAAAATATTAAAGAAACCGGCACCATTCACCAGCGCCGGAAAAATGATGCATGGAAAGAAATTTCTTTGGAAATAGCAGGGAAATATCCAAACAGAACCGAAACACAAACAAAATTCTTCTGAGACGTTATCTTCTTGGCTCTTCATTTTCACACTGTGCTAATTAAAAAACCTCATTAATATCATTGAAACTCATTCTGCAGATATATAAACGCAAGCATGAGTCTCCACACAATTGTACCCAAAAATTATACCGCTATACATGCCGATTGTGGCCGGTGAGTGTTCATGAATTAGTCGTAAGACGGCGTCGACAAATCTGATAGATTGGATCAATCACACCATCGACAGCGTGTGTCGTTTGCGCTAAAGCAAAGATACCTTTGCGTTCAGCCGCTACCATATAAACTACCTCAGGTTTATAAAATAGTCTCGCTTGGTGACTAGCACCCCAGATATCATGGCAATTAGTATGTATAAGTTTGGTGGTAATCGGCGACAAAACAAATTATTACCAAATTGAGCACCCCCCCCCCCCCCAATCTCTCATCCAAAAGGAACCAATTTGGCGTCTTTAATTCACACGATTAGATTCCTTGCATTATGGAGAAGAATGTGTTAAAAATATTTGTATCAATGATGGTGCCCCTGTCATCTTCCGTGTACAGTTGACTCGAACGGTGGTACTTTTTACATCTTTAAAGCACACCGTTCGATTCATTATATAATGTATAACATTTTATAACTTTGGTGGAAATCGACGACAAAATTTGTTGCTGTCCCTCCCCTTTCTGCCACTGTGAACAAGTTCAGAACAACAGCGTCACTTTAGAACATTCTAACCTGCACCATTATCTTTCGTTAAAAGTTACCCCTTTTATACCCCTTTGGCGCCATATAGATGGTCCCTCGTGAATTTGTATAGAACACAGAGAGACAGACAGCCATTCGCAAATATAGATACAGATATGTTTTAATCTTAGTCGCTGTCTGATTTATATAGAGAGCTGCTTCGCTATGATCTTTTTATACCTGATTCTGCTCTTGGGTCGTGGTATGTCCTAGCGGCTAAAACGACGTTAAAGCCTCAATCAATCAAAATACTAGAACAAATATATAAGCGGACACTGGCATCACATGGATAATTGAAGGTAAAAAACGACAATGAAAACCTATGAGAACTGATGGAAAAAAAATTTGTGTGCATTTTTTCTTCGTCAGAAGCCGGACCCACCCCTGGGTAATATTGTATACAAGAACAAATATTGTTACTGTGAACCCCTTTCGCCTGATTAATGCTCTATTGTGGTCCAGTTAATTAGTCTGGACATTTATATTAATTTTATCGGATATAATTTGTCTTTAAACGTGGATTGGAACAACATTACATGGCATTGGACAAATCTTAAGAATGGGGACTCAGTCCAAACCCACAACCCGTGTCTTGATATTTTTCGCGACACCCCTGGTCCGTGAAGTTTACACAATCCGAACTCAATGGTCCGAATCGGCATCTCCAGTTTAGACCTAGTTTAAACTACCAGTTTAAACTGGGTTTTAGTAGTAAAACCAAGTTTTTCTCCACCGCTGGGACGAAATAGATTTGGTCGATTGCGTTACATGTGGGCCTCATGTCTGTTTATTATCGCTACTTGTCAATTCATTGTCCGGTCACGCGACCTGTTGTCGCTATATAATCTCCTAATCAGGGGAATAACCCGTGCGCTTTGAGAAATCACGACGAATGCACGGTCTGTTGTATAACGGTTAGATATTATCTGATATCATGGACGAACGTGACTTTTGGAACTCAAAAATATCTCTTGAGGGCATGGGTGGGGGCCCGCCACAAATACCCCATAGAAACACCACCACCCAGGGGGTATCATCCGGACGGGTGCAAATGGGGTATGGACCATTTTTGAGAACGGGAAGGATTTCGGCGAATTTGACGGCATGAATGGGTGGCTCGCCCATAATACCCGATAGAAACATCACTCCTCACCCCGGGATAACAGGGGTATGGACGGTAAGGATTTAGGCTAATTAATTTGGCAGCAGGAGTGGGTGGCACGATCAAAATACACCATAGAACCACCCCTACCCACCCCTCACCGGGGGGAGGGGTCCCACCAGAGGAGGTGGAAATTGGGTACGCCCAAATACCGAATAGAAACACCCCAACCCTAACACCCGGGGAAGGGTACCTCAAATAACGCATATAAGCATCCCACCCCTCACATCCGGGCGGGGTGGGGCGGGTTACCACCCGAGGGGTGAAGATGGGATATGAACCATGTTCGAGAACGGTAAGGATTTCGGCCAATTTGACGACAGGGGTGTGTGGCCCGCTCCAAATATCCCATATAGACACCCTACCCTCATCCCTGGAGGGTACCACCCTGATGGGGTGAAAATGGGGTATGGAGCATTTTATTCATTATTCGCAAAAACATGCCTCTGTTGGTCAATATTACGGCATGTGTAGGTGGCCCGCCCCAAATACCCCATAGAATGGGGTATGGACCGTTATCGAGAACGGTAAGGATTTCGGCCAATATGACGTCATTGGTGGGCGGCCCGCCCTCAAATATAGTCATAGAAACACCCCACCCTTACCGCGGGTGAAAATGGGGTGGGGTGGGGTGTTTCTATGGGGGGCATTTGGGATGTGCCACCCACCGTTCTCGAAAATGGTCCATACCCAATTTCACCCCCTCGGGGTGGTACCTCCGGGTGAGGGTGTTTCTAGGGGGTAGTTGGAGCGGGCTACCCACACTGCTGACGTCAAATTGACCGAAATCCTTACCGTTCTCGGAAATGGTCCATACCCCATTTTCACCTCCTGGGGTGGTTCCCTCAGCGTTCAGGGGTGGGCTGTTTCTATGGGACATTTGAGCGGGCCATCCATCCATGCCGTCAATTGGCCGAAATCATTACCAGTCTCGAAAATGGACCATATCCCACGTTCACCCCATCGGTGGTACCCCCCCCCCCCGGATGTGAGGGGTGGGGTGTTTCTATGGGTTATTTGGGGCGAGCCACCCACACATACTGTCAAATTGGCCGAAATCCTTACAGTTCTCCAAAATAGTCCATACTCCACCCCGTCAGGGTGGCCGTTACCCTCCCCCGGGTGAAGGCTGTGGTGTCTCTGATAGGTATTTGGGCGGGCCACCAACCCATGCGTCAAATTGACCGAAAGAGACCTTTTTGTGAATAAGGAATCAGTTTCAAAAGTCATATTCGTGTCTAACGTGTCAATCTGATCAGTCCGATCCCGCCATGCTCTCAGCCGCCAAATCGACATCCGAACGAGCAAATTGCAAACAGACATATATAGCAAGAAATAATCCATCACACTGGCACATATTTTGTTATAATTTATCTCATAAGTACCGACATCGCCTCCCCGAATTCCACTAAGACTCTCCTGCATCTACATTGAGTGACAAACGCCCGCGCATAAACGCCTCCCCCAATTCAAAATAAACACTCCCATATTCACGAAGAAACAACATCAATATTGGGCGAAAAATATCGGCCGAATAATTAAACCCAAAAAACTAGGTTTTAGTCAAACCTGGGGTAGGGTGGTTTAACTTTTTTCAAAGTATATTTACAGGTGTATGTTCGAGGCGAGACGTATGGTACGTATAAATCATATATACCTAAGCTTATACTGATGATTATATAGCCAATTCACCACAAACAATTAGTAATATTACCATAACTTTATCACGTTAATAAAACCTAGTTTCAACTTAAACTGAGTTTTAACAAAACTTGGTTTAAGTACGCTAAAACCCAGTTTTACTCCCATAAACCTGGTTTAACTACTGTAAAACCAAGTTTAAACCCTACTTAAACCTAGTTTAAACTGGAGTTAAACCTGGTCTAGAATAAAACCTAGTCTAAACCAGAGATGCCGATTCGGACTAAAGTGTTTATTAATAGACTGCTCTAGCATCAATCCCAAAGATTCATTTTAGCGACCTTAATTGAGTTAACGTATTCATTTGCACGATAGCAAAAACGCTGGACATTATAAATTGCCCCACAAAGTGGTATGCAGATTCGTTACGTGGCTTGCGTTCAAATAGCTATATAATGGTGACTCCGTGCCAAGGTATGCCAAATGTTTCGACCTTATATTAGATAGATTGCACAAAACATAGCAGTTCAATTAAATTCTTTGATAGATTCGTTGTCTCTTTCGCAATTTGATGAACACGCGTTTCAACGACGTTTCGATGTGCAGTTTATCAACAAAGAAGCACTAACAGCTTGGTTTCTTACTCTCGTATATTGTCTCGAACTAAAGGTCACGATATTCATTGCTGCATACCGCGGTACTCAATACTCAATGTTCTAAGTATAAACTATCCTGTATTGGTATTTGACTGGAATATGAATCTTGCTGTTGGAATAAAAGAGTTTCGGAAATACGACAACTGTCAATGTAATACAAACTGTAAGAACAGACACGCGCAAGAAACAGAACACGCACTGCATGAAGTATATATAGCCATTTCCATTGGAGGATGCACACGACTTTGTAGTCTATATATGTTATTGACACCTTTTGTTACTTGAATACGCAAATTCGGAGCAGAAATTGAGAGAACACTAATTACAGTTACTCTGCTTCGCGTCGGGAGTTACAACACCCTCTCCCCCGTAGAACTAAATTTGCGTAATCAACTCAAAGCCACACCCTATTCAATAAATATAATGATGTGTCCGTGCAAAGTGCCCTATTGTCGACCCACATGTCCATACTGTTATTCTTGAAAATATAACGTTATAAACGCCTCATTAGTATTATTGGCAAGGATGTGCACCTTTGCTCTGATCACACGTCCAATTTTGCAAACGTTGACAGTCGTGTGTTACTGTCGCGCACTATATTTGACGCAGGCATCACACCAATCAAGTTTGTGTCACGATTCGTAGTCGGCGAGCTCGGTTCAAAACATGATGGACACGGCCCTCATCTCTGTATTAGCAGATGTGTCGAAAGGGGGCAATTTATTTTGAATTTCGATTCTATGTAGTGATGTTGCTCCCCATCGGCCACATTTAGCAACATGATAATTGAATTCATTTGTTACATTCAGCTGCCATGTCTATCAACCATATGATTTTTTGTGGCGGTGCTGAGAACAAGCGATGAACCCTACATAGGTGTATGGCAGTACGAACACATGTCAGCTTATAGTGTTGAATATATCAATGTTGCATTTCCACATGAGAGATAAATATAATGACAGACGGATATCTTGACTTTGTGCTGTTTCAGAACCAGCAACATCAGCGACGTCGATGGAAACCTTCTTACATCCATTTGCTGACAACATACCATTTCTAATTATCACGTTCGCCTATTTATTATATGCTTGCCCTCTCTTAGAAGACACAGTGAAATACGATGTGGTTATTTCACTCTAGACAGCGTTATTTCACTGTAGCTTATCGACATCCTATTATCGATTGATCATGCAAGACAGTGTCGTCAGCTGGTCGGCGTTTTTGATTTGCTAGCTGCAACTAATCAAGCACAATGCAGCTGTGACCCGGCCGAAACATGGGATTTTTAATATTTGTAACACGGAGACTTGTTAGTTTCTATTCCGTGTTTAATTTCTTTGAACAAGCCTTGTTCGTTTATCTAGGTAACTGCGCACTTATGATTTTAAAGAAGTATTCCTAGTATTGTTCAAATTGCTGTACTATTAAAAGTAAAAATGCCGTATATCTTCGCAACTTTGAGCTTTAATAATGTGCATATAATAAACAGAATACCTACAGTTTTTGTTTGAATACCTGAAACATCTCATTCGTGTCTGGAAAGAGATATCGAATTTTCACTCGCGGCTTGCAGACACTCATGAGATATTTCGGCATTCAAACAAACCCTGTAGGTATTCTCTATATAATACATCAACCTTATTGCAGGAACGGAATGTATATTTATAAGCCAACTCACTGCTACAAAACGTTTATCCAGTGATCGGTGATATCCGGCATACTAGAACATGTCCTGATATACGGGGAACTTGAGTGTACCTCCACTTTCAGACTCAGCAACCCCAGCTTCCAGACTCGCCCCGACCCACCGGGATTCTGCCATGTCAATGAGTGTAATACGGTTATGTCTTCGCAAGAAAATGCGACCAATTTCATTAGAAAAATATACTATGTCGAATAACGCAGTTAGTATGAACCCACAACATTTAAATAATCCAGTTAGCTTTAATGCCAAGGAGGCTTCTCACACTATGTCAGTTAGGCGGACGAATAATGACAGTAACGTCACGGTCATTTCGCGAGCTACCCCGGCGTAAAGCGCCCACTTACAGCAGGTTCTGAGCGGCAGACATGATGATTGTAGTGAGTGTGGCAAGAGTGAAGTGCACGGGTGATTTAAAATGAAAACGATTGTAAGGTACAATCGCCAAATTGTGGAGATAGGTATACCGTTGGATAGGAATTCACGAAGGCATAAAATCAGTGCTATTGAAATTTTCGACAAGAAACTCTCCAAACGGCATTGCGAAATGGGATTTGGTGTGACCGAGAAAAGTTCATCATTTAGAATGAAAACAGTCAACGTGGAACCGCGAAGTGGTATACTGTTTGGTGGGGAATTCAAGAAGGAATGCATAAAATCAGTGGCATTGATAACTTCGACAGGAAAGTCCCCCATCGGCATCTCAATATGGGACCAGGTGTGAGCGAGAAAAGTGCATCATTTAGAAAGAAAGAATCTTAACGCATAATCACGAAGTCTCCCGAAAAGCAACACTTTGTCTGCTTATAATAGAACTTATTTCAGGTTGATAATCTACTTAGAATCGCCTCATTTGAGTCAGTAGTGTGCTGAAAATGGGAACATTTTAGTCACATTATATGCGGACAATGACACAAATAAGCCAACTCACGACTTTACAGGTGTACGTTCTTTAACAGGTGTTTTCATTGTGGCCCGTGCCATAAAACAAAATAACGGGTAAGAGTCCATTATCTGCTTATTTCATAATCACATAATCACATTGTGTACATATTTCCCATTATAGGTCGATTGTGTGCCTATTTCAGCGAGGATATGTTGCCAATCCAGTCTAACTTGTTACAACTTGAGGACGCACATGTCTTCAGAATATGACAAATCCATGTTGCATTCGCTTGCAGCAATCGTTTTCTGGCGGTTTTTTTTGTATCTCCATTTGCTGTTTTCTGTCCAAGTGGCTTTCATACACTGATGTTGAGTTAATCCGTGTTGCTGTCATACAATTTCCCTCAGATATTGGGCAAGCATTGATCTGAACACACAGAGAACTTCCACTGTCTGAAAGATAAAAGCTAACAAAAATAGTTACCAGAATGATGAATACAGTGTGGATCGTTAATAGCGACCATTTGGTTTGTTACTTCCTTTAATTTGATGTCTTGCTACAATGGACATAATTGATTTTTCTCCGGACACATACCGACCTCCGTTGAAGATAAATAGCCAATTTGTAATTCAATTTCTTCCACAGACATAGCGTTTCCTGCTGATCCTCTGTGATGCTCACAAAATTCGGGCGCATGGTTGTGTTGTCCCCGCTGTTATCCCATTGGGTACTTCACACAGCACTTGTGTACTATAGATGGGCTATTCTCGCGATAATAATCTCACAATGAACCTTATTTACTTCCGATTTTGGTCCTCAATGAACTCACGTCAAAGGGAAATGAGTCCCATGTGCATTTCGTGAAAGAAACACACCCAGACGTTCCTATTCACGTGGTTTATTAATATTCATCTGGGCTTTCTAAGTGAATACCGCGGACAAAGAAGCACTACTGATTTAAGTAGGAACCGGTAGTAATATTTAGGCTTCAGTTGACCCTTATTATATGAGGACATCTCGGCAGATAAGGTAGGTCCCTATTCAGTTTCTGGAGCCTTTCATTCACTTATATATATATTATTTTTTTTTACTTAATCGTCTTGTCTGGGTTAGGCTCAAAATCATGGCTAGTAATAATTATAAATAATATAATCAGAGTATAAAAATACGCCTCGTACAAAAATTCCTTCAAAAATCGTTATTTTGCATATATCGTTGACTGTACAGCCATAAGCTATCATCGACGACAAACTATTTAATGAATTGAACAACAAAACGACCGAATCAACTCTCGTGATGCACGTATTATGTTTTACGCTTTTTAAAAACACTTCTTCATATATTTCCGTTATTTCGTCAAAAACACTTCTTCAAATATATCCGTTATTTCGTCAAAAACACTTCTTCAAATATCTCCGTTATTTAGTTAATAAAAATTAATTTAAATGATTAGCGTTAATGGTTCTTTCTAAATGGACAATCGACCACGCGTGGTTGCGATTGACCATATATTAATGGCCTTTTTGGGTTCCGATTGTTCATTCATAAATGGCCAATCCTTAAAGAATTGCCTGATTATAGATACAATAATGTATCAATATTGCGTATATTGCCTCTCTAGCGAGATTATAAAGATTCTGTATATACTTGACGCGCGTCAATGCACATTCAAAAGGATTTTCATCAGCATTAAAATTTCAACACATATCAAAGCTCCACCACAAAACCTTTATTCACAAACCATTACATATTACAGTGAAACAATTTAATCGGATCAGTTATAATTCAGGTTAAAAAACCTAAATAAATCTCACTTAACAAATAAATAATGAACAGTTATCATCTTTTTTCCAGATGATTCCAGTTTGGGTTACTTTATCGGAATAATATAAGAATATATGCTTTTCGTTTATAAATAATCTATAACAGTACAACATTACGACACAAAATTATCAAAATTATCATGTTTTGTAGATGTGTTTGCATTATATGAATTTCTAGTCAGAAACAATAATAATAGATAACAACCACACTACAATGTAAGATGTCCACGCATTACGATTCTATGAGGGGCGAATGTTATAGTTAGATGTGCCGAAGTATGCTTTTGATTTGTTTCTATAAATTTTCATGGATTTCCGAGAACATATACAAAGTGTGCATTGACAACAATTGTATATGGAACTCGGTATACGCACTGAACAAGACGTGATTTTATTGAGATATATGTCCACTGTCCTGATTTCATGGCGTTATAAATTCGATTTTTACTGTTATCCGATCAACTGGGAGTAATTTCGTGTGCTGTGTGTACACTATATTGTACACATCCGAATTATTATGCGTGGCACTGGCGGATTTCTTCATCACATTGAGCACGCAAAACAAACCTTCCGGAATTGGACTCGAGTTCTCCGCCTTCAGAAGTTATGCAAATGGCCGATAATCCGTTCACACACTACCCATCCACCAACGCACATATCGTCAACACAATATGTGTCAGTGTGACGGAACAAAGATTACACTCAATGTAAACTGATTTGTTTGCGATATAGGTCACCCATTACACTGAAACAACAAAAGTAAATGAACCCTACACAAAAACGTACATGTAGCATTTCTACTATTTAGTGACTTAAAGTTGATCCAATCCTATAAATAGAAGAAATTGTGTGGAGTAAATATTTACACTATTAATTGTGTGTAGGTATGACTACACTATAGAAGAGTTGAATTTACTCTTTCTTACACTTGATTGTGTACAAAGTAGCTTTCATGAGAATCATTCTAAACAAATGCGTAGTTAATGACACAGTACATGATGGTCCTAGATCTACACTTTGAAGTGAAATTGCTCCACACTGACTTTTTGGGTGCAGAATGAACCTAGATCCACATTTTAAATGTAGATGTTCCACGTGAACTCCAAAACCACCTCTCCGTGTCGCTGACATGAGGATCGTTTGAAAGCTGACCTTCAGTTTTATTATGAGAGCACATTACTTTGATTTTCGAGTAGCCAGATAAATACATTGTTATATCCATCTTCAGACAACTAATGCTGATACCACGTGAAATTAATGTCTATGACGACGGCGATGATGTCAAGCGATCTTGACGATGATGATTTGATGGTGAAGGAAATTCGAAGTTGAACGTCCCCCTCACTTCGGAATGAAGTGCACGTAGAGGCTGCGTTCCTGCATGGATTACGAAAATAAATTAATATTGCCGAAGAATCACAAATGGGTGGTTATCAAATGATGACGTATAGGTTCTAAATCAGAATACAAATAAAAAGTCGCATACCCCGTGTCCTACGAAACTAGATGGCAGTCGAAACAGGGGCATAAAACTCCGTAATAAATCATCGGACCGTGACCATAATCGAACTTGGTCGGCCTCTTCTCAAATGTGAACCACGTATCAAATGTCAAGAAATAATGTTGAATATTGGTGAAATTGTCATCCGGAAAACGTAAAAACGGATATTTATATGTTAAAAAGGAGCATAAATCCGTCAAAAATCATCGGACAATTACCAGAATCGAACTTGGCCTGTTTATTCTCAAGCAAGAACCACTTATCAAGAACTTATGTTGCATATTGCTCAATTTATCATGCGGACAACACAAAAACTGTGATTTCTTAGTGAGAAGGGGAATAACTCGTTCAAAATTCATTAGACCATGACCAAAATCGAACTTGAACCCAATGTGATGGTTATTCCTCATACCAAGTTTAGTTTTTGATCGGATAATTTGAACTGGGGTTAACATCCGCATATGGATGGATACACGCACGGCCGGACGCTGCTGGTCACAAAAATATAATCCTCCGACCGAAAAAAGTAGCCAGGAAAGGTACGATTTCTATTAGCATTGTAAATTCCGACACATATATATCTTGCCACTATAGAAGCACGGGAGATGTTGACTCCAAAGAAGTCTGTCCTGAACTATCTTCAACGTTTCAGGGACTGTATAGAGTCACCCCATGTGGACCCGGGGTAGAATAGTATATATCTTTATTATCCTCCATATTTGAAGAGTTCGATACAACCTTACAATAAATTGTAAACATATATACAAATACATGAATTGCCACAGGAAAAAACATATTTTATACAGGAATGCATAATTACATCATGGCAACTTAAATTGACTGAAAAACGTGGGAAAACCGCGATATCAGAAAACAAAATGTAAACATAGATGAAAAGAGACTAATGCTTTTACGCATAAGAAGAAAACAAAACTAAATTAAAGATATTGCCTTAATTCTTATTCAACATGAAAACATCGCTTGAATACATGTATTTATTTCACATTACGTCTCTCAGGACAATCTCTGATGCACAGCCGGGAGTTCCAGTTATCCAATAATGCCATATTTGCGTGGCCTCTAGCACGAAAAAATCGACTATGGCGAGGGCATCTTCAGCTATGTCGAATAGAGCATTTGGGATGTGCCCAATAAACATGAGCATTTGATTGGAGGGAGGAATTCTATCAATACACATAAACAGTTTATATGAAAATGGGACAAAAAACGATACCAAGCGTCATTTCTTGACTTGCTAAGAAAGACACAGTCGTGAAAAACATGTTTGACTGTGTCATTATAAACTTGACCACATCTTGTGCATAAAACATCTTCCTTAAATTTCAGCATACACAGTAGTTGGACAATGAAAAAATAACACTTCTTGTGTTTGGGAAATTTGTGACATGCTTTCCAAATATGGGATATTTGAAGTTTTTCCTGGACAATGGAAAAACGATCGAAATCACTCTGCATTGATACTAGTTGTTGCCATTGGTTATTTGAATCAACTCCGATCGCCTCATTAACTATGGTTTTCCAATGGTTCTTAACAGGTATGATTGCTTCCGATGAAAATTCCAAATAAAAGGAACCAATTCTGATATCTTCGAGATCCGATTCAACTGTCCGTATGAAAGGGCCTCCTTGGCCGAATTGAGATTCATCTGTACGGTGGAGGAATAGTTGCTTGGAAGCCTTGTCATCATTCATGCTGCACAAAGAATGATACAATGAGAGCCTACGTTTTACAATGAAAATACCGAGTGATGGGATACCAAGCAATCCCTCCACCATAGCCGTACGGGTTTGAAAGTGCAATCCCTGAATACTTTTCAAACAAAAACGGTGAATGCGTTCCAGTTTGAGAGTATCAGTGTTCGTAAGATTGGTGAGAAGTTCTGATCCATAAAGACCTCTTGGTAATATAACAGATTTGTAAATCTTTAGTGAACTCATTGGAGTTAGGCCACCTGCGTAAATACCTGCATTTGATAGCATGAAAAATGTACCTCTTATTTTGGTACATTTTCTCGTCTACAAAGGAAGATGTGAATTTAAACTTTTGTATGGGTATTCCTAAATGAGTGAGAGAGGTGACTTCAGACATTTCTTGTTTGCCAAAAGTCCATTTTCGCTGGGAACTAGAGTAATCAGCTTTTGATTCATTGAAAACGATAACATAACTTTTTGTGGCATTGTATTTGTAACGCCAAAGAGAGCTGTAAGAGCTGCAGATCGAGCAGAGTGACTGCAACCCTGATGATGTTAATGACATTAACAACATATCATCCGCATGAGTTGGGCAACATACATTTATTCCACCAATTTTATCCCAAATGCCGAGCGCTCAAGATCATACAGTTTGATGTATAACTGTCTTCAGTAATTATGTATGCCATATAAATCATTAAACAGCATTGTCGAACAATTGAAATCCGCATGATTTCGATGTTGCAGCCCCTGTCACGAGTATACATATTTTAAGAGTTCAAATTGGCACGGGACAAACACAGGAATGGATCGCTCATGTCCCATTTGGGAATATCAAGTCAAAATAAAGACAGAGAAACAATATATCATAGCAACCGGTCATGCTACATGTTCTTCCGTTGTCCATACAAGAACGTGTGTTGACTCCAACATTCAGCCAAATGTAGTTAGCGTGTCATCCGACACCCAAGTGCATGACATAAACTATCTTGATCCAGTGCACATGAGAGTGTGAGATTGTGTCACAAGAGTTGGAAATGTTTTAGAAGAGTTCAATGATTCGCATTTTATTCGTGACATTTACTTTCATAAGCACCTTTCTGAATGTCAACTCGACGTTAGATCACATGTTGTAAGTATTTTGTACAATGTACATTCCAATTCTGTTATGGAATCCATGTATGTCTATTTCGAATTAAAACAGTAGATGAAGGAGACTTCATTGCTACAAATTACTTTTGAGGAATTAATCCACTAATAATGTATGCTACTTGTAAGACGTGTGTCGTGTTTGAAAATTATCAATCCTTGACGTATTTCTAACTCCAAGGGAGTTAACACTCTTCTCATTTGGGTGCATTTATTTGTATACATCTCTCATTATTTTAGTCTCATTCGCTGTCTGTTTTGCACAGTTCTGTTTAATTATTTTTTCTCGTAATATGACCTAACCAGAAAAATACGAAACCAAACAAACAAAACAGTCTAGCGGCGTCGTTATTTCATAGGCCATTCTATGCCAAAGGACGATCACACCACATGTAACTCACTATTGTGTTATCTGCTGAAATGACCGTCGGGATATCTTCATATCGTGCTGAGCTGTGAAGTACAGTAATGCCCCAAATAATCGACTCCTTAACCACAGCAGAATTATTGGTAACTTTTCAGGATTTAGTCGGAAATATGGCTTGTTGCCATTCATCGGAAAGCTCTCCGTGAGAGCTTTCAGATGAATGTCAACAAGCCATATTTCCGACTAAATCCTGAAAAGTTAACCTTATTTGTGACATTACTATAGTATTATCGTGATGTCCGGAACGTCAGACATAATCTTAGGATCGGACAACCATGTGTTCTGGCAATATCCTGATAATTTTGGTTGACTCTGATAAACGTCACCAGACGCCAGCCTCAAAGTAATAATTCGACCCAAATCCGCCGCGACCAAGTTAGCACATGGCGCATTGATCAACATATCCTCACTGAACGGAACTTAGAGGTTTTATGTAATGCGGCTCTTAATAACATTTTACACGCACCAGTCCTAGCGTAAGTACTTGCATAACTTCGAAGACTTAGATTGTGGGCAAGAATGAATTTCCAGCTGATAAGTGTTGCGCATTATACATGTACATGTATGCATGTCACAATCAAATTAACGAGAATTTTTTAAAGAAACTTTGTATGTCATCTTTCTCGTGGACTCTTTGTATTGTCTGCTGGAAAAAATATCTTAATTTTGTTGTGGGATGTAATTGTTTTCGTGACTGCGACCACCTCGCTGGTGCCACGGTTTGCTAGACGACGTAATGTAGCCCACCATCGATCACCGAAATTCAATTATTATGTTCACCCCAGTAATCGACACGGCACATATGTCCGCCTCGGAATAACAGAAATTGCCCGACCAAACAAAGGATATGCCGGAAGAGTCAGACGAGAGGTGAAATCCTTATCGGATCCTTCATGTTCGACATTTATGGTCTGATCTGGACGATGAGTTTTCTATCGGGAACTATTCCCCCGACACGCGCCATCGGCCTGTCTGAGAACGATGAATTAATCACGCAATCTGGAAATACGCTATAGCATAGTCGGCGCCAGAGAGTCCAGAAGAACCGGAACGCGAAGAATCAAGTACGGGCCTGGTCTCTGCCAGCGAATGGGTCGTAGCACTTTCTCTTATAGTCGCCACACTTAACTGTTTTATTCTTAATAAAATTCCATCTGGATTTCATGAACGACAAGTAAATAGTAGAACCAATAAGAGGTTGCATCGCATCATTGACACGTGGGCAGGATATCATAATCACAACCCACAGGTTGTTTTACAGTTCGTAAGCGACGCATGCATAGTTGTGACGTTACTAATTTCCTGTTGTCCGTAAATCTGATTTTTCGGTTTCAACATCCAGGCGATTTGGACCCTGGATTCGTTCCTAGCGTTCAGCCTCCATTACGCTAAAGGCAACAGTCCGGCGGGAGCGTTACGCTGTGGAGTTGGACGGAACAGTGAGCGGAGTGTCTGAGCCAGGTACGAGATTATTTGGACCCATGGGGGAATAGGAAGAGGGGTAATGTTGCAAGAGCTATACTCGACCTTCACATCAGAATTTAATGGGTCTTTTTCGGGTGGTTTCTAGAACACCAAAGTGGGTGGAACATCTTGATATATAAGTCAAATTGCACATGCGGGTGGAATGGAGTCGATTTTAGATTATAGATGCGCGCCCTACGAGTATACCATTTATCGAGGTCAAGGACGAGTATAGCTCTTGCGACATTACCCCGCTACCGAGGGAATAACCTAGTCTCGTAGTCTCAGACACTCCGCTCACTGTTCAGTCCAACTCCGCGACGTAACGATACATGCAGGAACGTTAATTGCGCCTTAGCGTAGTGGAGGCTGAGCGCTAGGAACGAGTCCAGGAATAACCTCGACCCAGCGTGTAAAATGAATTAACAAAGTAACAAAACAATTAATTTGTCTTCTTTGATTAGCCTCCCCGTAGAAACACTATTAAATTTGAAAAAGGTCATTATTATTAATCGCCTTATTCAAAATAAAATGAGGGATTTGGATTTAGTTGAAGCGGGCACATAGTAACGAACACCGCATCCAGTTGAAACAGCGGAAATCGAGGCTATGATGTAATGCTTGTAAACACGCGATTCGCACGTGAATCAGCTACGGTAATTTTATGTTTTGGCAGTTGTCTTCTTCCTTCTGATGGAACAACTACGTTCAGCCATTCCAGGTCTTCGTTCGCTAACTCTAAGTTTATATAATTCGAAACACCGGTGAGTTACTTGTATCTTACTAGTTACTGTGTGAATATATTTTACTTTTAGAACTTTTTAAAATAATGTTTAGGAACTTGAGCAATCATTCGTCGATTATTCGAATTTTGAAATCACCAATCGCTCATCACTGTCATCATACTGAGTCACTGTGTGACTGACTTTCCCTATTACAAACAATGTATTTCCAGATTGGTTCATTTTTCTTAATTTTCAAGTTTGGTGATGACTGATGGATCACAAATGACTGACCATTTCGCATCGCACATTGACATTCAAATTCAATTCACAACGCATCTGAATCAGTAAATGCTATGGTTGCAATGAAATGAATGGTGCTTGCATTGCCCCAAGGTCATGGTTAATTCCTGAAAATCCTGGAAAAGTTTTGGAAAAATAATGGAATTTCATATGGGAATATACTATATGTGTACGAACCCTGTAATTTAGTGTAAAAACTATATAGTATTTTGTAATTCACAGCGAACTCAGTAGTTATTACATTCATACTGAATTCATTATGGAAGCATGCAGTACTGAGTTCACAGTGAATTAAGTATTTTGTAGAAACGTTCTGTAGCCTGGGGAGACAGTTCATGAATACTGTGATACAGTTCATTTAGGGTTCTTAAAATAAAACACTGTAACATATGATATCATGTTTAAACGAACATGGCCCACTCGAGCTTCCAAATTCTGCCTACGTAATTTGAAAGGAGGTAAAAGATAAGTTAAGGGGGAGACGCACGTTTTGCATAAATCACAGTAAATCCAGCCAGAAATGGCAAGTGATTTTCAACAAATAATTTCTCTGGATCTATCTGGTGAAAAATCATGAATTTCACATATGCTAATTTTCATTATATATAGAATCAGAGCAATTATAAAGAGACAATAATGGATTTTAATACATTTGAGAGGTTGAAAATATTTGTTTCGTTTCTGTCCCTTTAGGTACCGAGAACTGCCAGAAAAATTTATAATTTCAAACAACATGTCAACCATCAAATAGCTTATTGTCTTGACTCCATGAGAGGAGGCTTCATTTGTATCATAATGTTGAGTTAGCTTTTTAATTGCATATTATAGCATCATACCCCATGTATTATAATGAAGAATAAAGCAGTCACAAATATGCCAGCCCAATGAAAACAAATGTTCAAATGTGGTGCTGTCCACTCAAGCAGGGAGCAATCAACAGAAATTAGGCCACAGTGTTAAGAGATATGGTGGTCAGATTTAACTTGGTTATGAACCCATGACCCAGAATTCAACTGAGCCCAATTTTTCAATGACCAACAAGCATGGCATGAAAATTCTCAATAATAAAAAAATATTTATGGTAGTTGTCTTTCTGAATGAAGATAATCATTTAATTTCATGAATCAAGAAAAAATAAGTCTCCTCTCATGATCTTCAGATATGATATCATGTATATATGAAATGCACTTTCGAAAAAAATCTGTTTTACAGTAGTTCTCGGTACCTGAACACAGTGAAATTTTAAAGATTTTTCATGCCATAAAAGTAAAGTAAATAAGATTATAATAACCAAATGTCCAATGGTTCTTATGTATGGTACCACAATAATCTCTTGTACAAAATTTCACAAAGATATTCCTGATAGATTTAGAGAAAATACATTTTGAAATACCAGGAAATTTTGGAAAAACGTGCGTCTGACCCTTAACACAATACACGAAATATTGATATGCCGGCTGCATATTCTGTGAAAAATACTTCCCAGCACGCATGCCCACAGCCATTTCCAGTTGTTTTTAATTTTTCACACTAAAGTGAAACAAACGCTTATTATTTCTACCATAGTAGGAACAGACTAACACGGAACGCCAATTTTTGTTTCAATCCATGCAAATGGCTGTTTTTTGTTTGGGACATAAATATCGCGTTGTATTTGTTACGACTTCATTGCTACATATAATGCTCGTAGAAATGTAGTTCAATTATTGATCGACCTATTTTGATACCGGAACAAATTCAAATTTTAAGCGAATATTGTTAGGTGCATTTTGGGAGCTCAAACCGCTAAGTGTCTTGAAGTTTTCATTATTTTATTACATACTGTTTTTGCAAAAATTGAACAATTCCGGTAACTCTTCGCGTATTTCAGAACTGGAGCCGATGGGGGACATTCCAATTGTATGAAGATAATGTTAGTGGCAGTGGATACAAAGCTATACCAGTAAGCGTACAAGCAATATTTCTTCCCTATGCACCATTCATATTAAAATTACTAATTGTAGCCAGATATGTTCAGAATATTGAACAAACCAAATTCAAAATTTCAACGTGATGCACCTGAAACTAAAATGGTCATTTAATCCATGTGTACTAGCTGATTCTCCCTTTTCACCAGTTTCACCAATGCTGGACTTCTTTGGACCGCATACTGACATGACTCCCATCCACCGAGGACCCTATCTGCATTCATCAGTATTTAAATCGTGCAGTCACTCAATCTATACAAGTGTATTAATTGTGTTTACCAGTCCTTCAACCTTGAGTGACTTGGTGTACACTGTTTGAAAAGTAAATAAAACTGTGCGCCGTGTTTTCTTGAAATTATACAGGTTATTCAGATATCTGCACCAACGAAAATAGCGCACATGCTGGTCTGATACAAAATCAAATGCTAAATGTGAATAAAAACGTACTCGGTATTTGCGTATTTGAACCATGTGACGGGTGTGTGATTATTGGTGTATCAATGCATGGGCGTGGCATGTTTACCGATGAATCTTTCAAACAATTTGAAGGTGAACACATATTATACGTGGCGCATGATGTGTAAATATTTCACAATTACATGTATCATAACTTTTGGCACGTCCGATTTTAAAAATGTGTTCGCATGCTTCATCACCAAGAACACGTCATACACACATACGAAAAAATTACATATTAAAACTCCAATATATTTTATATATGCCTAATAATATGATCTTGAGGGTGTTGCCTTTTCTGACTGTGGTTTTCTTGTTCATAATGTGTGTTGGCATGTGCATTGTAGTAGGCTATCCGGTAGAATAATGCAGCAAGCAAATGCAGAGTTCTTGGCTATCCTATAGTGTCCAACCTCAACAGATCGGCCATTTCTGCTTTGGCATGTAAATAACCTCTACCGCAAATAGACACCATGTTCGCGTAAGTCTACAATACATAATACCGGTAATAGGCAATGACATTGACTCGTTATTATTTGGGACGTATAGGTATACGACAATTAATTTAAACAATTAATGAACTAATTGTTAGTGATAAATAGAAATACATATGTTCAAGTTCAACAGACGAATTTCCAGGTAGTATGCACATGATCAATCACGTGATTGAAATAGTCCGGCAGATATTGATGTCTATTCATGCATGGAAAAGTTATTTCCATGCGAAAGCGGAAATGGCTGAGGCGTTGAGATTGTCCTGGAATGGTTTAATAATAATTATTCCCAATAATAATTTGTTACAATATAATATATTGGTAATTCATGTCACCATGTTCCTTGTGTATGGGAGTGGATTCGGCTGTAAGCCTATATGGCTTATATATGCCGTCTCCACAAGTGACCTTATGGACATAATATAAAATGGTGCGACAAAGCAAGCAATATTATGCTTGCATTACTCGAGTCGCGTCCCGTCGTGGAGTTGTCGGAGACAGGTAATGAATTGGTATATCCATGTACTAAATGTTTACACCATGTCTAATATATTATAGTATGGGTTTCATAGAATGGGTTCGTGAGAGCAATACAGACACAAGCATATATACAACATGTGTGTGTCACCTGTCGTGTCGGTCATCAGCTATTTCAATATTTCCATATATTAGATATTTACTTAATGTGATTATTATTGGACAGTGCCATATAAACTGTATATATGTTAGCTCGAAAAGCGCTCTGTCATGATTGTGAATTTCTGGACTGTTTTAAATGTAAAAATATTTTCGCTCAGACTATTTGAAATCGTGCCGTTCGGTGCACTCTCAATGGTTGTTCTTTCCAAACTACCAGAAAAACATTCGTTTCTTTGTCTACTGTATACTGGGCAGTGGAATAAGAAATGATTCGCCGTTTCATCACTTCCACACACACAATGAGGACTTGATCTGAGATAATTTTCACACAGGTCTTTATTAAGAAAACTACAACCAAGTCGCAATCTGCAGTGATGTATTTGCGCTGGGCGTGAGTAATAGTAATAGTGGTAAATATAAGGTTCTCTACGGTTATTATCCGTGCTTCCTATTGCCGACTTAATCTCACACAATGTTTCACACTTCCGCACATTGTCTGGGAGTGTGTTCCACATCTCAACGACTGAGGGAAGAAAGGACTTTTCCTGGAATATAGTGCCATCACGTATAGATGGGCACGTAATAACTCCGTACAAATATTTGAGGACGCGGCAATATTCTACCCTCAATAGGACATGAATTCTCCTCTAATTGAACGTAACGCACTGTCGCATTTATTCTGTGTCCCCAATGTCTATTAAGAGCTCTCGTGAAATAACGTGAAATTGCTCGAGGCTTTCAAATTAGACGCTTTCAATATCCTCTGAGTTTTCTCCCTTTCTCCCAAGTGGAGTCCAAACGACAAAATAACTTCAATTTCCCCACCCTGGCACCAATTTAATTTCGGTTTCGAATACTTTTCGCGACGTCAATCCACGGTCTGTGTCTAATTTCTGATTGCACGCGAGATTCGGACTTTTTAGTGTCATTTATCTGCAGAAATAATTGCCCCGCATGAACTTGACACCAAATAGTCTTCACTCTGGCAATTATGAGGGAGGCATGCAATACAATATTTGTTCCCCGATCTAATGCTCTGTTGATATCTCCTGAGCATCCTTGATGGACTGGGATCAATTTACGTTGTTTCGTCGCATTAATCTCTCCACCGTGGGATTTTGCAGCAATGGCGACTTTCAGAATCTGTGATAAAACTTGAGTCAATTTGGGTGCGCGGATGAACATATTATTTGCTCGATCCATATAATGGAATTATGCGTGCAATATTATTAGCTGACTTTACAGCGAAGTATTATTTATAATATTCTCGCACTGTTTGATAGCATATACTGCATGCCGTTAGATTGATTAGCCCTGCATCATGTTTCATGTGGTTATTTCTACGCGCGATTAGTTATCGATGGGTGCGGTCTCGACAAGGATAAATAGGGAATGATAGCAGTTTTTTAAAGGGAATTTAATTGGATGCGGGGGGGGGGGTCTTCGGTTCGATGTTTCTGACATGAATTTAGCTAATCATGAAACCACGAATATTGGGAATACATTATTGCTGGATACAATACTAATTTAAACATAATTAATAAATGCAAAAACAAAAAAATACAGAAAAAAGAAAGAAAAAGAAATAGAGAGAAAAAATACGACAACAGCAAAATCTCTAAAAATTGTATTACGACAAATCGAAAAATTGTGGCACAAAATAAGGAAATGTACGATACAAATAACTCGAATTTTTTTTTAATGTGTCCGTTGTGCCCACCCCCAACTTGGTCAAAATGTTCAACAGATAGAAAGTTCAAACCTAACAAAACGTTAGTTGGAAATTTCACACCAAAAATAGGTTGAAATTGTTCTTATAGTTTGATTTTCCAACAATTTATTAATGGGGTATTTGTTGTTTTTAGACTAATATTTGCATATTTTCCTACTTTTGGTCAAAAGTTGACTGAAATGGCCATTAGTTGGTAATTCTCCAACCTTAGTGGGGGTTGTTGGGTTGGAAATTTCAAACACTGGAAAACTTGAGGCCAGTCAAGCTGCAAGGATTTTACTATTTTCATGTTCAGATTTCTCACACCGGGCGGAACAATGGTCGACCCCGAGTGCCCTTATCCGTCCCCCGTAACCGTGCATGATTTTGAAACTCCAGAGAAAACTGAATTCCCCCTTTAAGAGTGCAATATTCTAATTGACACCTCATTAGTGCTCAACTGATCAGAACCGGTTAGCAATTACGAACATAACGCAACACCCACGATGGGTGGAATGTCTTGAACTGACTAATTTCAGTATAATTTTTAATATTTTGACTGAAATTATAATATTATTAGGTTCTTGTCCTGAAAACAAAATAGTTTACACTATACATTCGTTGGAAATGGGCACCGGTGGTCCAGTCTGTAGAGTGTTCTGTGCTTTGAGCCATCATATGCCGCCCAGCGCTGACAACCCGATTCGTGTATCTGGGAAAGTTTGTCAGTTACTTTCCGGGGGTCGGCAGTTTCTACACACGGTGGTGTGATTTCCCGGTGAAATTAACAATATGCGTGGTCTTTCCTCCTGCCGTAAAACTGACAACGTCGTTATATGGCCAAATAGCTGCTGAAACGACGGAAATCCCCAATCAACCAAACCAACCAAACCATTTATTGGAAACTAAAACTATCGGGATAATCACAAACTATGGTCACGGTCGGTCTGAACTATCAACTACCTTATATTTAGGCAAGAACTTTTCCAGCTGTTGAAATTTGTGACCAAATTAGGGAGCTGGAAAAAAAACAGCACCACCCCCCCCCCCCCCCCCCCCCTGCCCCGTGATCCATGTCTTTCAGCGACAGCATACAAGTACCGTTATACAATATGCATAAGCCGCTTCCACGTGCTAAGGTTTGGCGACACCAAACCAACAATCTCGACGCGTCGCGCAGCACGCTTTTGTGCATAGATTGTTGTTGATTGAATAATAATCGCCGATCCCTCCTCGCGACCAGGTATAGTTTCGCGAAACCAGGTCCCGACTTGGAACACCATGATTATTAGGGTGGTCTAGACCAGAAACCAGAATTCGCCCGATTATATCTCAGATTATCTTTGACCAATCGGCGTGAAAGTCGGTGTATAGCCACATGTATCGTTTCTAAGCCTCGTGAAAGTCGGTGTAGCCACATGTATCGTTTCTAAGCCTCGTGAAAATCTGTGTACCCACATGTATCATTTTCTAAGCAACATATCCTCGTGAAAATAAACTCATATTGGACCTAAATATTCACATAAGTTCATATTGGACTTATTTTTACGATCCACAGTGAAAACACATTATAAAGAGCGTACATCTGGTAAGTCAATTTAGGTTCATATAGAGCGTAAACAAAACAAATAATGCGATATCAGGTGGGGGTGCTCTGCAGAAAAATTCTAAACACAGAGAGGGGTGGGTGGGTTGTTCGAGGTCAGAAAAAATGTGTGACGTAAATTATTTCCAATCTAATTAACCCGCTATCAACTTGAAGTTGGATCTCAAATGGTTACATTGCATTTCCATGGGATTTTTACGAAGTTGGTGTGGGAATATATTACTTTATTTTAAACATATTTTATTGTAAATTCATTTACAACGGGATTGGAGTACAAGTTTTAAAAACTTACCCGGATACAATCTATATATGAATTTAAACAAGGTGACAGATAATATACATGATGAGTTTGCATAAATGTGGGCATAATCACATAAAATGTGTGAACATTACGATTTTGGTGTTTCAAATTAAGTTCATTTGAATACAATGGGAACCTAACCAGTGTTGCACTGAAGCTGGACAAATCATAATGGAAAAGCAATGTACCGACTACCGAGAGGATAACTAATCGCTAACTTTATTTAAACATATTTTTTATTATCCCTCAGTCAATAAACAAAATACAAATAAAGATAATACAGTTGATGACATGGATGAGAGGCGATAAAGGGATCGGAGCACACGTTACAGAACTTATGGAAGCTCCATCGCTAACTAGTATTTAGTAATCAAAGGGTCAAATCAGACAGACGTACATGTGGCATAACCACAACGAGATTCATGTCTTTCCTTGTTACGGTTGCAGTCTTTATATCTTGGGATTAATGTTACGCGTGATGTTCATGGTTATTTGTGCAGGAACCAAAATTGACCTCCCGTGAATGCATCACGGCGTCACTCATTGAATGGTGCTTTGAGCCTGGCATTCCTGTGATAGATTACAACTTGAAGCTTTCAATTCAATGGAAGTTATTAATCACCAACTGCATCCCCTTGGTTTCGATCGGAAAACTCACCAATTCCCATTACATTGTCGAACTAACGACCGCGTGTCCAATAAATGCTTTCCATTTGGTGGTACTGCAATCTTGCGAAATTAAAAATCTCATTGCATGCACCTTTTGTGCAGCCTGTTTTTAGCGGTTCGTGGAAAGTAATAGCTGCATACCACCAAGTTAGATTACACGCCACCCAATCTCCAATTTAAAAATCTAACAGTATAGAAGATGTCTAAATTTCTTCATATAACCAGGATTTAAATATTTTATATGGATCGGGCTGTAAATTGATTTAAGAATTTTATAGATGTATTCGGGGTTTCCATGCCACTTTTGATCAACCCTAATACTTCCAAATAAGATTTTTGTGTATACGGGGACACGTTTGGGACGAGAATTGCCACATAAAGACACTATATTATTTTATGTTGAATTGTCCATCCATGACTATATATGACAACAATGAACGGATACCTCGTTTAATGTTCAAGTGTTTTCAGTTCTTCACGTCAGCAGTCACTAACCTCAGAGGACAATTTCTTCTTTTTTAAATATAGATATTTACAAAAAATAATAATAGCATGTCCATATATATTAAGGGATGCGTCAGCATAACATGAACAATAAGTAACAAACTCTTTGCCGAAGCTTTCGGCCGTCACGGCCTTTATCAACGGTATAATACAGTTGTGGTCTACATAATTAGAGGCTCAAGTCATTAATGTCCAACGTATCACCCTGTCGACTAAGAGTTTAATACTTATTGTTCCTATATATATTTAGTTTTGATGTTTTAAATGAACAGCAATAATTATTTTGTTAACAGTTCAATATGAATATTACATCTATGTATCTATATATATCGGTCTAATTTATGTGTCATACTTGATTTTCAACATTATTTCAGCGACAAAATTCAATAAACTGTTAAATTATATTTTCCAATGCTGTTGTAACTGGATACACCTTTAAGATTGACAATACTTCTGAATTGATAGGCCGCTAAACCTTCAGAAATAAGGGACATAGTGCATGGTGTGATTGTTATGGTGGCGCGTGCGTGATATATTAATTTGTGCTCATTGTATTTTTTTTATCTTATACGCATGTATGCCATTTCTTGGCGAAGGAAATAAAACTATTTGAATTGAAATTGAATTTGTATCTGACTCTATACGTTGGCATATATATCTCGAACATACCTACAATGTGAAATATGTATATAACATGATTATTTGACTCTGATATAAGCAGATAATGGAGTCATAGCCATTATTTCGTTTTATGGCGCGGGTCACAGTGAAAACACATATTAAAGTGCGTACACCTGAAAAGTCGTGACTCGGTTTATTTGTGTCATTGTCCGCACATAATTTGCTTAGAATCACCTCATTATGAGTCGATGATGTGACTAAAATTTTCTCATTTTCAGCACATTATCGACTCAAAATGAGGAAATTATAAGCAGATTATCTGCCCAAAAGAAGTTCATTATAAGCAGATCATGTTCGGTTTTTGGAGAACAGGCTGTTATTTCATCCAAAAACATTTTAAAGATGTGTTCAGGGTTCCAGATCAATTTTAACAAACCTATTTTACTTTTTATTTAGATTGTATAAAATAACATTTTTGCCACTAGAAAGACAATATTTTGTTTCTATGCATTTATTTCATACTGTTTTGTGAGAGTTTTAGAGGGACACAAACAATTATTTTGTTAACTATTCAATAACGAAATGATTTCTATGATATAATTAACGTGTCTAGTATATATCATATATGGTTTTTCAAACAGAACAAAGCAGAAAAAGATCTTAAATGAGAGTATATATGTTGTTGGTGTAACTGGAGGTCTGGAAACCTGCATGCATCTTTAATATGGTTATACGAAATGCAGACAGCGTTAATAGTGATATGTATAAGGATGACGTTTTTTTAGCAATTTTTATTTAACTTAACAAATTTCTCTACATGAAAAATAATCCTTGGTCTTATGGTTTGTTACTTTCCATTAATTAACTATTTCCTTACCAAATACTCATTAACGAGTAGTTATCTAGGAAATATTCAGACATACGTTCAACATGTGCAGCTGTGCTGGGCTCATTGTCTGCTAATTTTCTACCAACACATATGAATCGTTGTGCAATTGTATAATGTTTTCGTCTGCCTGTCGTCTGCTCATATTCCTGAGCACCCCTCGATATGAAAAATTAACCATTCCAATATTCAGTAAAGAAATGGTTAAATGTTCACACAATGTCTCGATTCCACGGTTCGTGTCGCTTTCGCAAGACGAAGTTCCGAATTGATTGGGTTATATTGAGCGTTATGTAACGCGTGTGCCCTCACAATCAAGAGAACTGCAAACATTCCCCCGTGGCAGGATTTTCTCAAACTAATCAGCTCTTCGTTTCGATCGTTTGAATGGGAGTCAAATTGAATTTGCTTTAGCTACTTATGTTCAACAAAATCCACTCGTTTGCTTGTATAACTGAAGCTGTACCGCAGGGAGATTTTCTTGGCAAATTGTATTAAGCTAACAGAGACGAACAACTTCGGTTCGTAGACAAATTTGTCGATATTGTGTTGTTTAAAGGATTGTTTCAGTGCATACTGATGAAACCGACAACGCGCAATTGTTCATACACTGTACTCGTATCATTCCAACATATATGAGACCACCACCCTCTTTTCTCGTACGCATGGATCCTTGTGTTTTAGAGTCGGATTCCGTTTCCAGTGGAAGTTTTGTCATTTGTATTTCCAGATTTCATACAAATTTCACGCTTTTCGAATATAAAAACACATTTATGACTTTATATAACTTTACAAGCTCACTAAAGTAACGTAATTCTTTGCCAGATGCCAAGACGAGTTTGCGTTGTATCCCGTCAGTGTGAAAAATATACCCTTTGTTGCTTTACGGTGAAACCAAATCATTCCAATGTGGATTAAGGGGTAAATTAAGTAAATTTTGAAACAGAAAAAAAATTGGCACAAACTGGCTAAATACAAAAAATATACATGTATGGGACACATGAAATAACACTTTACCTGCGTGCTTCAATAATTGGAAATATGTTATATATACTTTCTTTCCATTACGATTGTAATACAATGTAACGTCTTGTGTCCATTCTGAGCAGTTCTCCTGATCTGGAGACCACGCTCGTATATACACTGTCTCTCACCTGCCACTGAAATGACCTATATGAATCTGGATAGATCGACTTCACACGACTGACAACGCAAAATTATTGGTGCATGTTATCCAGGGTTGATACGGTTGGGTCCAATGTTCTTCACTATATACGGGCCTGGATTCCAGAGAGTAAATACTTCAATTTAATTCCATTCAATTCAATTTATTAGTATTCCGATAATCATTTTACAAATGTCCCGTGATGTGTATGCGTGTTTGCATTATTTGTACTATGTATTTATATATTTACTAGCAGTGTTACCCTGCATTGCCCAGGTTAAAGTGATGCGAAACCCTCTGCTGTTGACATTATGGTTGGAATAGAGAATACTCTTGCTCAAAGTGTTACACATATTCTCATAAATTGAATATCCAAATATAGCTTCACAAAACGTCATTATTTGTACATGGATGATAAGTAGTGGCTCGCCTTGTCGGAGTGATTATCACGACTAATCGTTTATCGCGATTAATTCGTCCCACCAAAAAAAGAAGTATTCATTTATTTCAACTGCGTGTACTTCAGACGTTATCATTTTTTAATCATACAGTCGATGTGGTTGGAATTGACGTTTGTTCGTTTTGTTTTGTTTTTGTTTTTGTTTTGTTTTTATTGAGATCAAAACATGAAAATCACAAGCACATCAGTTCGCAAAAATAAAAGACGACAATTGGGTTTTACATTGAGATGTATAAATCAATCTGGTGAGTCTAAGATTTTGCAGATACCTGGTTATCATAATTATATCTCCGTGACGTTACCGATGTTTTAAAGAAATGTCCAGGCGCTCCTCTGACCATGCGGATGGTGCTATACTGGCTAATTATTCTGTTTAAAATAAATGGTTCTATATATAGGCTACATGTGCCAGACACAGATCGATATTAAGATGTGAAACTTTGAGTCTGTTATAAAAAATGAAAGCAATCCTCTCTGGCATATGTGCCCCTGTCTGCTGCCAGTATTGGAGGATCAAGAAAAGTGATGTGCTACTGACTGCGTGTACTTTTTTATCTCTCAGAAGGAGCTATATTTGACTGCACACTGAGACTATTATATTTGAACAGGCCTTCTACGGGTATATACATTTCCATCTCTCTTGTCAACTTTTATCTATTATGTATAAACTATATTGAGTGGGACAAACTCAATAATTCTGTTATAATACATAACATGCCATACTTTGACGGTTCAAGGTCCCTCGTTTTGCAAGAATATATGTATCTCTTAAATAGAATGATAAATATACCTTTATTGCTTTCGTCTATGTATCTGTTTTGCTAGCTCTCTATGTGAATGCCCTGATTCCTGTCCCCATATAAATATGCCAGTTGAGAAGATATAATTGTTCAAGTGAATTAATTAGGTCACCATGTGTTGGGTTGTGAATTTTAAGACCAAAAGTTTATCAGAGCGAATCATGGAGCTGACTATATATAACTTTGGTGGATATCGGCGAATGAAACATTCTTATCAATGTTAGTGCCCCTCATCTCTTCATCCCTGACCCAAACGTCACCAAATGTGGCGCCTTTAACCCACACGATATGATTCCTTGTACCATTAGATAAGAACGTGTATGAATTTTGATGGAAATGAGTGCTAAACATGTATGTATGTGTATCAGCTTGTGTTCCCCATCCCCTCCCATTCATGTCTCGAACGATGCCACTGTTGAAATATTTAAACCACGTTAATTAGACGCCTGATATCATGGAGATGATTTTGTATAAGTCGGCAACTAAACAAATCTCTCAACCAAATGTCACCAATTTGGCGTCTTTAAATCATCACGCGATTAGATTCCCCGTATCTTGGAGAAGAGTATATATCAATTTGGTGGAAATCGGCGCTAAAAATATTTTTGCTTTTATAAATTTTTGGTGCCACTACCCCTTCGTGCACATACGATTCGATTGGAGTCATGCACGTGTCTTTCGCCCAAACTGCACCAAAGTGTCGTACACCACGCGATTAGATTCCTCTATCACGGATATAAATATGTATCAATTTGGTTGAAATCGGCGCTAAAAATATTTTTGTCAGTTTTGGTGACCCTCTTCTTCCAAGCACCCTGACTCGAACGGCTTCGCTGTTGACAACTTTAAACCACTCAATTAGACCCAAACGGTACCAATTTGTCGTCTTTTAATCACACGATTAAATTTCTCGTATCATGAAGAATGTTTATCAGTTTGGTGGAAATCGGCGCTAAAAATATTGTTATCAATGTTGGTGCCCCTCTCCCTTTCAGTGCACCTTCGACTCGAATGACACCACCGTTCACAGCTTAAAGCCACACAATTAGTCTCATGGTGTCATGGATATGATTACGTATAAGTTTGGTAAAATTGACGAATACACAAATTATTATCAAATTTAGTGCCCACCCCTATCTCTCGTCCACACGACACCAATTTGGCGTCTGTAAACCACACGGTTAGATTCATTGTATCACGGAGAGGAATGTGTATAAATGTGGTGGAAAGAGTCGTGATCCATATATGGAATTCATGAATATTCAAAATCTCCATATATGGACTCATGAATATTCCAAATTTCCATATATGGAATGCACCTCCAAAACTTTGTGAAATAAGCCAAACGTAGATTTATAGGTCGTGTCTTTAATCGTTTTGATGCATAATAGGCTATAGATATATTTTTACTCAAAAAAAAAAAAGGAAATTAGTCCACCATATCCAATATTTGGTTACATAATTTGATTTGAGCACTCGTTTCAAGGAAATCTTGATAAATTCGAGGGTCAGTGGAAGGCATTATATCAATGTTATATACGTTCATGCTGGTAGCAACAGTGCATGGCAATTTATCATGAATTTCCTCATAGATTGCTATATAATAATGCCAAATATCGGAATTACAGAATGTGTGTTCGATATTTTTAGCTATGAATTCCACGAGTAATTATACATTTGGTTCTTGTCATATGATTGAAGACTAATTTCGGGCAAATGTCAGTTGTATGAATTACACAGAACTCACTGCGCATGTATTAAACAGTTACTGTTGGGCAGGTGCATTTTATAAGTGAATTGTCGTTCATGTCCTATTTTACACTATGTATACAGCTCTCTGTACAAACGAATTGTGTGTAAAATTGGCAGACAAATTTGCTAACGTGCGCATGTACCCGAACGTACGGCAAATGTACATCCGCAACTATAATTTAAATCGGTTCAACCAGCTATCTGACTTATGTCCTGGAGTGTTCCTGTTGACAAGTTTAACTCCGCTACCTGCGAACGTTCCGGAAATGGTACTCCTGTTCTCGTGGTTATTTTACATTGGCAATTACTTTGGACAAGCCGAAACCAATTTCGCCTGCATAATCTTCCACTTTTCTACAGCTGGGAACATGCAATTTTTGTCGAATTTAATTCTATCATTTGCTACGTAATCTCTGAACATTCCTTGGGCTATAATTTCCTATCACTTGTCAATATATTGATCTCTTCTTTTCGGTCCGTTTGTAGTGAAAACACTCGAGCGGTTCCTTGTTTGCGTCAACCTTGTTTTCTCAGATACTTTTTCCTAGGTGCTTTTTTACTTTTAGGAGATCCGCAATATACCGAAAGCAGATAATTTATTTTTCCCCACGAACATCAAAGACCAATGTTATTGCAAGTGTTTCGCTGCAATAAACAAGAGAGGGATATAGCATGATCTCGCACATGGTGGAAGCACTAACGAAGCAAAGAATCTTTTCTTAAGCTGTTGTGTCGCCGTAGGGATTTCACCACGCTTGTATGTTATGCACATCTGTGATTTGATGCCTGTTCAATGTCATGCACTTCTAGTTTGAGTTGTACGGCTAAAGCGACATTGCCTGTTTGAGAAATGTCGGTGGCGCTGTGTATTTTTTCTGCCAATGTAGCCAATATCATGTCTGTGATTACTGTGAACCCTCGGATAGTTTTTCCCTATATGTAGTTTTACACTTCCAGGCAAGCATAATACAATACTAAGGGCTAAGATATAGAGTTACTCCATTTCCTCAATAATGAGTCGCATATCACCGGGGAACTTTCATCTCAGGTTATCTTCGCGTTGAGATGTTATATTCAAACCAAGAAACTTGGCATGCCCAGATTTGTGTCGGTTGGTAGTGGCCCCACATCGCCGCGCACCACGCTATACTAGACAACATTGACACTATGACATTTTCAATACCAGAAAATTATGAGATCGAACATATCATCATATAAGCTTTCGATGGGCAGATATTGATTTTTTTTATAAATATTTTTATAACGATTTAAATTTTTGATGTTGTGATCGTCCCGGAAATGTAAATTATGTTTTTTTTCTCGTATTAATTTGTGAATGTTCTGCGATGTTGGTGTGTTAAAGGCCCACTTAATTTTCTACCCCCCCCCCCCATATCACATTATATAAAAAAAAATATATAACAAATTATATACCATTTGAAAGAGGAAGCTCCAAAACATTGTATTGTCAACTCATCCGGTGTAATAAACTGAGAACATGTTCTTTTTGTTGAGGTACCGACGTGTTTTTTGTGCTTACGATTCGTCTGGATTGTACTGCAAAGTGTATTATATTCAATGGAAATGGAATAACTCTATATCTTAGTCTGAATTAGGTTGCATTCTGGGAGCGAGACGGGGAAATGTTTGCTATGATTTCAGCTATTCTATTACTCTATATATGGGCACCTTCTGAGACACAGACATTCCAAATGGTGATGAATTATAGTATTTTAATCATATTTTATGTCATAGATTTTTATTAAAACCGTATATCAAGCAGTATAAATAATAATCGGTGACTCGAAAATTAAATGGGCCTTTAAGCCATAATTGTAATTTATGAGATGGCATTTGTTAAACCCTGTAACTGTAACCACGGTACGTTTGTTAAACCCTGTAACTGTAACCACCGATACGAACCCTGTAACTGTAACCACCGGTACGAATCCTGTAACTGTAACCACGGTACGTTTGTACTCAGTTTCGTTCCACTCAAACGACAAATATTCATGAATTTCGAAGACGGAATCTCCGGTGATGGTCGTATTAGAGCAGCTAGCTGCATCCTTCACCCAACCGCAACAATGCCGGAGTCAGACGGTAACGTGACATGCCTCCGCTGGGATAACCCACCACAAGCGTTTCAAACATGTTTAGTCTGGACATGATCGAACGCTGGACCATAGACAGTTTAACTAATGAGAACAAAATGTCTGGGGTGTGTGTACGCAGTGGTGTCAAGTATGTAAGGGTTTTTCATCAGTTTGAGTTTCAATATGATAATTAGAACTTTAAAACATCCAGGTCATTTACACTGAATGTTGGCGCCGTCTATTTGTATTAAAATTTATCACGAAGATTCTATTTTCATATAGTATTCAAAGCTTAATCTAATTCCAGTTGTATGGAATACGGTGCTTTTTAGTTACATCCCAGTGCTTTTGGTTGCATGCTTCGTCCGGTGATGAAGAGAACTAGACATCCCCGTGTAGCAGCCATTGGATATATTGAGCTCGCCAGCAAGGCGCATGCACAACGCGGTAGAACACGTGACCCTCCAATGCAATTCAATTCAATGTATTAAATACTCTCATCGTATAACAATACATACAAGAAAACCATAATCAGAAATGGTAACGACCTCAAGGTCATATTATTAGCCATAAATATAAATTATAATATAAAATGTATTGGTTACATGAATGCACCGCCTCCGAATTCCGTTAAAACAACTAACCCTTCAAATTATTACAAAAAACTGCGGCTTATTACTGCAGGTTTCTCATTCACCACACCAGAAAGCTTCTAAATGCGGATCAAAAATCGGAGGCATTGTGTTCCCGCCAAGAGTGCATGGCCCAGCCATTGTTCATACCTAAACATCGAAAGCAATTAACGCGGTCATAATAGTTACATACTGCAACTATAAGACCCAGCGAATACACACCCCACGAAAACCCGAAATGTGTTGTCCTGCGAGATATCCCATCGCTATAGCTCAATTTGACACGGCCAGATTAGCCTTCCTACAATATCCTAAAACAATAAAGCTTCTCAAATCATCATAATAGTCAACAGAACTTTCACGAACTTGGACATCGACACGTTCTAATCGCTCTACATAAGCATGGTCAGACCTATCATCGAATAATGTAACTCTGCATGGAGCCCACATCACAAATATCAAAGCATTGTGTTAGAGAAATACAAAGAAAAGCAACGAAACTAGTCCGTCAAATAAAAACTCTATGCTACCGAGACCGAATGATAAGACTCAATCTGATGTCTTTAAAATATCGAATATTTAGAGGAGATCTAATCGAGGTATATAAACTGTTGACTTGTCATTACAATATCAATGCCTGTGACCTATTAGAAAGACATTAATCAGGAAGAACAAGAGGACATAATAAAAAGCAACAGATGCCCATTGTTAACAAGGTCATAGGAAAATATTTCTTCAAGCAGAGGGTGGTAAATAGCTGGAACTCTCTGCCAGACTTCGCTGTTGAGGCTCCAAAACTCGATCAATTCAAAATATACATAGACTCATTCTTCTATTATATAAAATACGAGTTCAACGACAAGTAATATGTTCAAGTGACTTGCAAGTAAATATCGAATGACGATACATATATTTGTAAACAAGCATTGCAAATAATGTTATTGGGACGAAAAGTCGCAAGACTTGTTCCGTATTATGATGATGATGATGATGATGATGATGATTGATAGAACAACCCACTCTTAAGATAAACTCTTGTTTAAAATACGTATCAAATTGACATGTACGCACCCGTTCCCTCATTAAAATCAACATATTTCGACCATTTTAGGAAACTCCGCGAATTCGGGGACCTCCGCAAATAGACATTCGCAAATAGGTACCTACTGCGAATTGTCACAATCGGAAAAACCCATTATCTATAAATAAAACGCCCAGCGAACCGTAGCTATCTAGAATCTGTATGACAGCATACACCCGAGGGCGTTAATGAAGAAAGGTGTCAGAATTCACAATATTATGTATGGTGTATATGTATAAATTTATTGGTATATATAGCATAGTGGTGATATTAATATACTATTGACCATAAAATTATATATATGTCATATATGAATAGAAGAAGTAGGTTCGTTCCTTGGCAAATAAGCGCGGTTAATGTCGATTTCAATTTCGGAAAACGGGTACTGTCTGACTGACTGAACATATTTGTTGTGACCCAAACTATACAAGGTTACTTATCAGTTACGGATTACATACAATAGTGAGGGCGCACATTGGATCGGGGAACACGTTGTGGGACTTAAGGAAGTGCCTATACCCTGGGGAACAGCTGATAATGAATGGGGGCGATGGTGTTGTACATGATGGATCAAGTAAATTAAGGTAACTTATTCCTTTGGAGACCGGAACCGGGGTCCACGATGAGCAATGCCATACAGACAGAGGCACATAATTATACGGGGTAGTGTGCATGGCTTTAATAGCTTTGGATTAATATTATATTAGTCCAGCTTTAGCGGTGGGTGTGAACGCAGTTTCGGGTAGATAGGTAAAAATAATATCATTTTGAGAATTATGAACAACGGTCTGTAGAGCAAATGTGTGATTGAACTGTCTCGAAAAGACGCACACTCAGGTTTTCGCTATATATCATGTGACACCAAAGGGCATAACAGTTTGACACTCGCAATGGTCAAGTCGCCTAATCTTTTCCGCAAGCACGCTTGATCTGGAGTCAATATACATAAGGGTACCTGTCGGCAACTATAAACGGCACCATAAACGTGCTTCTGTGGTCAAGAAAACCAGTTTTCATGTCACAATGGAGACCCCATGCACACTAAATAATATTACGATAAGAATAAACATAACTCATCTTATTAACATAATTTAATATACGCCGCTAATGGGTAAGGAAATTCTAAACGCTCTCTATCATATGTGACAGTCTGATTTTTAGGCATCCGATGTACATCAAAACCTTATATATAAAACTGCCTCATTTGAAAGCTGATATACAACAATAAAATCTTCTAAGTTGTCGGCATGTAAGGCTTGAGTTTCCAACGATGTGTACAAGTTGGACGGCCGTTACTAGCGTTGTTAGTAATGCCGTTGTAAAATGTAATATTGGTATGCAATCTACAGAGCTCTAGGATTCGATCATGGCGGAAGATGTCGGGCTGTCTTGAAATCGATAGTTTTTATATGGTTTACTCGTGGCATTACAGCATAAGGAATGCAACTCTAAAATCAATGATGAAAATATACCCCACTCGATATCACATCGAAGCATATTTTGTTTATACGTGAAACCCCGTTTCATATTACCCAGCACACCAGCTGTGGGTGCTAATTGTGGTATATCTCATATATATTTTGAAGACCTCTTTGTCTGTTTGTCTGTTTGTCTGTTTGTCTGTCATTTATTCAAATCTACGATTCTCGACCGATCTGGACGAAACTTGGTACGTGTGTGTAGTTTGACCAGGCGGTCGTCGTTGTCGTATTGGCGAGTCCGTGCGACGCCCGTGCAGCGCATGCGCATACGAGATATCGGAAACGGGTGGAGCTATCGACTCGAAACTTGGTACGTGTGTGTAGTTTGACCAGGCGGTCGTCGTTGTCGTATTGGCGAGCCCGTGCGACGCCCATGCAGCGCATGCGCAGACGAGATCTCGGAAACAGGTGGAGCTATCGTGACCTCGACCTCCGAGTGACCTTGAACTTATATCTCGGGATCCGCTGAGCCGATTTCCACCGAATTTGGTGGAAACGGGTAGTATGAAGCGATGAGCAATTTCGTCACACCCGGATGCCCGTGCGGCGTGACATTGACCTTCGAGTGACCTTCACTCTCTAAATCGGTAAAACCGGATGGATTTCGACGGGTACTTTTGTCCGGGCAGTGTTTTGGACCGGTCAAATCGTGACCCCACCTGCCCTTGACCTTCAAAATGGACAATTCAATGTCAAATCGCGCAATTCGCCGAAAAGCAGAGGGGAAACAGCCCGGACGAAGTCTTGCCCCGGATACGAATTTTAACGGGTCGCCGAGCCCGTGCGACGCCAGCTTCGCGCATGCGCAGACCAGATCTCGGAAACGGGTGGAACTATCGACTTGAAATTTGGTATGTGAATGTATCTTGCCCCGGATACGAATTTTATCGGGTCGCCGAGCCCGTGCGACGCCAGCTTCGCGCATGCGCAGACCAGATCTCGGAAACTGGCGGAGCTATCGACTTGAAAATTGGTTTTTGAATAGCCCAGACAACGTCGGGCTCATCGGCTAGTCTCCTATATATTTTGAGAATAGTTAAATACTAGAAGGTGACCCGACTTCGTCCGGGCTATTCAAAAACCAAATTTCAAGTCGATAGCTCCACCCGTTTCCGAGATCTGGTTTGCGCATGCGCGAAGCTGGCGTCGCACGGGCTCGGCGACCCGATAAAATTCGTATCCGGGGCAAGATACATTCACATACCAAATTTCAAGTCGATAGCTCCACCCGTTTTCGAAATATATAGCCCAATGTCATTTGCGGATACCTCGGCCGGTGATGAGTTAACGCGATATCGGCCGGTTAAGAGTTAAACGCGATCACGTCACGATCTGTTGACGGCGTAATATATTTACGGAATGTTTTTCGATGAGCGAAGCATGGTCCTGCGTTCTTCCAGATAATTAAGGTGGAAACTTTAAACGTACACAGGCGTGTGATACATCATTGGAAATTATATGACTGGCAATTTATTATTCGCGCTATATCGAATCGATTTGTGAGCACCGAACTGAAATATATTAGCGCAAAACGGCGTAAAAACAGATTTGACCTCGGCACGTGAAAAATTGACCTCGGATCTGAAAATTAATATGCCTATGCCACTTCCCGACCGATAGTATCCTCACATACGAAGTTTCATCGAAATCGGGTCGGCCGTTTTCGAGTTCATCGCGAACACACAGACCACACACAGATACACAGACAGATCTTCCAAAAATATATAATAGACTAGCCGATGAGCCCGACGTTGTCCGGGCTATTCAAAAACCAAATTTCAAGTCGATAGCTCCACCCGTTTCCGAGATCTGGTCTGCGCATGCGTGAAGCTGGCGTCGCACTGGCTCGGCGACCCTCGGCGACCCGATAAAATTCGTATCCGGGGCAAGCTACATTCACATACCAAATTTCAAGTCGATAGCTCCACCCGTTGCCGAGATCTCGTCTGCGCATGCGCGAAGCTGGCGTCGCACGGGCTCGGCGACCCGATAAAATTCGTATCCGGGGCAAGACACATTCACATACCAAATTTCAAGTCGATAGCTCAACCCGTTGCCGAGATCTCGTCTGCGCATGCGCGAAGCTGGCGTCGCACGGGCTCGGCGACCAGATAAAATTCGCATCCGGGGCAAGATACATTCACATACCAAATATCAAGTCGATAGCTCCACCCGTTTCCGAGATCTCGTCTGCGCATGCGCGAAGCGGGCGCCGCACGGGCTCGCCAATACGACAACGTTCACCGCCTGGTCAAACTACACACACGTACCAAGTTTCGTCCCGATCGGTCGAGAATCGTAGATTTGTATAAATGACAGACAAACAAACAAACAAACAAACATACATACAGACAGAGGTCTTCAAAATATATATGAGACTAGCCGATGAGCCCGACGTTGTCCGGGCTATTCAAAAACCAAATTTCAAGTCGATAGCTCTACCCGTTTCCGAGATCTGGTCTGCGCATGCGCGAAGCTGGCGTCGCACGGGCTCGGCGACCCGATAAAATTCGTATCCGGGGCAAGATACATTCACATACCAAATTTCAAGTCGATAGCTCCACCCGTTTCCGAGATCTCGTCTGCGCATGCGCGAAGCTGGCGTCGCACGGGCTCGGCGACCGGATAAAATTCGTATCCGGTGCAAGATACATTCACATAGCAAATTTCAAGTCGATAGCTCCACCCGTTTCCGAGATCTCGTCTGCGCATGCGCGAAACGGGCACCGCACGGGCTCGCCAATACGACAACGACGACCGACTCTTTAAACTACACATACGTACGAAGTTTCGTCCCGATCGGTCGAGAATCGTAGATTTGTATAAATGACATACAGACAGACATACAGACAGACAGACAGAGGTCTTCAAAATATATATGAGACTAGCCGATGAGCCCGACGTTGTCCGGGCGACGTTGTCCGGGCTATTCAGAAACCAAATTTCAAGTCGATAGCTCTACCAGTTTCCGAGATCTGGTCTGCGCATGCGCGAAGCTGGCGTCGCACGGGCTCGGCGACCCGATAAAATTCGTATCCGGGGCAAGATACATTCACATAGCAAATTTCAAGTAACCAAATTTCAAGTCGATAGCTCCACCCGTTTCCGAGATCTGGTCTGCGCATGCGCGAAGCTGGCGTCGCACGGGCTCGGCGACCCGATAAAATTCGTACCCGGGGCAAGATACATTCACATACCAAATTTCAAGTCGATAGCTCCACCCGTTTCCGAGATCTCGTCTTCAAGTCGATAGCTCCACCCGTTTCCGAGATCTCGTCTGCGCATGCGCGAAGCTGGCGTCGCACGGGCTCGTCGACCAAATTTCAAGTCGATAGCTCTACCCAGCCCGACGTTGTCCGGGCTATTCAAAAACCAAATTTCAAGTCGATAGCTCTACCCGTTTCCGAGATCCGGTCTGCGCATGCGCGAAGCTGGCGTCGCACGGGCTCGGCGACCCGATATAATTCGTATCCGGGGCAAGATACATTCACATACCAAATTTCAAGTCGATAGCTCCACCCGTTTCCGAGATCTCGTCTGCGCATGCGCGAAGTGGGCGCCGCACGGGCTCGCCAATACGACAACGTCCACCGCCTGGCCAAACTACACACACGTACCAAGTTTCGTCCCGATCGGTGGAGAATCGTAGATTTGTATTAATGACAAACAAACATACAGACAGACAAACATACAGAGGTCTTCAAAATATATATTAGACTAGCCGATGAGCCCGACGTTGTCCGGGCGACGTTGTCCGGGCTATTCAGAAACCAAATTTCAAGTCGATAGCTCTACCAGTTTCCGAGATCTGGTCTGCGCATGCGCGAAGCTGGCGTCGCACGGGCTCGGCGACCCGATAAAATTCGTATCCGGGGCAAGATACATTCACATAGCAAATTTCAAGTAACCAAATTTCAAGTCGATAGCTCCACCCGTTTCCGAGATCTGGTCTGCGCATGCGCGAAGCTGGCGTCGCACGGGCTCGGCGACCCGATAAAATTCGTACCCGGGGCAAGATACATTCACATACCAAATTTCAAGTCGATAGCTCCACCCGTTTCCGAGATCTCGTCTTCAAGTCGATAGCTCCACCCGTTTCCGAGATCTCGTCTGCGCATGCGCGAAGCTGGCGTCGCACGGGCTCGTCGACCAAATTTCAAGTCGATAGCTCTACCCAGCCCGACGTTGTCCGGGCTATTCAAAAACCAAATTTCAAGTCGATAGCTCTACCCGTTTCCGAGATCCGGTCTGCGCATGCGCGAAGCTGGCGTCGCACGGGCTCGGCGACCCGATATAATTCGTATCCGGGGCAAGATACATTCACATACCAAATTTCAAGTCGATAGCTCCACCCGTTTCCGAGATCTCGTCTGCGCATGCGCGAAGCGGGCGCCGCACGGGCTCGCCAATACGACAACGTCCACCGCCTGGCCAAACTACACACACGTACCAAGTTTCGTCCCGATCGGTGGAGAATCATAGATTTGTATTAATGACAAACAAACATACAGACAGACAAACATACAGAGGTCTTCAAAATATATATGAGATATGTGTATATTTGTCCTTTATAGACTCCAAACGGCTGGACAGATTGAGCTCAAACTTCCTATATAAGGGTAAAAAACCACGGGAATGGTCGTCGCGGCATTTTGGAGAAGCTCCGACCACCCGTTCTTCACTCTCAGTCACAAAAACGGCACTGCGGGGGTTAATCGCGTTGATAGTTAAAGAGCGTTCCTATCCGCAGTGTTGTTGATAAAGATCTTCCATATTTGGGTTCGTTAACCGGTTAACGCTCTTTATTCCCTTCCGCTTTCGCATTACGGCTTGCGGAGAGATTTAATGGAAGTCAGACTGCCAACGTCTTATGTCTGTCGTTCCTATGAATGGGGAGATTTTCATCGGGTAAATCATACCTCTTTTAGGGACGGCTACCATACTCAGACTGCCAACATCTTATGTCTGTCGTTCCTTGGAATGGGGGAGATTTTCATTGAGGAAATCATACCTCTTTTAGGGACGGGTACCAACATCTTATGTCTGTCGTTCCTATGAATGGGGGAGATTTTCATCGGGTAAATCATACCTCTTTTAGGGACGGGTACCATAAAAAATTAACTCATTGAAAAAAAAATAGAATTAACTCATAACTCATTGAAAAAAAAAAAATTAAATAAAAATAATTAAAACACTAGCAGGTTTGCCCGCCACTGGCGTGGTTCGTCTGAAACATGACATTTTTTCATTTTTTTTTTTTAATTAATTAATTATTTAAAAAAAAAAAAAATCAATGAATTATGAGTTAATTCTTTTTTTTTTCAATGAGTTAATTTTTTTTCTTCAGACGAACCACGCCAGTGGCGGGCTAACCTGCTAGTCTACTTATATTTTGAGAACACCGTATATAAATATATATATATGTGTATATATATATACTAGCTGGTGGACCCGACTTCGGGCTATTTCCCTTCTGCTTTTCTGCGAATTGCGCGATTTGACCTTGAATTGACCATTTTTAAGGTCAAGGTCAGGTCGAGGTCACGATTTGACCCGTCCAAAACACTCCCCGGACAAAAGTACCCGACAAAAGTACCCGTCGAAATCCGTCAGGTTTTACCCGATTTGACCTTAAATTGACAATTTTGAAGGTCAATGTCAGGTTGGGGTCACGATTTGACCCGTCCAAAACACTACTCGGACAAAAGTAACCCTAGGTATCAATTATTGTCGAAATCCCGTCAAATTTCGTGATTTGACCGTGAATTGACAATTTTGAAGGTAAAGGTCAGGTCGGGGTCACGATTTGACCCGTCCAAAACACTCCCCGGACAAAAGTACCCATGGGTATCAAATTTCGTCGAAATTTAGCCGAAATGTGGGTTTAATCGCGTTGATAGTTAAAGAGCGTTCGTATCCACAGTGTCGTTGATAAAGAGCGTATGCGTGCAATGTGATTCTTACGTCTGTGTCCGGGCGTGAGCGTATGTATCCAGACATGAGCGTGTTGTGTGATTCTTACGTACTTAGGGCTTCCTAGGAACGGGGGAGATTTTCATCGGGTCAGTTTTTCCGCCCGAGGTGATCTTCACCTTGAAACGGGTACCCACAAATGATATATATATATATATATGTGTGTGTCCTTTATAGACTCGAACCGATTGAGCTCAAACTTGCTACCTACGGGAAGTGTCATGGACGGGTTAAATTGTGACCCCGACCTGACCTTGACCTTGAAAAATGATCAATTCAAGGTAAAATCGGGTAAAATTGAAAAACACAAAATTAAATTAAAAAATTAAAAAGGCACAATTAACTCATTGAAAAACACAAAATAAAAAATTGTCATGTTTATGACGATTGTCGCCAGTGGCGGGCTAACCTGCTAGTCCTCTCCTCTACTATATATTTTGAGAACTACGTATATATATATATATATGTATGTATATATATATATAGTCGCTATAGACTCGAAAACGGATGGACAAATTGATCTCAAACTTCCTATCTAAGGGTGAAAACTCACGGGAATGGTCGTCGTGGCGTTTTGGAGAAGCTCAGAGCACCCGTTCTCCACTCTCAGTCACGAAAAACGGCACCGCGGGGGGTTAATCGCGTTGATAGTTAAAGAGCGTTCCTATCCGCAGTGTCGTTGATAAAGAGCGTATGTGTGCAATGTGATTCTTACGTCTGGGCGTGTGCGTGTAAGACTGTATCCAGACATGAGCGTGTCGTGTGACGTACTTAGGGATTCCTAGGAACAGCGGAGATTTTTATCGGGTCAAATTTTTTCCGCCCGATGTGATCTTCACCTTGAAACGGGTACCCATAAATGATATATATGTGTGTATCCTTTATAGACTCGAACCGATTCAGCTCAAACTTGCTACCTACGGGAAGTGTCATGGACGGGTTAAATTGTGACCCCGACCTGACCTTGACCTTGAAAATTATCAATTCAAGGTCAAATCGGGTAAAATTAAAAAACAGAAAATTAAATTAAAATTAAAAAGGCACAATTAACTCATTGAAAAACAAAAAATTAAATTCAAAAATTAATTCAAAAATTAATTTTAAAAGCCAGTAAATTAAAAAGGCACAATTAACTCATTGAAAAACAAAAAATTAATTTAATTTAAAAAATAAAAAATCGTCATGTTTCTAAAATTAATTAAAAAAAAAAAAATTGTCATGTTTCTGACGATTGCCGCCAGTGGCGGGCTAACATGCTAGTCTAATATATATTTTGATACTTCCATATATATATGTGTCCTTTATAGACTCGAAAACGGCTCGACCGATTGAGCCCAAACTTGCTATCTAAGGGTAAAAATCCACGACAAGTGTCATCGCACCGCTTCTGAGAACGTCCGAGCACGCCTTCACCCTTCGTCCTGCCACCGTCGTTGGAATTGATGGGTTAATGGGTTAATGATTAAAGAGCGTTCGTATCTGCGGTGTCGTTGTTAAAGAGCGTTTATATACACGAGTATAAATACGGCTCAATCGACCGTCTCGGAAACTGGGGATTTAGTACTTAGGGCTTTCAAGGAACGGGGGAGATTTTCGTCGGGTCAATTTGTCCGCCTGGGGTGACCTTTACCTTGAAACAGGTACCCACAGATGACCTTGGGCGATATCTCGGTCTTCAGCGGTGACATCGACGTGAAATTTGTTATGTATGGTCAACTCGGGACGGGGAATATTCATGTATTCATGTCAGCTAATTGTTGGATTGCGGGCTTTGTTCAGCTACCATGGCTAGTATTGTTGGTGGAGAAAAGCCTGTGGGACAACCAGGGATGTGGCTAGAGGGGGGTGTGGGGGGTGTCTCACCCCCCCCCCCCCCAGCAGAGAGCTATATTTTCAATAGTTGGAAATTTCATACCTGCCACAACGAAATTTCACACCAACAGTAGGTTGAAAATGTTCTTGTAGTTTGATTATAAAACAATTTATTGGGGGAATTTATTGTTTTTCGACCAATATTTGCATATGTTCCTATTTTTGGTCAAAAATTTTGACAGAAATGGTCATCAGTTGGAAATTTTCCAACCTTAGGGGGTGACAGGTTGGAAATTTTCAACACTTGGAAAGCTTGTGTCCTGGTCTCTCCCCCGTGGCCAGTCAAAAACTTCTAGTTAATTTAAGAAAACAATATTGTCATACAATTGGTCAACATTGTCATTGGAATTGTCATCAGTTGGAAAATTTCCAACCTAAGTGGGGGTGTGGGGTTTGAAATTTCGAACAGTAGGAAGGCTTGAGGCTAGTCTAGATGTTAGGATTTTGCGATTTTCTTGTTCAGATTTCAAAATTTTCGCACACCGGGCCGAACCATGGTCGGCCCGGTGTGTCATTGCCCCATTCACATGGCCAATACAAAACTGCTAATTAGTTTAGCAAAACAATATTTTACTACATTTGGTCAAACTTGTAGACATAAATGGTCATCAGTTGAAGAATTTTCCAACCTGAGGGGGAGTATGAGGTTTGAAATTTCCAACACTAGGAAAGCTTCAGTTGAGGCCAGTCTTGATGCTAGGATTTGCGATTTTCTTGTATAGTTTTCAAAATTTTCTCACACCGGGCCGAACAACCATGGTCGGCCCGGTGTTTCCTGGTCTGTTGTCGGTAGATGTGTGCATTTGTCTGGAATTAGATCACTAGTTGTTTTTTGGGGGGCAATTTTCAGGTTAAAATATCTTAATGTTCTCATACTGGGAAAATAGAAGCTTATGAATATATAGGAAATTAGGCCTGATCATGAGGTACAAGGGGGGGGGGTTGCAAATGGAAATATGCAAAAAGTTGTGTTGGTACGATTCCGACTCAAGGGGGGGGTGCAAATGGAATTATGCAAAAAGTTGTGTCGGTGTTATTCCGACTCAAGGGGAGGGGGTGCAAATGGAATTATGCAAAAAGTTGTGTCGGTGTGATTGCGACTCAAGGGGGGGGGTGCAGTTGGAAATTCCCAAGGTGGACACCCCCCCAGCGGAGACACTCTAGCCACATCCCTGGGGACAACCCGCTCAACATTACTAATCATTAGAACAATAATATGTATAAGTCACGTATAAGAACTGGCCATGTCAGCCAGAATAATATGAAAAATGGTTCGGTCAATCATCGGACACAGTTGACAAACAGGTTGCATCGGAAACTTGTTGGTCAATACAGAGCGGGCGACCAGGTCCGGTGGGCTTGGGGTGCACGTCTCAACGACCACCAACCGATATCTGTCAAAATGTGTATATGTAACAGTTGTAAACTCATGGCTGAAACACCAGAAGAAACTGTTGGAAATAAACTGTTGGAACACTGATTGAATTTTTCTGTTATTATAAATATATAATCATTATCGAGTATAAAGTGTTTTAGACCAATAGTTGAATGTTTTCATAGTTTCAATCAAATCGTATATATGTACATTCGTCATCAGTTAGAACAAATTCCAATCATACGCGCAGTATGTTTTGGTTTGAATTTTTTTGTTATTAGTTGGAAGATTTCATGTATATGTGAACAAAATCTAATTCAGTATCGACGGGAGTGGAACTGAATTAGTCAAGTTGAGCAACTGGATTGGTTCACGGGCGGTCGACATATCTAAAAATTTAACGCCCAAACGAAGGCTCTCTCGCAAGCATTCTGCCCGACCAAATTCAAAACCTAGTAAACCTGCTTCTCTTGGCAGTCGATATCTTGCTATCAAAACTCTCGCGAATCGACTAATATGTTCGATCTCATTATTTTCTAGATTAAAATTTTAATGAAAAGAAACTTACCACTGGACTTCGGTCTTATATGGTTCTGTGCAATTTTATTAGATTATTTCCTTTCCACGTGAGCTGGTTGACGGTTGTGTATTTAAATTATTTTGAGTCGACTGACACCGACTGATAACTACTACTGAGACAGATTTTGAGAAAGTGGTGACAAGTTTCCTGATTGAGACCATGGGTAAGATAATTACCTATACTGCTCTCAGCGGGCTTCGTGGATTTAAAAAAAAACTTCCGCGCGTGCATAACACTACTGCATGTCGGTGTCATAGCACATGCTCATATTATTTGCAAATCATGAATAAATTGATACCGGTAGGTATTTATTACGGCCGTCCTTATGCGCTCGCGATCGGTGGACCACTGAGACGTGGACGTCGCGAAAACGAATCAACCAAACGTCACATTGCTGAGTCACTGGGAAATCACTCCACTGCACATAGACGATACACTAAGCATGGTACCTTTCCTGTGCGCTGATCACAATCTGCGTATATCGGGATTAGAACTAGCTTTATGTAATATCGCTGGGCGGCTTTAGTTTGCCCAATGCGGTATGTACCTTACCAACTGAGTCACAGAAGCCTCCTCACGACACAGTGTGTGGAGCTGTTGGCTACAAATAGCTGTTCGCAAACGCCCAGGAATGTGGATTCGAATACACTCAGTGAGTGAACACATGTGTTCTTCAGACTGACCTCTAATATCTTTAATCCTCACTCGACGAACTCGGACTGTATTTGTTTTGTTGCACTAAGGCAACCCACAACAAGGTGTAGAGTGGCAGTCGTGTTTGTTTGTGGTTAACATAAACAAATATCACGCAAGTGCCTATCACATGACCATGCAAGCGTATTGTTCAATCTGGTATTACCGTTTGAGTATACTCACCAGGGTAAAACAAGGTGCAAGTATGCCTGCTGTGTGGATATAGTTTTCCGAGATAATATCTTACCAGTAGCCACGCCTAATCGCATCCATTGTTTTTGTTGGTGCTGCTGTTGTCAATGTATGTCAGAACACAGACCACATCCCCATCTGATCGTCACCAAACTACATATGGATCTTCGGGTGACCTAGAAGGGCGTCATAAAATTTGTGCGAATTTCGTTTAAAAATCATGGCTGCCAACGGCCATCTTTTGCACATCTCTCATCAGATTGTCACAAAACTTACTATGTATCTTTAGACATATATGGCACGAAACGTGAGCATCGAAAACTATATATCAATTTGCCGTACCTTGGATTATCACTGGTACACCTTGATACACCTGTTGCACGCCCCATCTAGCGGCCAGTTTCACGTCAGCCCTATACTTTGGTTATCCAAGTCAGCCCAATAATTCGTATTATCTGAGATTTTCAGCATGTTATATTTTATCGAAACTAACCATTTTTAAGTTTGAGATATGTTTTTTATTGTATTTATATAACTACTAATATTACGGTGGTCGCACATTGACTATGTTCGACTGCTGCACTTGAACCGACGCCAGACTACGGAAATATCACCTACGACCTTCACTTTCAGCAACATTTTTTTCTTCATAAAGCCCATATACTGGAGACATTGGAAACACGTTGACAAGCTTCTTATCACTTAGTTTCCTAAAAATGGTGTTACCATAGCAATAGTGTGATTTCTGAGAATTCTGGAAAATTATCATATATGAAGAATATTGGTGATAGCAGTGGACTTATTGGTGGATATAGTTATATACTAATATTTATATAAATATATTCTCCATAACGGACCGTCAGTAGTCACCTAAAGGGTCAAGGTTATCGTGAAAGGTCAAAGGTCATTGTAAAAAAAAATGCAGTCTTTATCACTTTAGGTCATATTATTTGTCTTTATGATTACCCTACCTCAATTTGTTGCCTTAGTCCATGAGCTGGTAGGACCCATTGTGTACCCGCACTATAACTTAACTTCTTTGGTATTTTTATGTACCCTAATGTGTTACCATTATAATGGGGTGGGGGGAATGGTATCCCATATACGGGGGATGTCATTGTGCTTAAATTTAACATGTGATGTGTCATTTTGTATGTATTGGAATACTCTATCCACCTGTAGCAAAATATATATGATTTTATCATTGACGAGGTCACCAGATGTCAAAAGGTCAAGCGACGGCAACTATAATCCTTCTATACATTGAACACTAACATTAATAGTTACTATTGTAACCACTGAGGTTACCAGCCATATTGGATTTCTCTCTCAAAAACGTGATATCAAAATCGGCATAAATTTACTTTTCAGGTTTGGACCATTTTTTTATAAGTAAAATGGAACTATCTTTTGTTTTAAAGGTGATTATCGTTTTCAACTGTCTTAAATGTATCACACGGGGTGTTTTTTAGAAACAATTACTAAAGATGGCTTGCAAAATGGCAATCAGATTTGGTAAAATCCACATTTATTCCGTACATTATTCTATGCTATTCTGAAAATGTAGCAAATTGTAACTCACTTGGTTATGAAAATGTTACTTAATCAACTGACAACTAAACATTTCTATTGATTAGCATATACTTGAGTTATTGTGGAAAGCGATAGCCACCATAGTCCACCTTTGCGACACACACATGTCATAGCGTCACTCTAAATATAGACCAGACAAATGACCATATAACCACTCACTTTATACACAAACACCTCACCATGACCACGCAGCCACCATTGGGTATATCCATACAGCCCCGAGTCACCATACGGGCACACCAGACATACTCATTCACCTGACCCATGACCATATAGTCACTATATATCTATTCACCACATGCATGATACCACAGTGATGGACTATAATACAGTCCCTTCTTCTATACATATATTCACCTCACTATTGACATCCATGTATATATATTCGCAACAACCATGGTCATATAACCACTCAATATATACATATACACCCACCCATGACTATTTAATTGTTCCAGGTATACGTATACACCCCACCAATGGCCATATAGCTAAATGCTTTATACACATACACCTCACCCTTGACCATACAGCCACACTTGGGTATGTATACATGTACACCCCACACATGATCATACAGACATGAGTCACCATGCAAGTACACCGGGTATACTCCTACACCTGACACATGAGCGTATGGTCATTTCCTGTATACATATGCACCTCGCCATTGACCATATGGTCACCCCCTTTATACCTATTCACCACGACCATTGCCATATATCCACTCTAGCTATACATATACACCCACCCATGACAACATAGTCACTCCATGCATACATATACACCTTACCAAATGGCCATATGACCACCTGCTTTATCGACGAACACCACACACATGGCCATACAGCCACAATTGGGTACACCCGTACGTATCACACATGACCATATAGTAATGAGTCACCATGTATGTACACCAGATACACTCCTAAGTCTGACCCATGACCATATAGTCACCCCCTGTATACATATTCACCACATTCATGAGCATAGTCACGCAATGTATACCTATTCACCCCACCATCACCCATACAGTCACACTAGTATACATATTCTCCACACCGATGGCCATATACCACCCAATATATACATATACACCCTACCCATGACAATATGGTCATTCCGGGTATACATAGTGTTCGCGCTGTCAGTGGCCAATGGCCAATGGCAATTTTTTTTCTCGAAATTGGTAAATAAAAATTTCATTTGGCCAAACTTTTTGTTTACCCCAAATAGAGACGGAAACCAATTCAAAAGCGCTAAATAGATCGACAGTCCCGTGTTTCGTACTTGGCAAATAGCGTACCATGCAAACCTGCATCCCATCTAATAACAACCGGTCTTAACATCATAAAAGGTTTGAAATCAATAGATATTCAACAGTTATCATCTCACGATAATAAGCAAATTTGTTTTATTTCGGTGAAAATAGCGACGACAGCTAACAAAGCTCATTACATTAGTTAGCGACCTATAATTATGTTCGTAAACTATTTTGGTTTTTTTAAGTTGTTTTAATTATGATTTTATTCTGAGTAACAAATAGAGTTTAAAACAAATATTTTAGTCATTAATTCTGAACCGCTCAGAAAATGAGGATTTCAAAATTGTATTGGCCAAATTAAACAAAAATTTATCAAATTAGTAATTTGATCTTCTTTTTTTTTAATTTGGCCAATACAATTTTCATTTGGCCAAACTTTTGGCCACAATATTTTTCAGTCCAGTGCGAACACTGTATACATATACACCTCACCAATGACCATACAGCTCTTCCAGATATACAAATACCCCACACACGGCCATTCATACCTTCCAAACTTGAATATACATCATTCATAATCATATATTAACTTTGTGAGCAATGTTAGTATTCAATGTAGAAGGAATATAAGTCGATTTTAGCTATCAACCACAACTTGTAAGTGATTGCACGGCAGGCAATATATATACCCCCTCATAATTTAGCCGCCATCTTCCATTGAGTTTGAATATTAATAAGAAAAGGTATGCCTCACATACATTGCACAGTTCTGTTCATTTCTTTTTGTAATATGACTAGAATCCCAATGGTGATTTTTTATGAAATTTTATACCGCATTCTGTAAACTTAAAAGTTTGAGAGATCGGAAGGGTCTGTGACCCACAAAATGGCATATTACATTGCTCCAATGATCAGTGAACATAAAACATATATAATAAATGCGGGTTGCAGTGTGTTTTTAAATCCAAAACAGCTGCTGGCGGTCATGTATTTTAATGGATTTTGTAAAACAAAAAATGATGGCTCCCATCTAGAGGTCACCCCGAAGATCGGTATGAAGTTTGGTGTTGATCGGATGAGGGATATGGTCTGTATGGTGTGGCAGAGGAAAAATCATGCAATGACTGAAATTCAAGATAGCTGCCGGCGGCCATGTTTTTCATCGAAAATCGTTCAACAATGGTCAGAATCCATCAATAAAAGGCGCTGTCGTATAGGTTTGTTGCCATACGAGGACGCCCGCCAACGGTCTCTCGAAAAAATCGGCTGACAATTGAGAAAAGGGAATGGAAAAAACAGCACGGATTGAAGGGATATAGAATCTCGATCAAACGACATGGGGTGTGATAACGACCATGCTAGCAGGGAGTACCGATACATAGCAGTATGGATATGGACTGAGAGAATCATGAGACATTGAGGAGTTGGTGGAAAGTTTAACAGAGAGGGTAAAATTGCACACACTAAATGAAGTTCCCGTTCCCGTTTTGGTTTGGATCAAGTGAAAGGGTTCAGTTGAACATTCCAAGGCGGACACCCCTAGCAGAGACCCTCTAGCCACGTCTCTGATCACAGAACAACGTGTTTTTCATTTCTGCATGGATTGAAGATATGTTTTGTAACTGTGCTGCCATAGGACAGAATCGAATTACATGCAATAGTACAACAGGTATAATTAATTTATGTGGTTGCCTTTTTCGGCAATAATATCTTAGTTACCCATGTAGATGTTAGTATCCGATAACCTTCTAAAGTCTACTGAAGTTGACAGAAATGTTACTATGTCAGTGATCAAATTTGAAACGGTTGCTATGGAAACAAGTACATTGTGTCCACCCAACATATTATTTTGAATGGACATGTATAATTATTAACTTACACCGCGGATAGTATTACGCATTGAAGTTTTTCTGAACGAAATTGAGGAAGTAATACACAAAATGTCAATTGAATTGGCCATTGTGACATTATTTGGGATAATGGTTGTCACGGAAACCATAATTATGTCCATATTTCACCTCCGGGGTGAATGAATTTTTTATATAGGACCTGCTGGTGGAATTAATTCTGAGAAATTATTCGCAAGCCTTATCATTTCATTCGAAAATGGTAATTTTGCGATATTTTCGCTAGCAGTTGCCATGACAACAAGATATGTGTTATGTATTAAAATTACCGACTCAACAGGGGGGGGGCAGTAACAAATTTGCAGGAAGGTGGTCGGGTGGCATGAGGGGCAAAAAACACGTTTTTTACACCATCATGCAATTTTTTTTACTAAAGACCTTTTGTGCCCTTATATGACATTTTTAACAGTTTAAAACATATTATAAGAATTTATAACTGCAAAAACACCATATTTATGTTACTGGGACCTCATATGGGCCTTAGTAGAGATGCATTGAGCTATATGGCATGTTGCATATGGGGCGATGGGGTGAAAAAATTCCTTCCCGACACCCTTTGGAAAGTAGATTCGAGAAATGAAAACTGAAATTAATAAACTTGTCTTGATGTAAAAACAGTCAAGATTATTGTGTGCATGGAAAAAGAGCGAGCAACTTTCTCATATTAATGTGACTATCAATGGCAAGATTATAACTGTCACCACACTGTTCATCAGTGCATCAAGCCAATCGGTGAATTATTTGCATGTCTATCAACTCATATGATCTGTTACTCTCACAACACCTAACATATCCAAGTCTGGCATAGTAACTGTTTGTCACTTATTATAACAGAGGTTGCTCCAGTGGACTAACAAAAGTGTTAAGGCATAATGCTAGATAATGGGCTGGTTGACAGACTAATAGGAAAAAAGGTAGACATTATGGAATTGTGTGTATCCTGTACAATGACATAAGTTTGCATATATAAGTAAACGTGTCCTGATGTAACTAATGCCTAGATCATTGTGTGCATGTGAAAAGAGCGAGCAACTGTCTCAAACATTAATGTGACTATCAATGGGTAGAAAATATATGTCATCAGTGCATGAAGCCAATCAGTGAATTATTTGCATGTCTTTCAACTCAGATGATCTCTCACAAGATCTCAGACCCCTGGACCGAGTTCAACCAAATTTGGTGTGGTGACTCGGGGTACCCTGGCGGATGTTCTAATGGTGTTAGTTTTTCAAACATTTTAATAAAAAACAAATTGGTTTTGTTAAATTGAGCATGGAATTCAATCCTTAAAAAAATATATTAAAACTATATATATATATCAAAATGTTTCAATGACCAAATGTGCTTGAATCACACAAAGGAGCCGCCGCTAAATGAAGGCTCTGTCTAAGATCAAAATGTTTGCAAAGTCCCACAAAGGGGGCCACAGGTATCTCCGATACTGAATATAGGCTCCCAAAGTGAGCCCGTTTCAGCTAGTTTAGTATAATAGAAGTAAGTTGCTCCAGTAGACTAACATAAGTGGTATGGAATATGTTAGATAATGGGCTGGTTGACAGACTAATCGGGAAATAGTTAGAAATTATGAAAAATTTTGTATTCTTCACAATGAAGATCAGCAATTTATAAAACTTTTTTTTTCTCAATTAAAACAGCTTCTGAAACAGGTTAAACTGTTATTTGAACTAATTGAGATAATTTCCAGTCATATGAGTGATATCAGTAGAGTTTTATGAGATTTCAGACCAATTTTAGTGAAATTTGGGGGTGGGTGTCAAAAAATTGGTGGTGGGTCCCCGAAAATGCCAGATGCAAAATAAACGGCATACCTTCCTGCAAATATTTTACTACCCACCCCCCCCCCCCCCCTGGACTCAACCCTAAAACTCTAAATACTAATAATAACCTAACATAATCGCTCTATATTTACGTTGCATTACTATATTTAATGTTTATTTGTGAGGGTAAAATTAAAATTCACTTGATTTATCTTTAGCATAGTGTCCAGGGCCCTGATTCATGAAAGCAACTTATGACATAGTTGGGACTTAAGATGGTCATAAGTTCAAACTCATAAGTCATAAGTGCGTTTCACGAACAAGGTCTTAACTTAAGATGGTCTTAACTTTGGTCTTAACTTTAAGACTGATGTGAGGTGTCTTAAGATAATCTTAAAGTTAAGACCCACATGATAAGTGGCATGTCGATCACAAATATGGCGGCCTATGTTATTTTACAATTACGGAGATATCTGTACATTGCCTGGGGTGGGCAACTCGTCGTCTGGTATACAGGGTCGTGTCTACAGAGTGAGAGGGGTGTTCGCCTCTAAATGTCCAATTGCACCCTCTTAAACAACACCAAATTCACTTTAGGTTTAAACATTCCAACTGGTACCTCAAACTTTCCAAAACCAAAGTTTGGAGAGGGCACCCCCCCCCCTCCCCACCGTATCACCATAGGGTTAGTTTGGTAAAAACAATTCAGAGCACAGGCTTATCACCAGGGACGTCGCGAATGGGGTTTGTGTGTTGTCTACCCCCCCCCCCCCCCCCACACACACACTTTGGTCAAAATGTTTAGCAATTGGAAATTTCATGCCTGACAACAACATTAATCGTACACTATATATAGGTTTCAATTGTTTTAATTTCTAACTAGTAAAGGAATGTGTTGTTTTTGACAAACAGCAGCAACCGAAATGGCAATCAATTGGAAAATCACCAGGGGCGTCAGGTTAGAAATTTCGAACTGTTGGAACATTTGAGATACCAATTGGAAAGTTTAAATCCAACGGGTGGGGTGGACATGGCATTTCGCGAACATGGAAGTTTGGCCCGTTTCAATTAAGGGCGAGTGCAGTTGGAAACTGCACGATGTACCCGCCCCCCCCCCCCCACCCACAGAGACCAACTAGCCACTCCCGAGCATCATCGAATGTAGGATATAGTCAATTATCAGCTGTGTATGTGACCTATAGATAATATTTATTATAAAATTGTATTACCCACGAATTAAACTTTTGATAAGAATTATGGCCTAGTTCAAAGCTCACTCTCCTCTATGTTATTCCATATGTGTGTGGGGAGATGGGGTAAAATGAGATCAATTAATGTATTGATTCTTTCCGCTTTCCAAATTTCCGTCGGTTGTTTACAAAGCAGATATGTCATATAGGAAAGGTAACACAAACGCTCTTTATCAAAATATGTTTTAGAAAATGTGACAATTTTCTATAGAGAATATTATTGGTATTGAGTTTATGCCCACGCCCATATGTCGTGATTTTCAAGGCTGTCCAAATTTTGTGTAGGGGTGGGATGACCATTGTACAGCATACTGTATATATATATGATATACACACCCGTAACGATGACACCCCTTAATGCGAGTGTGCTAATGGAAACGTAGTAATATATATATCCATGGTATGACAACCGCATAAAACATCTGCATAAAAATAATAAAAAAGTTACTCTAACAAATATTTTTCATTTCCCTTTGAATCGAAAAATGACCTATGTGTGTCCTGATGACATCGCCGATTTATTTTGATTATTGCTACACGTAGAGAGCGATGGTCGGTAATACACGTGGTATGTCGGCTCACATAAAAAAATCGCCGCCTGATCATTGCTCTCAGTGGATTAACTCGGCGTAAGTGCATGGTCGCAATCATGCATCGATCCATATAATTATATTGTCTTATTTCTGACACTGCCACTCACCAGTAAACGCAAAGCTCGTCATTTTAAGAGCCTGTGATGTACTCATGTTCGAATTTACATCGTGGAACCCATGCAAGCCTAAGTTCCATATGCGAATATAAGGCCACTGACTATAGACAGTGAGATACATGCGCTGATTCCCCCACCCCACCCCAGCCGCTATCCAGCATCCCTGTCACACAATAGTGTCAACTCGGACTCGGCTCTTTCTCGATAACCTCTCAATGCCGGACATACAGATTACACAAGCCCACATTTTTTTGTTCCGGATTGTAGAAAATTGTCGATAACCAGTCTAAATGAGCGGGAACTTAACTTACTACTTAAGTTGGACTTAATCTTGTTTTGTGAAACGCGTTCTTGAAACGGAAAAGTTACATCATAAGATCCACCTTAGATCTTAGATTAAGTCCATCTTAAGATAATCTTATGACATTGCTTCATGAAACAGGGCCCAGGCCGTAATTGCACAAATACCATCAAAAGTGGTATCTAAAATGTGATGATCTAAACTTAATGTTATCAAAAGTAAACAATGACCGTATGAAATAAGTATACCATGCATATACCAAATTGAACATGGTGGTGACGCCCTATTTGTTCTGCATTAAAGAAAGCGGTTGCATTTATGACTAATGTATAAGGGTTGGCGGCATATGAGGCCATAAATAAAAAATAGGCAGAAAAATTACATTTTTGTCAATGACCTTGACCTTAGTGATTGACCTTGACCCTATTTGTCCTAGTGGCCAAGTACATTTGATGGACCATTGATTGCACTATGCGTTCACGTCATTTATTCAAACATAAGTCTGTTTCCAAACTCTCTTTTCCCCAAATATTTTATGGCGTTACCATGGAACCAGAAATTCTCTTGAACCATGACCCGCAGCGCGGGCACCCTCCTCCAAAAAAATTTCCCATATTACATATCGGCAAAGTTTCATGTTTTAATCCGGTCTGTCACGATTTTGCTAATTTTTTACCCTAAGCCACTGGGCTAATATGGATCTTCTAGATGTGAGCTATAAAATTGACCAAATTGTGTTTAAAAACATGGCAACCGGCAGCCATCTTGGATTTTACTCTTTCCATGACAAAATCCATTGGCACAATCTACAGGTCACATTCTGACACAATCTCACGAAACTTCATATGAATGTTTGGGGTGACCTCTAGTCTCTCTTAAACGTTTAAAGGTACTAAATCCGATTCGATGGTCCCTATATCATCAGATTCCAACAACAACAATTTTTTTTTAAATGCCGTTTCAGTTATCAGAATCGATTAATTAACCAAAATTGCCCAATACCTGTTATTTATCAACATTTTGTCCAACGAAATTTTGCCGGTTTGTCAAATATCTGACATAAAAAAGTCACTTGATTTTAGAGATATCCATCTTCGTCCGCAAATTTGGTCCCAGACAGTCTTCTCGTCGACTTTTACTGGGCCACTAAATATTCGAGGTGGTGAAAAATAATAGATTTTAAAAATCGATATCTGATCACTCTGAGCTTTGATGGGTGTGTTCCTCGACTCGAATCAAATATTATTTACCCCCGAAGCCAAATAAATCGTAATTGAGGGGTGCTTAATCGGATTTGAGTACCTTTAAACTTTCCGCATTCATTATAGCTACATTGACTGTAAGTATATAATATGTGATAGTATCCCCTCTCCAAGTTGAGCTAAATTGTCATTGACCCTTTCATTTATGATCCAAGCCAAAAGAAATGGAACAAAATATATATGATACCAAGATACAGAATATCTGTGATCTAGATTGTAGAAAATTCTCTTTCTTTCAGTTTCTTTATGTAATTCTTTCTTCAACAATGCATCGCCACGTCAGTGAATTGTAAATTGAAAGATAGAGTTCTCCCTCTTATTATGGCTCGAAGCAAGTACAGAACCGCTCAAAACAAACCTTGATATCCGTCGATATCAATAAATCATCATAGTGGTTTTGGTCGTCAGGAACATTGTTTCGAGTCCATCTCTCTCCCGTGGAATATATACAATAGTTTGTGGAATATAATGTAGTCCGAAGGTTCGAACATTAGGTGAGACCATAAACCTTTATTTAATTTTATCTCATGCACTTATATATATATTGGAATAATACAAATGAAGGATTCCATTTCACTGGTTGGAAATGTCCAGATAATACTTTCAACAAACAGACGGTAGTATTATCTGAATATTACCAAAGGGAACTACTCGCCAAAGAGTATTTAGTAAATAAAAGGTTAATTAAGTCACAATGAAGTTTGCGCTCCAAAATACACCAGATATTTATTCGCTTATGATTATTTCCCGGTATCGAAATAGGTCGATAAATACTTGAACTACCTTTCTATGAGCATTATATGTCACATAAATACGCATTGAAGTCATAACAAATATAATGTTGAACAAGATGATTGGGCCCCAAACAAAAACAGCCATTTGCACGTCATAGAACATAAAATAGCGTTCCTTGTTAGTCTATTCCTGATATGGTAGAAATAAATAGCGTTTGTTTACCTATATATGTGCGAACAATTGAAAACAGCTGGAAAATGGCTGTGACGATGGGAAGTATTTTTAATATCATATGCAGCCGTAATTATGGCGGAATATAAATATTTCTGTATGTGTCAGCCTATCTTATACATCCTTCCAAATTACATAGACAGAAATTCGAATGCCATGTCCGTTTCGAAAAAATAAATGCAATTTTTCCTTCTTTTTTTTTCATTCATCGCACAAATATTTATTCTCAACAATTAACAACAATTATAGCCATGCAATTCATATAGCACCGGTTGTTTGTTTCAAAACGTCTCCTAGCGTAAGAAATAAACAAGAAAGTCTCGGCATTTTTCTGCTCTGATGTAGTCTATTTGCTCAAGTTAATTCCTCTTGAACATAGATTCTTCCTCCAATATTCATGTCAGTCAGTATAGATGACTATGCGGCCCAATAATATACATGTTAGTGGATCACGAACTTCTAACTTCAAACGTTATGGGCTACACACGGACAGCTGATGCATGTGGTCGGCATAACGTATTCGCATAGTGACAATGTTCATGGATCATAGTTATCCGTACACGAACATTCTGTAGATGTAATAAATCAGATGAATGTAGGCAGCTAACAGTGACTGAGTTTGAAGTTCTAGATATAAAGCTGTCTACTTGCAGCATAATATACGATGGTGTCTCGTGATCCATTCAAAACGTCAACGAATGTTCAACAGCTGGCTATCTGATGATCATTTACAGATGTCCTCCACAGTTTGCTTCAATACAAAGGTCGGGAATATTCGGCTGTCAGTAGACCTCTTCTAGGTCGTGTTGATAGATGAGCACATGCACCCGCCTCTGGTCATCTCAGGTAACCCGGGTTAGGAGCAGCATCAGACTTATTGCCAACATCGGGAGATTGCTCACCCTCGACGTAACGCCTGCGTTCATAACATCTGGAAAAAATAATCATCGACAACTTCATGGAATGTATGTCCTGGATTGTCCGCGACGAATTATGAAACAGAAATTTGTCAAATAGTCCAAATATTCTACAAGTCAGGTGACAGACCAAGTACAATTTGGTTCATTGTGAGACATGACTCGGTATTGCCATACTCTATAATGTAGTGGTGGTATTGTATTAGTCGGGGAACCCATAGAGAAGGTTAATTTGAATATAATTAAATGTTTTATTACGTTTCGATTGGTTATGTCAAAAGACGTCTTATCTGAAAATGCTGCAATAAGCAATGTGTGACGGCAAATGACATGCTCTTACTCGTCAGTTGGTATTATATACATTCTTGTTCGTTATCTGCGCGTTCCTCTGTTTTTCATCGGTCCATGTATCTTTCCGTTCTTCTCTCTCAGACAAGACCGATATAATAACTATAAGTATATATGAAGCTATATAATTATATAGCCGCGACGTTCATATGTATTTGGTGGGGAGTGGTTCGGGAATTGATCTGTGGTGACCAAATTCTAATTATTACCGCCACGAAGTGGGTGGACACTGCACATCTACATCTACTTGGTACTCCATCGCCCTCAATGTGCTGAGGATTATGTGGAGGCGCATGAGATTTAAAAACATAAAAGCATATTTTTTGGTTATTTTGATAATTTATTAAAATATACTGGAGCTTCATACTATTTAGAAGCTGTCTGTTTGTTTACAGGTGGGAACATGTGTTTTGTGAGTTCGGATTTGAAACTGTCCGTGTTGTGGCAGTTTAAGAATATGTCACGGGGAGTTTGTTCCAATTTATGATTGTGCGTGGAAAAAAGAAAGCTTCGAGATAGTTTCTGTCAGCTTTAGCAGTACGGAGGAACTTGTGGCCCCTAGTAGGCACAAATGGTAGGGAGATGTCTACATCTTGATGGCGGATTTTGTAAAGCATGACTAGAGAGGAGAATATTCTTCTTTGTTGGAGGGTTTGCCAATTAAGTGTGTGGAGCAGATCAGTTATGCTGTCTCTGTCGTCGCTACCATAGTTGTATCTATTTAGAGTGTAGCGTGCAGCCCGTCTCTGTACAATTTCTACTTTCTCTGAGAGGTACTGCTGCCATGGGTCCCATATTGAGCTACAGTATTCTAGTTGTGGTCTAACATATGTTTTGTAGGCAAGGGCTTTCGTTTTGTAGTTTTTTGTTCTCACGTTACGTCTTAGGAATCTGAGGGTAGCATTGGCTTTATTTGTGATGGTAGTGATGTGGGTTTTCCATGAGAGGTCATTTGAGATGGTTACGCCGAGATATTTTGTAGTTTCTGTTGATTTAAGTAATTGGTTATGGAGTGTGTAGTCATGGAGAATAGGGTTTTCTTTACGAGCGATTCGTATGATTTCGCATTTACTAGGGTTGAATGACATAAGCCATTCTTTCTCCCAGTTTTCAAGTTTGTGCAGGTCATTTTGTAGGATAGTACAGTCATTTTTAGAGGAGATAGCACAATACACAACAGTATCGTCAGCGAAGAGGCGGGCCTGACAGCTGAGGTTTGTGGGGAGGTCATTTATATAGATTAAGAAGAGGCAAGGGCCAAGGACATACCCTTGGGGGACACCTGATAGTACGGGAAGAAATTTTGATTCTTTTCCATTGACTTGGACTTTTTGAGTCCGATGTGATAGGAAGGCGGCAATCCAATTTGTAACAGATGTGTTTATGCCAAGTCGTCTCATTTTAAGAAGAAGTCTGCTATGGTCCACTTTATCAAAGGCCTTGGAGAAGTCCATGACAACTACATCGGTTTGAGTCCATTTTGTCATGTTTTCAAAGATATCATTCATGAATGTGATAAGCTGGTGTACAGATCTGTACAGACTCATGGTCGAATGGAGAAATATATTCTTGGATAATTTTTTTGGTACCTTACTCAATCGTACCAATAGAATCACGTATATGCTGAAATTGTAAAGTTAACGGCACCGGTGTATAATACGTTTTTGAAAATATGATAAATCGTATCCATAGGGTCAGGACAAGCTGAAATTGTAAACTTAAAGTCACCGGTGTAATAATATGTTGTTGAAAAAATAAATACTCTGATAGCCTGAAAATAATATATCACCTATTGGGAACCCCTGGTTTAGTGAAGTGCATTGTGGGAAGTTTAATTGTGATTCTCCTCCATCTTTATTTTCTGGAATTATCACCAAGATTTCTCCACTCCATTCTCTTAAAATCTACCCTGATCGGTCAAATTCTTTTGATAATTCTATCTAAATACATCTTAGCTACTATTCGGATCTGCTCTCCCGGTCTAAAAATGGATAGTTTGACCAAAACGACTATTGACAAAACTTTGTTTACAAATTGAGCGCACTCGATGACCCGTTCACGCTGCAAATTTATTATCGAAAACAAATTCAATTTCTTCCATCTAAAACATAATTACGCGCTGAACTCTGTCATTTTAAGAATATAGTATTATTACACACATATACACCAAGTTTCAGCTCAAAATTTTGAAAAATGACAGTTTTATAGACATAAATCGATTTTAATGGGAAATCCTTTATTAAATTTTATCATCGAAAAAAAAAAAATTTCTTCGATCTAAAAAATAATTACGTGCTGTACCCTTGTCATTTTAGGAATATATAAGTATCCCAAACACAGACACCAAGTCTGAGCTTAAATTTTTGAAAAATAAGAGATTTATCGACATAAATGGATTTGTATATGGCAGATGCCATGTTAAATAAATTTTATGGCCCTGCAAATGTTTTCTGAGCTGTTCGATATTGGGCACTATAGTCCATATTTGACGGGTTCACCCTGATAATTGTGTGACAGTACAGTCGTGTTACTTTATACGTCAACATTGGTCATTATCACTCGACAAATTTATTTCGGTCTATCGTATCAACCCCTATTTCCCCCGCGTAGCCTGACTAAGTGTCAACATTGGTCTTTATCGCTCCACTAGTTTGTATCGTTTCATCGGTATGAATTCCATATCCAATTATCCACATATAACCAACCCAACCTCTAATCCCGGTCCAATTTATTTATTTCTTTCATCGGTATATAGTCGTGTTACGTAATATTTTATTTCGTGATACTTGTACTTGTATGTCTATGGTATTACTATAGTATACTGTATACGTATATCAATTGCTTTGCCATCTATAGAGATAATTTCAGACCCCCCCCCCCCTCAATTTTATATCATTGCTGATTTAGTACAGTCGCGATGCATTACATGGCAACATTGATCCACTAATTTATGTCAGTTCATCGGTACAAACCCCTTTTCTCCGAGTCCATATAACCAACCCAACATCTTATAGAACTCCATAAATGACTATTCTGGCACTATATAGAGATGACTAAGATTCTGACAGCCCCCTATTTTATAGCCTTGTTGCAACAGTAGAGTTGATATGGATAATATGTCAACATTGGTTGTTATCGCTCTACAAATTTATATCGGTTCAACCCTTAGTTCCCTGTATCGCCCACCCCTCCCTCAATTTATTTTTTCATTTGTATTATAGTCTCGTCACATACACATTTTATCTTTTGTAACTTTTGCTTCAACGCGTCGAGTTCGCTGCAGACAATACAAAACTGACAACATTTTGAAATGTAAGCAGGCTTCAAACTCATCTTATCCAAGAAAAGCTCTGTTTCATAAGAAATTTGTGTATAAGGTGTACGCGCATTTGTTGCGTTAAAAACCAAAGGTCCCAAGTCAAGGTCCAAATCCCCAACACACTGATGTGAGGTTTAACTCCATCTACATACAGTAATGTCCAAAGTAATTGATCACTTAATCACAGCAAATTTGTGTGTATTTTTTCATGATTCTAAATCCTGAAAAATTACCCATAATTATGCTGTGGTTAAAGGGTCAATTACTTTGGGCATTACTGTAACCAATATAAGGATTTGAGGTTTAATGATAACTCAATCATCATACAGTAATGTTCAAAACAATTGACCACTTGACCACAGCAGAATAATGGGTAATTTGTCAGGATTGTAAATGCTGAAAAAATACCCATAATTCTGCTGTGGTTAAGTGGTCAATTACTTTGGGCATTACTGTAACCAATATAAGGATTTGAGGTTCAATGATAACTCTATCCTCATACAGTAATGTTCAAAGTAATTGACCACTTGACCACAGCAAAATTATTGGTAAATTTTCAGGATTTCAAATCCTGAAAAATTACCAATAATTATGATGTGGTTAAGTGGTCAATTACTTTGGGCATTACTATAACCATTACAAGGATGTGAGGTTTAATGAGAACTCCATCCACATAACTAATAATTATGTGTGAAAATTAAAACAAAACACAATAAATTCCATGATGGCGTCCAATATGGACTGCCTAATTCTGCTCCAAAACATTTATATTGAATATATCGATGTTTATTGGGGGGAAACCGATTATTTCAATGATATTTTGATTAACTTGGATCCAAAACCCGACTTACGGGATCGTGCGACTGTATCTTAAGCATATGTGCATATTTAATGAGCCAACAATTGGAATCCCAACAGAAAAGATTGGCGTGGGTCCCTTGCGCGATCTGTCCATCGAAAACTATTTAGACATCTCAAGACACGTAAGACCCAATAACTTAATATACAGAATAGATACATCTATTGCCTGAGTGACTAATATTTATATTTGTTACAATGAGGTCAAATAGTTGCGGAGCCAGCACCACAATTCTTTTCCTCCATAGTAAATCTTAAAACAACTTCTAAAGAATTATTAATTCTTCTTATATTTGGTATGAAGCGTCCTTTGTTAACTGGAGTTCAGATTTGTTAACATAACGTCACCAAGTTAATTACTTGCGAAGCCACAGCCATAACTATTTCCCTCCATAGTAATTCTCAAAACAACTTCTTAAGAACAATTGACCAGGTCAGTCGCGCAATTATTGGAAGAGCCACGGTCAATCATTTTTTTAAAACCAAATGTTACATTTAAATTATTGCTTTATTTAAACAAAAACAAAAAATTAAATGAGAAAATTAACTTTTACTACTTGCTAAATTTTATCTTTTAATTATTTCATTTAAATTTTAGTATTTACATTATACTATGCCCAAATCTTTATAATCTGTTGAGTGACCCCACAGTCGTTTACTTTGTTAGTAATAATTTGAAGGATTACTTGTTTAAACGCAATTGTTATCAAAATATTTTATGTATTTTTTATAATTTCTATTTATATGTAATACTATAATCTTGGTGGCGTTACCATTTCTGACTATGGTTTTCTTGTTATAGTTATATCCTGCTGGGACAAAGAGGAAGTGCGAGTGTTCCAAGTATTATAACTGAAGTATTGCATTATTATGGAGCCCCGGAGGTGACATCCGAATGTTTTTTTTTAAGTCGTGGCCACGAGAATAAAGTCGTGGCCACGAGAATATGAAGTCGTGGCCACGAGCATATGAAGTCGTGGCCACGAGAATATGAAGTCGTGGCCACGAGAATATGAAGTCGTGGCCACGAGAATAAGGTCGTGGCCACGAGAATAAAGTCGTGGGCACGAGAATAAAGTCGTGGGCACGAGAATAAAGTCGTGGCCACGAGCATAAAGTCGTGGCCACGAGAATATGGTCGTGGCCACGAGAATATGGTCGTGGCCACGAGAATGAGAAGTCGTGGCCACGAGACTATGAAGTCGTGGCCACGAGAATATGAAGTCGTGGCCACGAGAATATGGTCGTGGCCACGAGAATAAAGTCGTGGGCACGAGAATAAAGTCGTGGGCACGAGAATAAAGTCGTGGCCACGAGAATATGGTCGTGGCCACGAGAATAAAGTCGTGGCCACGAGAATAATGTCGTGGCCACGAGAATATGGTCGTGGCCACGACATTATTCTCGTGCCCACGACATTATTCTCGTGCCCACGACTTTATTCTCGTGCCCACGACTTTATTCTCGTGCCCACGACCATATTCTCGTGGCCACGACTTTATTCTCGTGCCCACGACTTTATTCTCGTGGCCACGACCATATTCTCGTGGCCACGACTTCATAGTCTCGTGGCCACGACTTCTCATTCTCGTGGCCACGACTATATTCTCGTGGCCACGACCATATTCTCGTGGCCACGACTTTATGCTCGTGGCCACGACTTTATTCTCGTGCCCACGACTTTATTCTCGTGCCCACGACTTTATTCTCGTGGCCACGACTTTATTCTCGTGGCCACGACCTTATTCTCGTGGCCACGACTTCATATTCTCGTGGCCACGACTTCATATTCTCGTGGCCACGACTATATTCTCGTGGCCACGACCATATTCTCGTGGCCACGACTTTATGCTCGTGGCCACGACTTTATTCTCGTGGCCACGACTTTATTCTCGTGGCCACGACTTCATATTCTCGTGGCCACGACTTCATATTCTCGTGGCCACGACTTCATATGCTCGTGGCCACGACTTCATATTCTCGTGGCCACGACTTTATTCTCGTGGCCACGACTTAAAAAAAAACATTCGGATGTCACCTCCGGGGCTCCATACATTATCGTTTTTGTGTGTGCCAAACTAAATATTACGTCATTTATTAACTAAGCTATCTTTGCATTATATTACATCCAATCAAATCCGCACCAAATGTACATGGATACGCTACCTTTAAGCTGATAGCACCCATTGCCTTTACATTCCGTTGCCGATCCCGTTTTGTCGACGATTGGCAGTTCTGAAATAAAAAAAATTGTTTCGATCCTTGAAATAGTTACAGGATATATTTTCTCCTCGTTTACGGTTTTGTATCGTAATATACAACATGTATAAATATATACCAGTGTCAGTATACACAATTGAATGACACATGGTATGTTTCAAATGCTAACAGCTTCTGACGCCACTGTATATATATTGTATTTAGTATGCTTAAGCAACATTTCACCCATGTACGAGAAGACCACCGTCACCACCCTATATATAGATCCCACTTCCGGGAAAATTGGGCTACCCGGAAATTGAGCAGACAAGTGGTCGATGAGATTTAGCACGCATGCAAGAAAACTAATATTGTATGGCTGTTATCATTTCATTCTAATGCGCTATGCCTATATAGTTAGTGTATAGTTTTATATATAGGCTATACCATACATTCGACGGAAATGGTTCTTCAAATCAACAATGCACTTTGTGTGTGTGTTTTTTTTTGTTTTTTTTTTTTGTGAGGGGTTGACAGGAAGTTCGTCCAAATTCGCGGACAATTTCTACTTATAGCCAAGCTCCTGTTCCGACATACGAAAAGGCGAGCTAATTAATGTATGTTGGATGGTATCCAATGGATACTATACCAGACGGACAGCTTGATGCATTTCCATGGGATTTTTATGAAGTTGTTGGGGAAATATTCGGCCCTCAACACCATACATCTTGAATAATATGGTAACTTTGCAACCGGAGTAAAATTGATTATGCTGCAATATATACATATGAGCACAAAACACATCGGTTGCTCATAAATTTAACCTGTTGTTCACAGAACTCAGTCTTTGTCAATGCCATTTTCGAATATATAAGATATCTATCCGGTCAATACAATTGAAAAATTTAGCATTGAGTAATTTGAGTACTGTTATTCAGTGCAAGTCATCTGATAACTCTATTTTTTAATTTTGTTCCATGAAGTTTGGGAATAGAAAATCAAGAAAATGCCAAGAAATAGTAATCCTGCGCAACTTTCAGCTTCTGTAATATGTCAGCAATCTTCTGTTTGGATTTGCAAATATCTCGCCATCACGAAATGCTGAAATCTTTTATACGATGGTTTCCTCGAGCATGGTGACACACGTGTATTTGTTTACAAACTTAATTTCCTGGTAGCTCCATTTTCCAGGAAGTGGGATCTAAGGAATAAACTCAAAACAATATATAATTGTATTATTTGAAGTAACGCAATGCAATTTGTCTGTCCGGCTGTCGCGATGATTTTCCCATATACCCCTGGACCGACTTCAACCAAACTTTGTGTGGTGCCTTGGTGTACCCTAGTTTGTGTGGTGACTTGGGGTACCATAGTTTGTTGTGATGCGATGGTAAAACGAAAACCGTATGGGTTCGAGTTTTACCTCGCGACACGACAAAACTCGTGCAATAATGCTAAAATCTTCACACAACTGTGTTGTCCTAAACTTTTTGTTCACTCTGAAGCTTGTAATATAGTGATATTTAGGTCGATATTGTTTCGTTTAATTGAACAAACGGGTGCTTTATTTAGACCATATCTCGTAATTTGGTGAAGAAATATTTTGTTAAAGTTGAAGTCGCCAAAGACATTTTTGGCGTAATCAGTTTGTATTGTTCAAGGACAATATATACAAAACAATTTATTGAACGGTTTTGAGTCTTCTGTACTCCGTAAAAAAAGGAATGGGTGTGCGATACATACTTGAACTACCTTTCTGTATATGAATTATATGTCCAGAAAGACGCATTGAAGTCATACAAAATACAACTTTGAACACGGTGTTTGGTCGCAACCAAACAGCAGTCATGTGCACGGCACGGAACAGAAAAGAGCGTTCCGTGTTAGTCTAGTCCTGATACTGTAAAAATAAAGAGCGTTTATTTAACTTATATATGTGCGAATTTTTTTTACTTTTTACAGACAACAATAACACGTGGGTTTATCCCATTATTCTATATGTATACAATTTAATTGGTTTGAAGAGTGTCAGATTCTAAGCCTCCAGTTAATGATACAATGATATTCCCATGCACGTGTTACATGTTGTCACATATTGCGGGGCAACTTACATCGAGCTATGTTTAAACCCATTTCAGCGTCGCCCCTCAATTAGTAAAGTATATCCTCAGTACTTGGTTCTTGTGTTTGATCCGAATGTCAAGAGACCTTCTGTGTTTGTCATTGATAAAACGCTTCAAAGTATTGTTAGACAATTGAAATATGTCAAACCAATCAGGACTGGGACAATAAGTGGCTCCCTCCTGATTGACTGTTCAAAGAAAGTTCAATCTGATGCTCTTAAGTACTTAAGATATATTGCATAAACGCCAGTGTTGGTTACTCCACACAAAACGTTGAATAGTAGCAGAGCTGTGCTGAGATCCCGCGATATCGCTGATTCTTCAGACTCGGAATTATTGGCTGAGTTCGCACCATAGGGAGTTACGGAATGTTCGCAGATTTTCTATGACAGTTGATGGACAAAAAGTTACGTTGAGCATTTATCTTTTGACCTTCAATCGGTGCGAACATCCACCGACATTGAATGTTTGTTATATGGAGATAGATTTACATACATGTTCAAAATCCGTTACGGTGTCAGGGGTATGGTCATGACCAGGGAAATTGTAAAAGTAAAGAAATCATGTGTGCACAGTGTTCAATTTCTCTTAATGATTATAAGAGATTGTACGAAACCAAGATATATATATATTCATAAACCATGGTTCTATATACCCGGTTCAGATACTTGAACCTGAAAAACTTGAACACCGGTCTGACCATGCATGGTTCGGCGGGGTGTGCGAAATTTGTTTAATCTGAACAAGAAAATCCATAGCATTTAGACTAGCCTCAAGCCTTCCTAGAGTTGGTAATTTCAAACCAACTGATGAAAATTCCAATGACAATATTGACCAAATGTAGGACACAATTGTTTTCCTAAATTAACTAGTTTTTTTGACTGGCCAAGGGGGAGGGACCATGCAGGACACAAGCTTTCCAAGTGTTGGAAATTTCCAACCTGACATCCCCCATAAGATTGGAAAATTTCCAACTGATGGCCATTTCAGTCCAAAATTTTTACCAAATGTAGGAAAATATGCAAATATTGGTCCAAAAACAATAAATTCCCCTCAATAAATTGTGTGAAAATCAAACTACAAAAACATTTTCAACCTATTGTTTGTGTGAAATTTCCAACTATTGAAAATTTTGACCAAAGTTGGTGGGGGTGACACCCCCACCCAACGCCCCCTCCCCCCGTGTTTACGAGGAAGAGTATGGTGCGGGTCAGAATTTTCTAAATGACGATGTTGTTGTTGCTGTCATGGACAGAAAAGGGGAGGGATAGCTACAATTCTGTTCGCCGATTTCCACCGAACTTATACATAATCATCTGTCAGGTGTGCACGTAAAGGGATAGGGGTACAAAAATTGATAAACGTATTTTAGCTGATTTCCACCAAATTGATATACATTCCACTCCATGATACAAGGAATATAATCGTGTGATTTAAAGATGCCAAATTGGTGCCGTTTGGATGAGAGATTGGGGACAACATTTGACAAGAATTTGTTTAGTCGCCGATTAACACCAAATAAATAATCATTTCCATTTTCATATATATTATGATATATTTTTGTCGCCGTTTTCCACCAAACTTATGCATAATCATCTCCATGATATGGCGCCGTTCGAGTCAGGGGTATACGGATGTTGAGAGGGGCACATATTGATACTTATGTCAGCTCTTGCGATTAGCAAATCAGCGTCGATAAATAGTGACGGTATATGAACTCTTGTCCCCACATCCGGGTGTAACTAGCAATCTGATTGGCTACAACGCCACGTTTAAATCACCATGTCCCCCGTCACCCTTGACAGCGGGGTATAAGAGAACGTGCGCCAAACATCGGGGGTATATGAATGACCCTTGAACTGGCAGTTTCCACCAATCGTGACGTTGCTCTCGCACGCCGAATTTGACGTCACCTGACGCCGGGTCCTTAGGTCAGCTACTGAAATATTCTTATTGGTGTGAATTAATCGGATAACCTATGAAATACACACTTAAATTAAGGAGACATGGTTATTGTTGTGGGGGTTCAAAATCGACATCCAGGTATTAAATCTCCATGTACCCCCGATGTTGCCGAAGATAACTAATAATATTAGGTCAGTGACCCCATATGAAATCATTATCATGTCACCTTGTTGGATCGACCAACGAGGACGCTCCGTTGGTAGAAGCATATCAGGAGACATGGGGTCGTCATCTTTGTAGCCCGTCCCATATGGAATCCATATGGGACGGGCTAGGTTCCCATATGGGGTCGATGTCCGCCATTTTGTTTTTCATGGAACTCTGCCGCCTCGGGTATATTTTCGGTGTATTTTGGCGCCAAGAAAAGGGATATATGTCGGAAATCAAGTTATGTTTATTTAAACACATAGCACCATATACCAAAACCTGCATGTGATATATTTGAGAAATTCTAAACATTCATAAATTAACTATCAAACTCAAGTTTGTTGTCCTGCTTCTGGTGATTAGCCATTGACTCAATGCGTTGACGTTCAACGCCCATGACGCGTCACTGTGACGTTACATAAGTTAATAGCCATAGACAACAAATTTACTTACTAGCAGGTAATGAACTTCGTATAAGTAATTCAAAATCTCACACGGAAAACATTATATGTGGGTGACATGATAAAATCGTTACAGGGCTCGTTGTTGCCGGCTACGGTGACATATGAGGCTCAGCGAGATTAATATCGGGCTCGATCGGCTAGCGCCTCGCCCGATATTAATCTCACTTCGCCTCATATGACACCGTATCCGGCAACAACTCGCCCTGTAACTTATAATAATAGGTGCTTATCCACCATCTTGTTTTTTTTCCCAGAAACTCTGTCGCCTCAGGGATATTTTTGGTGTATTTTGGGGATATCTGTCGGAAATCATTTTCTGCGAATTAAAAGACATAGTACCAGCATGTACCAAAACCTGCATTCGGTATACTTTAAGAAATCAAGAGACTCATAAATTAACTATATCAAACTCAACCAGTTGTCCTACTTCTGGTGATTAGCCATTGACTCTTGAAAGGCATTGACGTTCAACGCCCATGGCGCGTCACTGTGACGTTACCTCATGCAGTTAGGGCGCGTACACATGGCGGGCAAGAAAATATCAGGTATGACCCATGTGACTTACTTGACCAATCAAATAAATAATACCGGAAAATATCCGACAAAGGCAGCGCGCTGATATTTTATCGCCAGTTGGTGATATGTGTTCACCTTGATTGGTGGCAATCGGTATCCGTTAACTAAGCTCTATAAGGGACACGCGGGTAACCGTTCACGCACTCGAGTTATGATCCATCAATATTATCGCCTGTTTCAACAATGACTTCGTAATTCCATTTTGGATTGGCCAATGGGTAATAAAACAGGTCAGCTTGCTAAATGTTTCCATCAAGGATCTATCAATGCACTTTGACATGGTAAGGCTCAGGTTTAAATATTTCTATTAAAAATCATTTATTCAACCTGATATAAATGAAAACATAACACAATAATAGATTCTTCAAATAAATGTAAACACTACAAATAAAAATAGACTATTCAAAAAAACATAATAAAATAAAACATAAAGGTGTTAAAACGAACTTTAACCGATTTCAACGTTATTCGGTACATTGGTCTAGGATCACCTCTAGATGGGAATTGTCAAATTTGAACGATTTTCGATGAAAAACATGGCCACCGGCAGCCATTTTGGATTTTACTCTTTGCATCACTAAAACCTTTAGCACACCCTACAGGGCGTATCCCTCATCCGATCATCACCAAACTTCATATAAATCCTTGGTGTGACCTCTCGATGTGTGGGTGCCTACTATTTTTTCCCGAATTCTGTAAAAAAAAAAATGGCTGCCAACGGCCATCTTGGATTTTACTCTTTGTATGACTAAATCCCTTAGCACATCTTACAGGTCACATTTCTCATCCAATCGTCACCAAACTTCATGTGGATCTTCGGGGTGACATCAAGACGGGAGCCTCCCTTTTTTTCCCAGAAATTTGTTCAAAATAAACATGGCCGCCATGCAGCAGCCATCTTGGATTTCAAATGTGAATCCATCAGCCCACATTTATTGGAGAATTGCTTTGAATCATTATAGCCTTATTGGGTAAATCAAAAATAGAAATGCTTCTATAATAATCATGATACAGAACATATATCGCATAAGATCAGGACAACTAAGTAAAACAGTCATTTGAAGCAGTTTGAAGGGGGTGCGTCCCTATCCCAGAATCGGAAAATAATTTAATTAATTAATTAATACGTAATGTGGAGCCACGGATACGATAGGTCGATAAACAAACGAATTATTTATATTCTGGCTTCATATGCTCAGAAGAACACTTGCCAAAGTCACAGCCGTTTTCAACTTTTCGCCAGAAGTCAGATAAACGCTCTTTATTGCTACCATATCAGGAATAGACAACCACGGAACGCTCTTTTCTGTTCCATGTCGTCCAAACACCATATTCACGGTTTTATTTTTCATTACTTCAATGCATCTTGTTTGGTTACATAATGCTCGTAGAAAGGTAGTTCAGATATGTATTGACCTATTTCAATAGTGTGAAAAATTCAAAAGCTAGTAATATTATGTGTGTATTTTGGAGCGCAAACGGCCATGTGGCTTTAAACCCAAAATCAATCAATCGATCATTACCATAAAACTATCTTGTACGGCCAGTTACAGTAATGCCCAAAGTAGTTGACCACTTAACCACAGCATAGTTATGGGTAATTTTTCAGGATTTAGTCGGAAATATGGCTTGTTGCCATTCATCGGAAAGCTCTCGCGTACATGTCGAGAGCTTTCCGATGAATGGCAACAAGCCATATGTCCGACTAAATCCTGAAAAATTACCCATAATTCTGCTGTGGTTAAGTGGTCTATTACTTTGGGCATTAATGTATGGCCTGGATACTCGGTCCATATACCGTGGCCTCCCCATATTTTAGTAGGAATGCTCAGTGACTTGTCCATTACCAATGTATTAACGTCGTCCACTTATATAGACAGAACACAACGCGCATCTTAATCGAGAATCTTTTATCGAATGAGTTGCGGATGGCGCAAGGATATATTTCGCGAGAGCGCAGCTCGAGCGAAATATAACTTTGCACCGTCCGCAACGAGTTCGATAAAAGATCCGAGAGTATGATTCAAGTTGTGTTCTGTATTTATTCTACACCGTTCGGTTAGATAAGTTCAATCCATGAATGCCACCTCCATTGTTACTATAGCCACCTTTATTGTGATTTAAGTCTGACAAATAGCCAGTAATTATGGGGGGATCACCGGAAGCGGATGATCGACGTAATACGTCATCTTTCTTGGCGACAACGTCAACAATAGTTCCGGCTTGTATTCCACTAGAGGTATACACTACTATGTATTCAATGGCTGGGATTCCGTTGAATACATGTACCTCACGTCAATGGGTGTGGACAGGGATGTGGCTAGAGGGGGGTGTGGGGGTGTCTCACCCCCCCCCCCCCCCCCCAGCAGAGAGCTATATTTTCAATAGTTGGACATTTCATACCTGCCACAACGAAATTTCACACCAACAATAGGTTGAAAATGTTCTTGTAGTTTGATTATAAAACAATTTATTGGCGGAATAATTGTTTTTCGACCAATATTTGCATATGTTCCTATTTTTGGTCAAAAATTTTGACAGAAATGGTCATCAGTTGGAAATTTTCCAACCTTAGGGGGGTGACAGGTTGGAAATTTCCAACACTTGGAAAGCTTGTGTCCTGGTCTCTCCCCCGTGGCCAGTCAAAAACTTCTAGTTAATTTAAGAAAACAATATTGTCATACAATTGGTCAACATTGTCATTGGAATTGTCATCAGTTGGAAAATTTCCAACCTAAGTGGATTGAAATTTCGAACAGTAGGAAGGCTTGAGGCTAGTCTAGATGTTAGGATTTTGCGATTTTCTTGTTCAGATTTCAAAATTTTCGCACACCGGGCCGAACCATGGTCGGCCCGGTGTGTCATTGCCCCATTCACATGGCCAATACAAAACTGCTAATTAGTTTAGCAAAACAATATTTTACTACATTTGGTCAAACTTGTAGACATAAATGGTCATCAGTTGAAGAATTTTCCAACCTGAGGGGGAGTATGAGGTTTGAAATTTCCAACACTAGGAAAGCTTCAGTTGAGGCCAGTCTTGATGCTAGGATTTGCGATTTTCTTGTATAGTTTTCAAAATTTTCTCACACCGGGCCGAACAACCATGGTCGGCCCGGTGTTTCCTGGTCTGTTGTCGGTAGCTGTGTGCATTTGTCTGGAATTAGATCACTAGTTGTTTTTTGGGGGGCAATTTTCAGGTTAAAATATCTTAATGTTCTCATACTGGGAAAATAGAAGCATGGCTTATGAATATATAGGAAATTAGGCCTGAGCATGAGAGGTACAGGGGGGGGGGTGCAAATGGAAATATGCAAAAAGTTGTGTTGGTACGATTCCGACTCAAGGGCGGGGGTGCAAATGGAATTATGCAAAAAGTTGTGTTGGTGCGATTCCGACTCAAGGGGGGGGGGTGCAGTTTGGAAATTCCCCAAGGTGGACACCCCCCAGCCACATCCCTGGGTGTGGAATAAAATGCTATACTCACCTGGCAGTCTTATTGTAACTTCGTCGTAGTATTCTTCTTTGCCAGCGATATTGCATCGATACACAGCACCATTAAGGTCAGAAGTCATATCTATTGTGATATATTTAGTCACTTTATATGTGCACGCGCCCGTACGTGTGTAAACATTTTTGTCTCTGTCTTGGTACAGTCTGAAGTCCTTATCACCTGGATATAACCTGTACCAATGTAAATCTCCGCGTGGAACCCCAACATTCCCTTCACATGAAAGTTCGAATTTATCACCAAGCTCTATCACAAGAACTTCATAGTTGATATGTGGGTCCTCTGGTTCGGCTGAAAAGACAATAAAAAATGTTATTGTTGAGCATGCCGTTGCAACATCTGACTGATTCTCAACAGGTCGTATTTTCTCCTGAGTCAATTCCAATTAGTCGGGGAGCCAATAAGGTCCACCTGCACCCCCCCCCCCCCCGATGATTACAAATAACCTTATTTTTATTGTTCCCTATGGTATCCAGATAAAGAATCCGGATTTCACCGAAAAATAAAGGTGGCCCTACTAGGTGCTAGAGCCATTTGAATCCAAGATGGCCGCCATTTCCTCTAGTTCCGACCAGCTGTATTTAATCGTTGTAATAGATCGGTTGTTAGCAAAAGACACAGACAAAATGTATGCCATTTTGTCGGTATGATGTCCTTCTTCAAAATGACGGCAAATAATTTCGAAAAAAAATCAAAATGGCCGCCGAAAAATGACGTCATATGCACGAAAATAGGAAATTTAATTAATATTTCACCATATCTTCCATTTTTCTTCACATTAATCATTAGTAAATGGCAATGTTTTTGAGACAGTAATCAAGCGTGATATTATAGCGTCATTTTAAGACATTTCCCATTGACGAGGGTTCCGTAATAGATACAGAAAGAGGATTTGAAAAAGAGGGGTGAAATTTTCGATTTTTTGCAAGACGATTTTGATAGTCATTTTATCGACAAACCACACAGGCTGTTAATAGAATGTCAACAACTATGTGCTTTATTTTATTGGACGGATGTTTTACTTTAATGGGAATGAAATTGGTGTAGAAAAATTCCAAAATGGCCGCCGAAAATATGAAAAATGGTAAATATTGCCCCAGGGTGTCCTGCAATGGCTTACAAGTTGTGGTTGATATATAAAATTGGCTAATCTGTATTATATACATTGAATAATAACATGTCTGATGCACCATGGATCATGTTTCTATTGTCACCACTGACATCACCAGAAATATTGGATTTTTCTCTCACAAACTTGACATAAATATCGGCAAAAATTCACTTTTCAGGGTTGGACAATTTTTTAAAGTAAAATGCAACTATCATTGGTATCAAAGGTATTTATTGTTTTGGTCTATCTTACATTTGTCACACTACGGTGTTTATAGACCAAATTGCTCAAGATGGCTTCCAAAATGGCAACCAAATTTGGAAAAAGTTAATTTTTTACATATATCCCGAACATTATTATCTGCGTTATCCGACAAGGTAGCAAACTGTGACTCACTTGGTTATTATACGTGTTAGTTAATTAACTGCCAAATACGTTCTATTATGTTTGTCCCAGTTCCGTATGGGGCATGACAAATTCATTTTAAAGTTGCAGTATGGAATTTTGCGGAGAACCTCTTTTGTGATTCTTGCCATATTATTGAAAGGAAATGGGCAGAACTTTGAGACGGAACTGAGATGAACCATAATATGTGGCTATTCTGGCCCATTATGATAAAAAGTGATCAACTGGATAAAAGATGATGCCAATATGGCAGCCAGGGAGTTACTATATGATCATAGGTGATGTGAATAGGTATACATGGAGTTACTGTATGGTCATGAATGATATGAATAGGTATACAAGGAGTGACTATATGGTTATGAGTGGGGTGTCCATGGTGAGATGCATAGGAATATAAGAAGTGGCTGTATGGGCATGTGTGAGGTGAATCGGTATACATGTAGTGACTGCACGGTGTATTGTTGTGTGTGGCCGATGTGACCGTATGGGCATTGCTGTGGTGTATATATATACCGAGAGTAGCTACATGGTCATCCGTGTGTTGTTTATGTATATATGGAGTGACTGTAAGGTCGTGGTGGGATGGATATGTGTACCGTGTGTGGCTGTATTGTGACATGTGGGTGTATAACTGTATATGTATATTTCTGCTGTCTGTATGATCATGGATGGAGTGCGTAGATAACTAGGGAGTGATTTTATGGTTATGGGTAATGTGTATAGGTGCACATGGTATGCATGTACGGTCAAAATTGAAGTTATATGCATACCTGGAATAAGCTGGATGGTCATTGACGAGCGTGTGGCTATATAGGGAGTGCCCTTTTGGTAACGGGTGGGTCGTATATTTATATATGTTGTGGATGTATTATCATCGGTGGTGTATAGGGTGTAGATATATTATCATGGGTGGCGTGTATGAGTATACAGTGAGTTGCTGAATTGTCATGTGTGAGGTGTATATGCAAGTATGAAACTTATGAGTGGTCGTGTGTGCGGGTATTGGTATATTTGGAAGGGCTCACCATTGGTGAGGTGTATATGTATATCTGGATTGACTCTATGGTCATGGGTATGGCGAATATATATACATGTAGTGGCTGTATGGTCCATGGTGAGGTGAATAGGTATACAATGAGTGACTGTATGATCGTGAATGTGGTGAATATGTATGCATAGAGTGACTATATGGTCAGGTGTAGGAGTATACCTGGTGTTCATGCATGGTGACTCATGGCTGTATCGTCATTTGTGGCATGTACCGGTATAACCTGTATGGTCAGGTGTACGTGTATATAGTGGGTGACTATATTGTCATTTGTGTGGTGTTTATGTACATATGGGTGGGTTGTACGTGTGTAATTTGGGTGGTTATCGCTTTCCACAATAACTCAAGTATATGTTAATCAATAGAGAGGTCATGTCAAAGAGTTCTCCACCTTGATAGTGTTTGTGTACATGGGGGAACTTTAAACGTGAAAAGCAATAGCCACCCATTACCACACAGTCATTCCATATATACATAAACACCACAGACATAACAATATAGTGATCAACTGTATAAACGTACACCTGACCCATGACCATGGATGGCCATACAGCCATGAGTCACAATGCAGGCACACCGGGTATAATCCTAAACATGACCCATAACCATAGAGTCACTCCTTGTATACCCATTCACCTCACCATTGACCATACGGTGATCCCATGTATACCTATTCTCCACACACACATGGTAAAATAGACATTCAATATATACATCAACACCACAACAATGACCATAGAGTCACCCCGGGTATACATATCCACCTCACCAATGGTCATATAGCCACTCGCTTCATACACATACCCTCACCCATGGCACCTGGTATACTCCTTCATCTGACCTATGGCCATATAGTCACCCCGTGTGTACCTATTCAAAACATTCATACAAGATCATGGTCAATCATTGTATATATATTCACCTCACCCTTGGCCATGTCACTCCCTGTATCCCTATTTGTCACAACATAGCAAAATAGCCACTCAAGATATACTAATACTCCCCAGCCATGTCAGTATATTCACTCCATTTATGCATATGCACATCATCCATGGCCATATAGCCGATCGCTATATACATATACCATCGCCCATGACCATATAGCAACACATGTGTATACCCGTATAACCTACACATGACCATACAGCCACGAGTCACCAAGCAGGAACACCGGATATACTCATACACCTGACACATGACCATTTAGTCACTCCCTGTGTAGCTATTCATTACATTTATGATCATACAGTCGCTCATTGTATACATACATGTACTCATCTCACCATTGACCATACAATAAATCCCTGTATACCTATTCACCTCACCTATGATCATATAGTAACTCCCTGGCTACCATCTTGGCATCCACCCTGTATCCAGTTGATATGTTTTATCATAATGGACCAGAATAGCCACATATTATGGTTCATCTCAGTTCCGTTTCAAAGTTCTGCCCATTTCCTTTCAATAATATGGCAAGAATCATAAAAGAGGTTCTCCGCAAAATTCCATACTGCAACTTTAAAATGAATTTGTCATGCCCCATACGGAACTGGGACAAACATTATAGAACGTAGTTGTCAGTTAATTAACTAACACGTATAATAACCAAGTGAGTCACAATTTACTACCTTGTCGGATAACGCAGAGGATAATGTTCGGGATATATGTAAAAAATTAACTTTTTACAAATATGGTTGCCATTTTGGAAGCCATCTTGAGCAATTTGGTCTATAAACACCGTAGTGTGACACATTTAAGATAGACCAAAACAATAAATACCTTTGATACCAATGATAGTTGCATTTTACTTTAAAAAATTGTCCGACCCTGAAAAGTGAATTTTTGCCGATATTTATGTCAAGTTTGTGAGAGAAAAATCCAATATTTCTGGTGATGTCAGTGGTGACAATAGAAACAATGATCCATGGTGCATCAGACATGTTATTATGCAATGTATATAATACAGATTAGCCAATTTTATATATCAACCACAACTTGTAAGCCATTGCAGGACACCCTGGGGCAATATTTACCATTTTTCATATTTTCGGCGGCCATTTTGGAATTTTTCTACACCAATTTCATTCCCATTCAAGTAAAACATCCGTCCAATAAAATAAAGCACATAGTTGTTGACATTCTATTAACAGCCTGTGTGGTTTGTCGATAAAATGACTATCAAAATCGTCTTGCAAAAAAATCGAAAATTTCACCCCTCTTTTTCAAATCCTCTTTCTGTATCTATTACGGAACCCTCGTCAATGGGAAATGTCTTAAAATGACGCTATAATATCACGCTTGATGACTGTCTCAAAAACATTGCCATTTACTAATGATTAATGTGAAGAAAAATGGAAGATATGGTGAAATATTAATTAAATTTCCTATTTTCGTGCATATGACGTCATTTTTCGGCGGCCATTTTGATTGTTTTTCGAAATTATTTGCCGTCATTTTGAAGAAGGACATCATACCAACAAAATGGCATACATTTTGTCTGTGTCTTTTGCTAACAACCGATCTATTACAACGATTAAATACAGCTGGTCGGAACTAGAGGAAATGGCGGCCATCTTGGATTCAAATGGCTCTAGCACCTAGTAGGGCCACCTTTATTTTCGGTGAAATCCGGATTCTTTATCTGGATACCATAGGGAACAATACAAATAAGGTTATTTGTAATCATCGGGGGGTGCAGGTGGACCTTATTGGCTCCCCGACTAAATAGTTTAATCTCATGAACCCATAAGCTAAAATATATCCATGGGCCTTTTGGACACAACATATATGATATAATTTGTACATACCATACAATATAAACAAACTTGATCGAATATATATAGGCTCAACGTATCATATACATGCACAGCCTTGAACATTTATGCCAAAATGATTTAGTTTCACTCAGACTAAGTGGGTGTCATGCCAATTTACAGTAAATAGTCATCTCTTTTTGATTTAGTGGATAGTTGTGTTTACATTGATTTAGTGAATAATTGTGTTTACACAATACGATTCTTCTGATTGTTCTCCATGTGCACTGTGTCTAATTCAGAAACCACGTATTCGTATATGGCACATCCGACGAGTTTGGAGTTTCCGAAAATTCTAAATGATTATCACATGTGGTAAGCTGTTATACTATCTGGTTACATGCAGACATTATTACCCAAATCCAGTTCGTTACTAGCATGTTATTTCCCCCAATGCAACCTCGTATAATTGAAACACGAAGAACTAGTTCGTTCAGGGAATTGTGCTCACGTGGTGGTCTGGGGTCTTGGGGCCTTTATTCTATTTATTTTATTACCTGCTTTGTCCACATGCACACCATTGCAAACATGACTGCACATGCTCACTTTCACTTTCATTGTATTGAGAAGCGCTTCTGTGTGTAGTATTGCTAATATGATAATATACCCATCATTGTCAGTATCAGTTTAAAACAATCATGGGATCAGTATTAGTCGCGTAGCTGTAGCACCAACGATTCACTTTGATGTTAGATAGTGTCAAAACCAGATGACGATGGTGTAATTTGTAACACAATGTATAATGCATACCTCAACACCACCACCATCCACCAACACCACCAACACGGCCACCGGACAAAGCTCGACAAGCCCTCCCATCGAGAATCCATGAATACCCAATTGAGATGACAGCTGCACAAAAGGTAATCGCACAATATTGAGCGGCTTGACCTATTATTCAAGGGATACATATTATTAAATCACGAGGAAATTACCGAGAGAAATATCAATGTTTCGGAGGGATATCCCACAGGTCCCTGGCACAATACACCCAAACCACTCAAAGACATATATGTATTTGGGTGGTTGGGGTCTATTGTGCCAGGGGTCTGTGGGATATCACGCGAGAAAATATTCGTTCTTATCATAATAAAGCCTGCTTCCATGTGCTAACTTTGAACATATCTCAACATAAGTGTTTCTATGTTTGTGAAACACCATGCTTCTCGTGCATTATAATTTGGCGATTTTGTCATTATACATTTGCCTCTGTTTGCGTTTGAACATATCACTGACACTTCGGCTCAAAGTGTTGTAATCAACTTCAATTTTAATAGCCAACAAACATTCTGTTAGATATAGATACAATACATGTAGGCAAAGAATCAGCTTCAAGTTTCCTTCCAACAGTCATGTTTTTCATCTAAAATAAATTACACACACACTGTATAACTCCGGCCTATATATATATAGATGTTGTGTTTAATTTTATTCATTGCGCTTGCAACATTTCAGATATATCCAGAGATATTAAAAAGATAAGATGGCCACTTGAGACCATGATTTTTCAACAAAATTCGGAAAGATTTAACATTAAAGTGTGCATACGTGCATACATCTATAGTGATGAAATGGTTAAAAACCCAAGAGGACTGTAGGTGGCTTGTTTCTCACCAACACGCGTTCAAATTCGATAGCTATCTTATAGATCATCTCAATCATGTCTGTACCATTTCATATTGCTTTGCTCATAGTTTCAGGCTGGATTTTAACAGGAATGTACATGGCAGTGTCATATATATGTGAATAATGTGTTCAGTGATGAAAACAAAACGCAGTCAGTATATGAAAGAGGGTTAACAGTGCCGTGTCCGCTCGAGCTATCGACTTGGGGATTGGAACTTTTGTACATTCGGGTCCATTCTACACGATAGTGCAAACCCCATCTCGCTCGGACCCCTAGGTGCGGTCCGGTCGGCGGGTGTTAATTTCGGCGTTTTTGCGTACATTTATAGCGAATTCGGCAGCAGCGTATGGGTTAATTTATTCACTTCCGCTGCAGCTAGAGACTTGTCCGATCGCCTATGGATGCATATGGGTATTCACTTCGTGATATAATGGGTTAACAGTGCCGTGTCCGCTCCAGCTATCGACTTGGGGATTGGAACTTTGGTACATTCGGGTCCATTCTACACGATAGTGGAAACCCCATCTCGCTCGGACCACTAGGGCGGTCCGGTCGGCGGTGTTACTTTCGGCGTTTTTGCATACATTTATAGCGAATTCTGCAGCAGCGTATGGGTTAATTTATTCACTTCCGCTGCAGCTAGCGACTTGTCCAATCGCCTATGGATGCATATGGGTATTCACTTCATGACATAATGTCCATTTCCGTGGTCAGGCAGTCAGGGGAGGTGCGGTCGGCGCCTTTTTGGATTTCCGTACCTGGCGGAAACGGCCGCAAGTCAGGGGTTAACAGTGCCGTGTCTGCTCGAGCTATCGACTTGGGGATTGGAACTTTGGTACATTCGGGTCCATTCTACACGATAGTGCAAACCCCATCTCGCTCGGACCCCTGGGGCGGTGCGGTCGGGTTTTAGTAGGACCGGTCGCTAGTGATCCTGCTCTAGTTGTTCTCTGGATAACACATCCGTATCCTTTGACATGTTGGTCTTTTTGGAAACGACTGCATGGTAATGATCATCACAGTACAGCGATAACAAATCTTGCGTTCCTACTGCACAGAACCACATACCCGAACAACCTTCACGGGGGGCATCTAGATGGTACCAAATGGGCTAACAGGGGTAACTTTTTATATATCAAACTCAACAAGTTGTCCTACTTCTGGTGATTAGCCATTGACTCAAGGCGTTGACGTTCAACGCCCATGACGCGTCACTGTGACGTTACCTCAGTTAATGGCCATAGACGCAGGGGGGGGGGGGGGGTCGCGGGAAAAATTTACATATATAGGGCGAAAAAAATGTTTTTGCCCCTCTCGGGGACCCACCACCCCGCTACCTGCAATTTTTTTCTTTTTTTTCCGTCCAATTTTTGGGACCCACCCCCAAAATCTTACATAAAACTTAAAATATAAACCAAATCATAGCCTAGCAAAGAATTGTTCCGTTTCTTATTATTTAATGCTATTCCCAGCATTTTAATAAACCTCTAAACTGCTCTAAAGGGAGATAATTCTATTAGTATAAAATGTGGAAATGCTGAATGCATGCACTTAAAAACATTGGGCATAATGCCATAAAACATAATAATTATGAGGTAATACATGATATCCTCATTTTTCTTTTTTTTTCCGTCCAATTTTTGGGACCCACCCCCAAAATCTTACATAAAACATAAAATATAAACCAAATCATAGCCTAGCAAAGAATTGTTCCGTTTCTTATTATTTAATGCTATTCCCAGCATTTTAATAAACCTCTAAACTGCTCTAAAGGGAGATAATTCTATTAGTATAAAATGTGGAAATGCTGAATGCATGCACTTAAAAACATTGGGCATAATGCCATAAAACATAATAATTATGAGGTAATACATGATATCCTCAATAACTCCATATTCTTTTATATAACAATAGTATAAGATGTTTTAGAGCCAAGGTCCAATAGTAATACTGCAGTAATAGGGGTAGAACAAATTTCATCTCCCCTATTTATGTGATATATATCTGCACATGGGTATGATGGGACCCAAGGAAAGTCACACTCACAGCAGCTCACAGTCTAAATACATGTATGTATGTCATGTTGGTGTGCAGATTGACATATACCAATATTAGTGAAGAATTGGTAGTATTATTAACTTATTATCAGAGTATAAAGTTTAGTTTAAAGCCAGCGGAGATATCCAAGCCATGGTCACCTTGTACAAACCGTCCGTATACATGTACGTGCCCCCTGTGCAATGTGGTTTACTGGACGTATCACATGGAAACCCATTATATGAACAAGCATCCTGGATCAGACTGTCCAGTTAAGATATGTGACTCTGAGAAAATTCGCATGAAGAGAGTTGCATAGATTACCTGTGCAGTTTGATCCAGGTTAGTATGATTTATAATTAGTTTCATATTAGTTCATATTTAATAGTCATGTTTATATTCTAGCTTTATGTTGCATATGGAATAAGTTGAGACTTTAATACCAAAAGCTACTTTTATAGTTACATTGCTCTATCCTGCTATATCCTAAATTGAATATCAAAGCAACCAATAATGAACAAGCAACTATATTACCATACCATACGTATTGGCAGTCAAATAACAGAAGATGGTAATCATTTCATAATTATGCTTATATGCAAGCATTGTCGACTGATCGTGTCTGAGCATATAATTATGTTATAACAGTAAACAAATTTGTCAAAAGTAATTGCAAAATTCATCACAGAATTCATCAATATAAACTCAGCTTTATATTTTGTTCAAACCCTTAAAGGGATACACATGTGTATATATAGCTATAACATACACTTTGCATTCCAATTGAAAGGCTATCTTGGATACGCATATTATAAATGTTTGTTCTTGTGTTTTAATGTTTGTTATATGATTTGTTTATATATATATATATAATATATCTTTCATCCGTCGAAATCTGGTACATTAATTTTGACATACAATAGCAGACATACACCCCTAAATGGTAGTTAGTTCTGGTTAGTATGTTTTAAATAGCCTAGTGTGTCATATAGTTGATATTAACAGATTACATGAACACAAAAACAGTGATTTTAAGTGGAGGAAAAAATTTGCATTTTTGGTCATTTACGCATTTTTTCCGGGTCCAAATGACCCACCCACCCCCGCCCTATATATGGAATTTTTGTGCGCGACCCCCCCCCCCCTGATAGACGACACATTTAACTTACCAAATTGCAATAAATTACAGCGACGATTAATTAATGGGATATGCTGGATTTTGTCCACTGACATAATAAATACGTTACGGGGTGGTTAGTGGTCGGATATGGTGTGAGAGTCAGCGAGATCAATATTAGGCTCGGCCTCACTTCGCCTCACATGACACCATATCCGACCACTAAGTGTCCCGTAACTTATAATATTCTCCTCCATGAAATGAGTAATCTATAATCGTGTAATATAAAGACGCCCAATTGGTGCCGTTTGAGTGAGAGCTTGGGGGGGGGGCACCATGAGTCTAACGGACGCGGTTTAAATGTCAAAAGTGGCGCCGTTCAAGTCATGAATTGGGAGGGGAGGGGCACCAAAGCTGATACAAATATGTTTAGCACTAATTTCCACCAAATTCCACGTTTTTCTCCAATGATACAAGGAATCAAATCATTTGGGTTATTAAAGACGCCACCTTTGGTGCCAGTTTGGGTCAGTGATGGAGAGAGGTGTCACTGACATTGATAATAATGTGTTGGTCGCCGATATCAACCATTGAAGTTATATATAGTAATTCACCATAATTCGTTCGAAGGAGTTTTTGGCGTTGAAATTGCACAACCTCGACAAATGGTGACCGAATTTATTCATTTGAACAATTATATCTTCTCAACTGTCATATGTATATATGGGGCGGGAATCAGGGCATTCATATAGTGAGCTAGCTAAATCAGATGCATAGAAAACAGCAATAATAGTTTATATATGTATCATTCTACTTATTAAAGCTATTCATATTATGCAAAATGATGAACCTTGAACGATCAGAGGATGGCATGTTAACTAGAATGGCCCATGCATTATAACACAATTGAGTCTTTCCCGACCATATCATGGATTGTCTCATCACCATCCGACCGTAAGTGAATGAATCGGGCCCGACCAAATCATGGATTGTCTCATCACACGATTGCGATGTTGTCGCATTTGAGGATATCGTAAGCCATGTTTAACCACGTGATTGACTACCATTTTATATACCATCTTTCGATCTATAAGATTTGTACGTACATGCACACGAGTCGCAAGTTCAGGTAACCAAGGGTACACTACGATTTCGCATCTGAAATCAAACTGCTCGGTATGCATTTTCTACTCACGATTATGGACAAATATAAATTGCGTCACTATTTGGATGATTATTTGGATGAAGCTGGATGAAGGGACATTTCCTGCGAAATCCGTGTGGGTGGGTGGTCATTACATTTGATAACAAATTGTTTAGTCGCCGATTAGCACCAAACTTATAAATAATCATCTCCATGATACCAGGAGTCTAGTTGTGGGTTTTAAATATGTCAACAGTGGGTCCATTCGAGTCAGGGGTGCACAGGGGGTGAGAGAGACACACAAATTGATAAACAATATGTTTAGCGCCGATTTCCACCAGATTGATACATATTCTTCTACGTGATACGCGGAATCTAATCGTGTGGTTTAAATACGCCGCTTATGTGAGAGCTATGGGGGCCCTAAAAGTTATACGAATGTATATTGTATATTGTACTCGCCAATTTTCACCAAATTATATATATATATATATTCATCTCCATAATGAGTCTAAGTGTGTGGCTTATAATGGTGTCAAAAGTGGCACCGCTTGAGTCCGAAATATGGACGGGAGGGTCATCAAAACTGAAAAAAATATGTTTAATGCCCATTACCATGATAAAATTCATACACGTTCTTCTCAAATGATACGAGGAATCAAATCGTGCATGTTAAAAAGCCACACTTGGTGCTAGATATATATATATCTGTATGCGTTCTATATATATCTTCACCTGGTACAATCGAGATGACACCAAGGTGGTCTAACAGGTGTAACTTTTTACGAGGAAGATAATGGTGCAGCTTAAAATTAAAAAAGTGACGCTGTTGGTGTCAGGGACAGAAAGGGGGAGGGGCAGCAAAACAATTATAAAATAGTCGCCCATTTCCACCAAACTTATACAAAATCACCTCCATTGTTGGCGCCGTTCGAGTCAGGGTGCACTGGGTAGGGGGGGGGGGCTCCAAAAATGTATTTAAAAAACTATTTTAGCAGATTTCCATCAAATTGATATATTATTCTTCTCTATGATACGAGGAATATAACCGTGTGATTTAAAGACGCCAAATTGGTGTATTTTTGGGTGAGAGATTGGGGGGGGGGGGGGGGGTAAGAACTATGATAATAATTGGTTTAGTTGCCGATTATCACCAAACTTATATTTTATCATCTCCATTATATCATGCATGCATGAGTCTAATAGACGTGGTTTACATATGTCAAAAGTGGAGCCGTTCAAGTGATGCACGAGGAAGGGAGTTGAACCAAAGCTGATACAAATATATTTAGCACTAATTTCCACCAAATCCATGTACGTTCTGCTCGAATGCTACGATGAATTAAATCACATTTGGTGTCGTTTGAGTCATGTGTGGCGAGAGGAGATGCACTAGCATTGGTAAGATTGTTCTATTCGCCGATATCCACCAAAGTTATATATAGGCATCTCCCAGGCCATCTCCATATGAGTTTTTGGCGTTCAAAGTTCACAATATCAACAAATGGTGATCGAATTAAGTCACTTGAACAATTATATATTCTCAACTGTCATATTTATATTGGGATGGGAATCAGGGAATTCAAATAATGAGCTAGCAAAACAGATAAATAGAAGAAAGCATTAGAAGTATGTTTATCATTCTATTTAAGAGATACGCATATTCTTGCAAACTGCACGAGGGACCTGAACCATCATAGGATTGCATAATAGAATGGCTCATGTTTATATTATAACACAATTGAATCTGCCCCATTAAAAATAGTTTCCACAAAAAAGTTACAATTTGTCAAGAGATATGGAAATGTATATAAGGCCTGTTCAATAGTGGTCACAGTGTGCAGTCAAATGTAGTTTCTTCTGAGATAAAAGAAAACGCAGTGGCACATGACTTTTCGGGATCATCCAATACTGACATCTGACAAGGTTATATCTACCAGATACAGAGGATTTCTTTCATTTTTTAGAACAGACTCATCGCCTAACATAAACAACTCAAAATATTGTTCTGTGTCGGGCACATGTAGCTGATATTCGTGCATAGCAACATTTCTTTTAAACTGAGAATAATTAGCACCATGAACCGAGGAGTACCTGGACATTTCTTTTAAACATCTGTATCTTCATGGATATATCATAACCAAGTGTCCTCAAAATCTTAGTCTAACCCACAAGATTGATTGATCCATCTCTATGTAAAACCCAATTTTCGTCTTTTATGTTTGCGAACTATTGTGTTTATGGTGTTCATGTTTCATGTTATAACGTCTGAAGTTAACGCAGTTGTAAATAAATAAATACTTCTTTATTGGTGGGACGGGTAAATAAAATGACAATCGCTCTGATCCGACAAGGTGAGCCACTACTTATATACCATGTGTAAGAATAATATTTTTGTGATTTGGATATACAATTGATGAGAATACTTTGTAACACTTTGAGCAAGAGTATCCTCTATTCCCACAAAATATCCACAGTATGCAGAGGGTTTCACATCACTTTAACCTGGGCAACGCCGGGTAACCCTGCTATTTGTTAAATATAACGAAGATCACAGATACCTCGGGCGTTGATATGGTATGATGTATAAGAACTAGCTTATAAAATAAACCCCGTTAGTGAATATGACTGCTGGAGTTGTCCTGTAAACACCGTACAGCTAAAGGTACTGAAAGTCGACTAAAGTGTCTTTTAATCAGTAATTTTGGGAGGTGGCTCATTTGGTAAGGTGCATGGTACATTAGACCAACATAAACAGTTCAGCAATGATTAAGCTGGTTCTAATCCAGATAAGCGGATATCTGTTATCTACGCACAGGGATGCTAAACTCATTCGTGTATCTGGGGAAGTTATACGCACAGTTGATTGATTTTCCTGGTGAAATTAACTCTCTGTGCGGTCTTTCCTCCACCCGTAAAACTGACAACGTTGTCCCATCGGTTATATTGAACAGACGATAAATCACATAAACCGACCCAATCATAAATTTGGACTATTTTTCTGGTTGTCCAACTCAAGCTCGCATATACGATAATAAACTGTCTTTAAGTTCAAGTTGCTATATGCTTTTGATTATGTAGACATTATTATGATTCTAATAAATAAGATATTTCATCTTCCAATGAAGGTGTATGCATGGCACAGACCAACATGTACAACAACCGGGACATATTGGAATCGTCAATTGCAAATGAATAGCGACTACTGTACGTTATGTGGATTTAAAGTAATGGGTGTTATATTCCACCAAACGTTCAAGTGAAACTGAATTGGTCGGGGTCCTACGCATCAGTTCTCCATCCATATATGTATTTTGAGTGACCAAAGACATTTTTTTTAAATGAATAAAAGATTAACATTACAGCATATTACCGTTAATTCGCTCGTTTTTTTTATATATGCATGGGCCTCAAATCTTTGTGAGGAAAGAGGTCTGGAAGTGTTTATTAAAGCCGAATTTGGGGCCGTATAATAATTCGATTTTGTACTATACCTGGACTCTTTGTAATCGTCGGAAGTGAGGATATGAAAATGAATATACATGTATAGCCAAGTTTCTCCCTCACAACATAATTACATTTAAAACCGAGTGTGCATTGATGTCACGCATTGCATGTATGTATTCCAATTACAATCAGTGGGCTTTTATACGCGCATTATTTGACGCAATTGCGTTATACGTATTCGCTTTTGTCCCTTGTGCGCAATTACGTCTTTCCAAAAAATACATTTACGATAACCGATTAACCTTATACAATATGATGATATTATCCGGGACATTATCGTATTAGCGCTAACTGCGTTCAATAGTACGGTCATCCCTTGAGGATTGAGTGATCTAACTGATATTAGTTCTGAATGTTTTAAACATTCAGAACTCATTGTAAAACGCAAATTCATGTTGCGTGAAGCCATGGTGCATACTGTGAGGGCATATATAGCTCTGAAACAATTAAACAGAGATGGATTATAAGGACATGTTACAAGAATGTTCCCAAATGTCGACAAAACATTTGAGAATTGAGAAACTAAACCGCAAAAAGTTGAAATATCAATCATATACCGATCTAATATAGTAATAAATAGCTGTCGGATTGTCATAATTCCCTATTTAAATATAATTTTGTATAAAAAAAGGGGGGATATGTACAAGCCAATGCATGGAAGGAACCGTATCAAATTATACTCTGTATTGATAATTTTGAAGATAAAAATTCGGATTTCCCTTCTGAACGCACACCACGCAGAGGTACCGGTATGATTGCGGTTTTTACTTAATGTTGAAGATTTGAATTTCAAACAGTTTAAACGAACAGCAGTCTGCAGTGGTCTATATAATTCGGAAATCAGACGCGCCCCCCCCCCCCAACCAATAAGCGGATTCCACGGAATTCTACGATAGGTACGATGTCAACCTTAATATATATGTTGGTTTGTGTATACTTTTATAAACTACTTCGTTTAGCCTGGATCCATATGGTCGGAAATCATAATCAAATCTACGATATTTATTCCAGGTATGACAAACTTTCTCTTTGACGTCTTGGTCTGACTGTGCATGATGATGGACAGAAAGTGGTATCAGACGACAACCATATACAACCGATTATGACAGGCTGTATACTGAGATGGAGCTTATAAATGTCATGCACGGAGAGGTATATTGGGGTTACATTGCTTCATTCGAATTTCACTAACGGCGTTTCATATTGAACCCTTCGTTAGTTTCGTGCAAATTGTAAGTAACCATGCATCAACAAGTGTGGATACGACACGAGTGCTAGCGTGGAAGGATAATGGCCTATAGAAAGAGATGCGCAGCCTCGAATTATATCCTTCCGCGATGGCACAAGTGCTACATCGACAAACCAATTAACACACGTGTCATTCTGTGTGTATTACATGACTTGCATCCGTCCAAAATAGACACGATGTTTATTTGGGCAACATATGCCTACATGGCTTGTTTGTCATGTGTTAGGCTACTTTTATTTATAGTTCCGAGCTCATGGTTGAGTCGAACGTCGTGTGACGTCAAAGGGATGCGTATAAATACGACAAAGCAAGAATACTGTAAATCATGGAACAAGCGTGTAATAAATAGAGGATCTACAACGAGACCTCAGTTTATAGCGGAATTTACAAAACGAGTCCAGTAAATTAGGTCTGGACCGAGCCTTTGGCGAGGTTCAAACCTAATTTACTGGACGAGTTTTGTAAATTGCGCTATATAAACTGGGGACGAGTTGTAGATTCTATTTATTACATGATCCAAAACCTCGACAAAACATATTTAAATCAACAAACGGGATGCGAAACTAACAACGGCTTCTATAAAGCATGCGATGACATTTTACGTAATTATGCGTGGTTTGCCCGCGTAAACAAATAGTCCCATATAAATAAAGACCCTTTGTCGTATTTAATGGCGTATATTTAATGAAATAACTTTTCAAACTCTTCATTCATTAGAGTTTATTGGAAAAAATATTGGAAGCCCTAGACGACAAACCGGAAGTCAAAGGTCACCTGGCACTATTTCCTGTTATTAAACGAACGTTTAATATCATAATTTATAGAATGGGTTTATTGAATGGAATAAGGGTAGGGTTATGTAATAAAAGGATATCTGGAACCCTCCCTGAAATGACAATTATTATTATTTACCTAACAGACAGATCTGGAACCTCCCTGCAATGATAATTATTGTTATTTACCTAACAGACTGATCTGGACCCCCCCCCCCCCCGGCAATTATAATTATTAGTATTTACCTAACAGACTGACGTTAACCATCCGCGATCTCACGCCATTAACTGTTGTGGCATCACACTGGTATAGTCCTTGGTCGGAACATTCGAGATTATTAACAACTAAGTCGAAAAATATCTGTTTCTGTTCAATCCGGACACTCGGTGTTACCCGTCTCTTGAACGTATTTTGGACTCCTTCAGCGAATAGCACCTCGCTCGAGTGAAATAAGAGAGTACTTATCGTCGATATCTCTCCGTCAGCATGTCTCTTCCACTGAACAGTGATCCACGGTTCGTCTACTTCCAGCAAGCAGGAAAGATTTAGTTTGGAGTGAAGATATCCCGTTGTGCTTTCTCTTGAAATAATTTTCCCAAGAACAGCTGAAAGAACGAGGAAAAGACTAAACGTATGCTTGGTCCTGCAAAGTTTGGAGTTTGGGATAATACCCGGGAAGATTTGAAAGGGCCGTCAGCCCAGGCTATGGTCTTACAATCTCGTCCAAATACGGATACGATAGGCGAGAATCGCTTATATATAGAGTTGTTTTTATGAGCCATCAGGCCCCCGCGGCAGCGGTCGCTGGCGCGACCTGACTGCCTCGATATCAATTTGAAAAAGGGGTGACGTTGTGTTTCCCAACAGGTCTTAGACAGTGCCGTCCGCCTCCCCCAAGCCCACCCACCCTAAAAGTGATTTTTCCTATAGTGTTTTTGAAACGTGTCTCTTTGTGGTGTCATTCTTTTGGTATGATTTTTTACTAAATAACGGGTATGTTAGAGTTACATTTCTTTGAATTTTACAATCGAAACATATTCGCATGCGATGCTGAGTCACGCGGGACACGGCAAACTAAATCGCGCGCAAATTGGCTTGCGATTTTTCAGCATCCCACCCCATTTGGCATGCGATAGCGTTTGTACTAGGTGGTCAGCCCCCTCATACAACCCAATTTTGAATGCTGTAATTCCGCTGAAGAGCGTTTGTAAGGTTTGTGAGTTTGTAAGTAAATTGATTTATACCCATGCACAGTAGGTGTTTGCCTACTGTGCATGGGGTGGATGCCACCAAAGCAAGAAGCAAAGCCCCACCCGTTCAGAACCAGGACCGGCGGAGAAGACTTCACTTGATTTCTCTGTGTGCGTTTTGTGCGTTGATATATATATATTATTTTGATTTGTGAACAGTTTTAATTTATTGTCCTATTTAGTGCTTGCATGGACTCCAGTTGCCTTAGTCTGTTATATTCCGGGCTTGTACTACGGGCTCAACGCTAGGGAGAGGGTGCAATGCCAGCCGGTTGACTTAATGTCGGTTGGGCTCCTCAACTCTTGATGGTGCAATGCCCGCCTCCCACTCCCGTGCGAGTGTCAGAACCCGTTGACCTGGTTGTGTAATGCGGACCGAGGAAGCAGCCGAGGCCAGACTGTGTTGGTGATGATGATGATGATGATGATGATGATGATTGTGTATTTGTATAATATTTACAAGCTTATGACAATGGTGATAATAAACAAACAAAAATGATATTATACAGGAGCGACATGGCCAAGATGGACCGTCTTCCTGTCGCCCCTACGTATACAAACATGAAGTGGCAACTAATGAAGTGAAATGATAATGAAAAGGATAGAATGTAGTTCATAATAGACAAATAAAGTATCCAAACCACTTATGGGATGCATCTACATGTATATGTGTTACTACATATGTATTGGTTGTATTCATGGGCTTATATTAAATATGTCACTAATGATTTGGGTATGGCCGGGGCTGTTTCGAATATTTACTGGTTAAGAAAATAATGGCTTCCGATTATCAAATGCATTGAGAGATCGTTGTTGCTGAAGCAAGTATTTGTTTCAGGTTATCGAGGAATTCATATATCGATATGTAGGCAGCAATTTCTCGTTTCGTCCCGCCAAAATGTTAAGGTGAACATACCAGACTGCATTCCGATGACTACAATGATGTGAGAATTAGGGGTCAATGCTCTATTAAGCCACTTTACAGTCTTGACAAAATGAGTTGTTGCATATAACTTTTGTTGCATATTGCGATAAATATTTATTTTTCAATTCTTTTTTAAATCTATTTCGAAATCTGATATTTTTGAGATTTTTATCCAATGAGTTCCATATGCACGGAAACGCGTGTTGGTTGGTGTGACTCTGAAGGTTTGGAGTGCCAAGTGGTGTTATCTATTATTATGTCCCACCCGTCCTCCCATAGGCGCTGGCGCGGGTGAAAGCATGTATTTGCGGGTTTGTATATGCAGTATTGTGGTCATGTTTGTGAGCTGATTGTTCAGTGGTGTGTAACGGTTTTACAAGGTTAGCAAGTTAGTTTGTGTTTGATGGAGATAATTACTCGATGACTTATATACTACGGCCACGACAAGCGTATCTACACCGCCGGGGACATTCATCAGCGCCTCCCGGAGCAATCTAGGGTTTGAGCCCACTACCCTAGGTTTTGATATTATTACGCCACCGTAGTGTGGTGTTTCTAGCTTTTGTTTTTTTTGATATCGCATGGTCGATCAATAATTCACTGGGTGATTGTACAGGGCGAATGCATTGTGGGGCTTTTATTTATTTATAGAGTTGGAAATTCCGTTTATTTAAAAGTCGGAACTACGCGACCAGTAGGCCAAGTCCAGTAAAACGGTTCGTTATAGGTGCTGGTTGTTATTGTTATTTTAACGGAATTCTGAGTTGGTCATTCGCGAAACCAATATATTTTATATTATATAATTAAAACCGTGGGTATATAATATATGATCCTCTTTATGGATATTGTAGGAAGGTAAATTTAGCTAAAGCGGTGGGATATCTTGCAAGACAACACATTTCGGTTTGCGCTATAACTGCTCAATGTTTTAAGGTGTTACACAGCGTCTGATAAAAAGAGTTCTATCTGGAATATTCACACAATTTTTTCAGAGAACATGCATAGAGTAAACATAGTCCTATCGGACTATCGTAAAGTAGTTCCGTTTAATTCGGGATTAATTAACCCTCAGACTGCCGAAACTGCCGACAATAAATTCGCTTGTTTGTGTCCCCCGAAAATCAAACTTGCCTGTTTAGAGGTCCCATTTTCGTGGCTAATGGTGATAGAATCACAATTTTTCAGTCAAGTTCATGGATAAATTACATTACACTTAACCGGCTTATGTCCGCGGCCATAAACCTGCGTTTTGATAACAATTTATTTGAGACAAACTGTTGCGCGGGTATCAGTCGGCGCTTATGGGTTGAAGTTATTATGATCGTGCAGCCTGCACGTGCAACAAGTGTTCAAATACAACAGAAAAAAAATACTATGTCAAATAAATAACGTGATCAATGGACAGACACGTTTCATTTCCGTGGGACACGAAAAAGCGAATTTAATGTCGTCAGTTTCGGCAGTCTGAGGGTTTTAATTAATCTCCTTTACGATATCCCGATAGGACTATGTTTACTCTTTGTTCTCTGAAAAAAAATGGTGTGAATATTCCCGATAGAACTATTTTTATCAGACGTTTTGTAACACATTAAAACATTGAGCAGTTAGCGCAATTTTCTGAAATTTCGGACTATTTCGTCTATAAAAATACGATGAGCAACTGAAAATGTTTTTCAACATTCTGGAAGGGGTATATGTCCATGGTATATATGTTTAAAATTTCACGCATAAACTATGACAGATAACAAAGTTATAATTAGTTTTATAGGCCCACCATAAATCCCCTATAATAAACGCATGCCTCCGTAAGCACATGGCTTTGCTGTGGATACTTTCGTTCCCAGCATGCATCATTCTCGCTATCTGTAAAATGTCTATGAACAATGGCTGCATGTGCCATGCACTCTTAGCTTTGATCCGCATTTAGAAGCATTCTGGTGTGGCGAATGAGAAACCTGCAGTAATTTATAAGCCGTAGTTCATTGTAATAATTTGAAGAATTACTTGTCTTAACGGAATTCTGAGGCGGTCCATTCATGTAACCAATATATTTTATATTATGATTTATATTTATGACTAATAATACGATCTTGGTGGCGTTACCATTTCTGACTATGGTTTTCTTGTTGTTAGACTTGTTATGCGGTCTATATTGCGGATTCTGCATGTATTAGGTCGGCAAGGCAAGAGAGTTGATGGGCGCGAAGCGCCCGGGATGGTCGAAAAGATCGAGTATCTTCTCCTTCACCCCGCGGTTTGTTGTATTAGGTCAGTACAAGATGTCTTATTTATACTGAGTTCTAGCATTGGACTTTATTGCTTGGTCCTTACAATGAAATGGATCTGGCGTATGATTGGTCCTTTCAATGAAATGGATCTGGCGTATGATTGGTCCTTTCAGTGAAATGGATCTGACGTATGATTGGTCCTTTCAATGAAATGGATCTGACGTATGATTGGTCCTTTCAATGAAATGGATCTGACATATAGCCGGGTCTCAATGTTTCCTAAATCAGGATAGCCATATTGATGTATTTGGACATTTTTAACATAATTGACAAAAGAAACCAAATTGGGAGGGCAACAATATCCCATGGCACTTCATATTGGTTGATGGTCCGGTCATTTTTCAATACAATAGTCAACCTACAGTGCCATGTGATGTTGTAATTCAGCCAAGATTCAGGTGTGTGCACCGAAGAAAGCCCGAGCCGAATGTTTTACAGAAATTGTCGTCATTATGCTCATTAGTTTGATAATTACTACATGTATTTAAAATTCGTTACGGTTTTAAAGTTTGAGTTCTAATTTATCAGGATAGTTTTGCACGACCATATTTTAATGATGCAATGTTTTGAAGAATATATTATAGTGCCCAATTAGGAAAAAGTAGTGATACCAAAGGGGTGAATAGCAGGGAAAATGTTTTGAAGCCAAATTTCTACAAAGTGGTGTCATGTGCTCACCGAGTAAAGTTGACGACCTCGTGTCAAGGAACGGGTATATAGAGTTGTCAAATGGGTGATAAGTAAAAAGATTATCTTTGATAAATAAATGAATGTAAATACAAACAGAGGTACATGCTGTTATAGATAAAGTGACATTCTCCCACATCTCGCTCACTTCATTTACACGTCTTTCGTACACAATATGCACTCCCACTTACATGCGAATAGGGATAAATCGAATATATGTTAATTTTTATATAGTAATTCAGATTTTAAATCCTTGAACTGCGTTCCTGTCTGCGGCATATCGGTACGACATCTAACCATAGACGGCATTGTGGTATTGGGGGGGGGGGGTAATCGTATTTCCTGGGTAATATAATTAAGTGAGTATTCGAACTGGTGAAGATATAATTTCCAGGACACTCTAGTGTATTGGTGTTGACTCGTGCGTACATGCAATGCATTTATAGCCTTTTATAAATGCTTTCTTATTAGTCAAAGTACATCAGGCTATGCTAATCTGAATTAAGCAGACTGAATCCCAGCCGGTGTTCCTGTTAAACGCGAATGTCAATCAAAACATATATATTTAGAGGGTGATCGTGTCAGTTACTTTTTCGGATATACATGTAGGGCGCCATGTAACTTTATCCGTGGATGATATCTGATGAACTTCGCATGTAGTATTGAATTTGACCTATACTATATATGTGACAGATTATTTGACTATATGATAACCCGCTGGTGACACCAAATAACAGGTACACATAACCAATACTAGTCATATATACTGCGCACGCTTGTGTCACATGGAGAACGTATGCGCATAATGTTATACGTGTATATACGATATTGTTGACTTGTGGTTTTGTCCACAAATTCTTTGGTCATCACATTTCAAAGTTGACATAGGTGGATTGAATCACAACCGATATATAGCCCTGTTATACTCGGAGGTCAATGTTGAGTTATTTTTTCGGGTCAGTATTTTAGACGGCGCCATGCATTTGCAACCGAAGATTTATATCCGAGTTAATCTAGTTTTATATCTGATAAACTTCCGAGGTGGTATTGAATTTGACGGGTTATCTGATAGGTTATATGATATTTGACGGGCTATATGATAGATTTTATGATAACCCGTGTGTGTCAGCAGGTGACTGGGATACGGTACCGATACTATAGTGATACTACGCAATACTATTCTCTAATTGTCTCACAAGAAGAGTGTATGTGCATAAATGTCATACTTGTTGATGACTTATGATGTTGCGTACACATTCTCGAATCTTCACATTTCAATGCTGACAATAGAGAAAAGAATATATGGTTTCTGTAACGGTATAAGCTTACCGGATTCTTGATAAGTAAATTTCCAAAACATTGTATTGATGACAAGAAAGATAGTAGTCCCGATGTTGAAGGTTAATGACATCCTAAAAGTGATAAAATATAGGCATCTGTGTTTCCGAGGTTCGCCCGAGGATATACCTGCCTCATATATGCTCCAACTACTCGCACCACTGTCCTCGGTCGCAAAATATTTTTATGAGACATAATTATCACAAATGGTGCGGTTGTGACCCACTTATGCATACTTATGCAGGTAGGTGTACCAGTAATTACAGGCCCAATTTACCTTTAGTTAGCGCGTCTAAGCTCCTCAACGACGCACAAGGCTGTTTGAAATACAAACACCTTTCAATAGGGTATTAAACCAGCCCAAAATAATAGCGCTAGCCATTTAAAATGCAAACACTGAGAGCAGTACAATGACCATTGAGTAAGGCTGTCGCGTAAAATACAGATAGTGGCAAGTATGTCTAGAATAGTATATGAATGACAAGAAAGCCACACATATTATAAAGCGAATTGCGTTGTTCTAAATCTGTCCATGTAGACTAGTGTACACACCATCTTCCTTAAAGGTGTACTCGGCGCTCTGGAGATATATACATTATATATATACATTATCCAGTGAATATCGTTAAATGGAATTTAAGGTATTGTTGCATGTTATCGTCCCACAGGCTATGGTCTTACAATCTCGTCCAAATACGGATACGATAGGCGAGAATCGCATGCGTTTTGATATGTCGATGCCGTCTGGAGAGTTTGGCGGGACCAGCATCCCGTCTCGATTTGCTCAGTCTACCCTTGATGCTATAAAGTGGTAGCCGCGGGCGCTTATATATAGAGTTGTTTTTATGAGCCATCAGGCCCCCGCGGTGACGTTGCTTAACGCGCCTTAGACAGTGCCGTCCGCCTCACCCAAGCCCACCCACCCTAAAAGTGATTTTTCCTATAGTGTTTTTGAAACGTGTCTCTTTGTGGTGTCATTCTTTTGGTATGATTTTTTACTAAATAACGGGTATGTTAGAGTTACATTTCTTTGAATTTTACAATCGAAACATATTCGCATGCGATGCTGAGTCACGCGGGACACGGCAAACTAAATCGCGCGCAAATTGGCTTGCGATTTTTCAGCATCCCACCCCATTTGGCATGCGATAGCGTTTGTACTAGGTGCGTCCCATGCACTCATAAACGTGTTAGAATTTAGAACTTAGAAACCACATGCACCTATACTACAATCATTACGCTACGAAATATAAACAAACACGGGGCCTTTATGCAAAAAGAATGAGATGTCACTATAACTTGTTTATAAATTTCTTGAAACTTTCTAATATTGAATTTGTTTATATGAATCACGTGTGTATAATTGATATGAAACACTCCACTGAGGTGAATGGGAATCTCGAATAAAATACATATTTTCATTAAAAAAAAATTAATCCAAATTGGCAGTGCGCAACTTCCTGCTCTGATATATATTATATGCGTCGACTCTGATTGGAGGAATCATTGTCGTTGCCATTATACTGTTGCTGAGCTGAATGTAGCTGTGCTACTCTTTTTTTTTTACAACAAATACATGTCATTACTGGAAAGAAAACCTTAACGTTATCTCTTCAAATTTTTGCATGATGACCACAACCATAATCGTACGTATATATTAAAAGTTTAGAGTGTTTTGTGTTATCCCAAATGTGACATGAGTTTAGCGGGGACATGGATATGTAATCCTGTGAACTATTTTGCCACACGATGTGTGTCCATTCCCCTTTAGCTTTACATGGTGGTATTCCAACGTCGAATGTGTGATGCATGAAGTATGAACGCTTTTGGTGGGAAATGGAGTTGTGAATGTTGTGTTTGCATTCCGTTGACAATCAGCCCTACTCCACCTGCTGTACCAAATGTCGCCAAATGTAACTGGCATTTGAAGTGAGAGACAACATGTTATAAGCAAGGTTGAATCTGTGCCAAAATCCCTTTGCAAGTAGAATAATTCTTGCTATAATCTTCCGGTGTGTATGTGGGATATATAGTTTCTGGTGACGATGTCATCATGTTTTTGTCATAACTCATAATGATACCATAGAATGGCTTCAAATAATCAGCTGATAAACACTATCAAAGAAACACTAATTCAACCTGTAATCACATCGAAAAATTCAGACTTGGTGAGATATTTTGCATTGGACTCAACAGACAACAGATTATCGGCAACATTACTCAGGCATTCGAAATATACTTTTGTCAATTACTGTAACTTGGCGCATATTTATATCGCCTTTTGAATTTGTTATATTACTTATAGGTATAGTGAATAAATAGCTAATTGTCGTGTCGCCGTATTAACAGAGAGTAACACACCCTCGATATTAAATGACATTACTATCAACAATAGTGCAAAACGCAAAATGCTCCATGCAAATGGTTCAGTGCTAAAACTATTTTTTAAATAAGTCTGAGTTCCATTTTATGTTTGATAAATTTAAATTCTCGCAGATCAGCACTCGCCAAATTGCTCCATTTATCCAAAGAGCAAAAATCTCTATCTGGGTTGCAGTGTTAAATTATGGTCGCAACTGTAATCATAAAATATAATTTATATAAACAGATATTAATTCATTGATCTATAGCACTGTTAATCTTTTTCATTCTACTAAATAATTCTATGATCATTGTCTGTGAGTCCCCATTGAATAATACGCTGACTACTTTGGAATTTCCAACGAAAACCAAGATGGCCGCCGAAAAATGTATACAGACCACCCTCTAAATTTGAATAATCAATGGTGATTTTTAGCAATATTGACACATTTTGTTCATATTTCAGCTATTACTCATGATAAGATCATAATAAAAGTTATTTATTTTGGAATATATGGCTGATATGGGAAATTTCTATTGAAAATCCAAGATGCCGGCCGATTTGGAAGTGGCCACATCCAAAAATGAAGGTATGGTGTGACATCCTAAACATGTGCAAATGAACAATTGCATCCAATGTATGTATACCCTATATATGTCACGTGCCCATATGTGCACGATATTTAGCGCACGTTCTCTTAACCTCGCTGCAAATGTGACATTTCTGGGCATTTCATAACATTCCAATACGATTTAATGCACCGCAGATGTGGGGACATGCAATATGTCCACACGGTGTAGTTCATGCAATCCTCACAATGTGTGTTTTATGAGGAAGTTTGTCCTCACGACCGCGGTTATCCCCCCTCTCTCTATCTCTCTCTCTCCCCCATCTCTCCCCCATCTCTCCCTCTATCTCTCTCTTTCTCTATCTCTCTCTGTCTCCCTCATACATCTTTCTCGTTGTTATTTCATCAGGAAGTTTATTCAAGATTGTCCCTATATATATAGCTAGTATAATAGTGGGAATTTTTTGCGTCTTTCAAATGTAGGCCATTGCATCAAGACCGTGTGTGTTAAAATATATCAGATAAGATTAGATGGTTTATAGCAATACACCAATGCAGGCAACTCACCATCAAAGGAGGACAATAAAGATATAGATAAGCACATATGACTTTTGGTAGGAAAAAAAAGGACAACTTCATTTCCCCATATATTTCTATTTTTTCCGTTCATTGGAAGTAAAACCGCGGATCATGTTGCACACGGATTTGATAATTACTTTGTCTTCGTTCGCCGTTATGAAAATGAATTCATCATCATCGTTCATGGTTGTAAATACGAATGGGTCAATATGTGTCATCCAGTGCTCCAGAAAACTATATACTCAACATGACAAGCTACCTGAAATCCAAGCAGACGATGTTTTTCCATCAATACATTCTAATTCAAACCCAGTGTATACGAGTGCGGTAAACCAGCCCAATGTCTCAACCTAAACAGAGAATAACAGGAACACTTCAAATACTTGGCACTGGAGTGTCACAAAATAACAAAACATTACAAGAGTGTACACGGAAACCTAATTAGGACATTGTGCTGTGCTTATTCCCGTATACAAATAACCTCTGACGGGTGCGCTACTTATGTCGCAGAAATCGAATTCCAATAGATTGTGTGTTGGCGTGAAGTCGATTCAAAGAAGCCGGGTTTTTAATATATATTAAACCCCTTTTAAAATGACGTTAAATGATCTTAGCGGTGGGATTATAAAGGATTGGCGATGATCTTGTTGTATAGTGGAGTGGCAGGCAGCATGTTTGTATGTGACAGGGTTATTCAAATGGTTCAACGATTTACTTTGTTCTACCCATACAAAAACTTCCCGTTCTTTCAAGCCGAGTCAGCAAGTACAAGGTAACTGTCATCTCTAAACTTAATCAGCCATTAATTGTGGGCGAAATATATATTCACTGTCGAGTCATACATACAAAGAGCGTATAACGGTTGCACTCGGTCGTAGATTTGGGTGAACCCTTGTGAATATATTCGCGTATGCATGCAACATGTTAGCATTCCCATTGCGCCCATTTGCTGAAAAGAAACATGACCGTGATAGTGCGAAATCTTAAAGATATACAGTGACTCAACCCCTTGATGACAATTTTGTCAAATAAACGGCGCGGTGTATACATGTATATACAGTAATGCTCTAATTAATCGACTCCTTAAACACAGCAGAATTATGGGTAAATTTTCAGGATTTAGTCGGAAATATGGCTTGTTGCCATTCATTGGAAAGCTCTCGCCGAGAGCTTTCCGGTGAATGCAACAAGCCATGTTTCCGACTAAATCCTGAAAAGTTACCCATAATTATGTTGTGGTTAAGGAGTCGATTAATTAGAGCTTTACTGTATATGGTGATTCTCTAGCTAATATTCAGCCTTCAGTTGGCCTTTGGTGGTTAGCTAGTGATTCTCAAGATGTGTTCTTAAAATACCTCAAATACCCCACAAACGACCAGATGATAAAAACATTGGTCGAAAATACAGCCCGAGAAAAAACTTACCACATCAGGAACATGCTTTTCGTACCAATTTTGCGCGCAAATAATTCTGGGTTAAGGTACTTTGTGGTTTGAAGCCTGAAATTGTACTTACTAATTTGCTCGACGTCGTTACTTCCCGGTCCGAGTTCTGTGACTCGAAATCAGAGACGTACTGACAGGGGGTGTGGGAATTCTCACCCCATTCCCCCCCCCCCCACAAGGAGGACCGTAATTTTCAATAGTTGGAAAGTTCATGACTCAAATTCCAATTAGTAAATCGAATGATCTAAGTGTTTCAATCAGAGTTCGCGATTTTCCGACTCCAAATGTTTGCCGGTTGTTTATTTTCCGACTCGGAATTCCAATTATAAATACTCGTCACCGATTTACCAATTCCATAATTGTACAAATTGTTTTTTCCGACTCCGAATTCCGTCATTTTGATTTGCCGCTGAGCGTGGAGGTAACTCTGGAGCCGAATAAAGTGACAGTTACAACACAAAAGAATATAAGCTAAAACACTGCAATAAAATATAATAAATCAGGACTAAGATGCAAACAAAATGTTAAATTACGCATTACGCTTGATTATAATCGATGGGTAAGTAATTATTATATGTTGATAACTTGCCATGTCATTTGGAGGAATATGATTAATTTTACACGTTTGAACAAATTGCGAAATGTGTTTTGTACAACCGCGAATAACAGGGGAGATCGTTTACTGTTACGAATCAACGTCAAATTTGCCAAATAATCCAAATTTCCTACATTCTATAAAGGAAATGTTTCAATACTGAGTTATTGATTGCTATGTACGGGCTAATGTTATTGAAAATAATGAATAATTAAGGGAAAGTGGTCTTTTCTGTTTTAACAATTTTAACCCTTTTAATACTGCCACTAATGCCAGTGCTGTGCCATCGTGGGTATTCATGCCCATGTGACAGTGACAAACTGGCATAATGGTATTGTATCAGTTGTAATTGTAGTTTGTACATAAATGCCTGTTGGTGTTAACACACAGTCATTATATAGAGTATATAAATTCCAGAAATGACCATTACCTGAACACATATATGAAATTGAAAGCAAAGCATTTACTTCAAGTTCAGACTGGTATGTTTTACCAACCATATATTCATGCTCACTAGTCTATTATAGTAATGTCAAACCTCCATATCTTTCAGAGGACAGCTTTAACAATATAACAATCATCCACCATGCATACTTGTTACCATTGTGAGTTATAACTTGTGGCACCTTGGAATTTGAATACATGATGTAACTCATATTCATTCCTCAACCATATTCTGATTAATATCATGTATAATGTACTGCTTGCACAGCGTACTCAATACATAAAAACATGGGCCATGCTATGTCATTATTGTTAATGTTGTCTCTATTTACACAGTCCATACTCTTAAAAATAACACATAGAAACCCATATTATTAAGCCATTAAGCCAATATTGGAATTTTGCATTACTCAAAACCAAATCCTATATAGTTGGAAATTATATTAGACCAAATCCTATATAGTTGGAAATGTTATGGTCTACCCCCCACCCCCCCCCCCCCCCCACCACAACATCCCTGCTCGAAATATGTCAATAGGCCTAAATAAGTTATGTAAATTTATACAGAGCGTACATAATTATTTAAGTTAATATGAATGAAGAGCGTTTGTCTAAATCATATCCGAAAACATGTGGGGAAATTTCTCCGACTTAAAGATATATTGTGTGCGTATTTTAGTGAATAAACTGATTCTTACAGGGGTACTGTACACAGGGATAGACAATTTTTTTATTTACTTCCATTGAAATAACTTTCAAGTTAGATTGTGTTCGTGTTATATGAGTTTCGTATAAACCTAATTTACCGAAGAAAATATTGATCTTGGAAACGAATATATTACGATTTCAAAGTACGCGCCATGTTTTTGACCTTCACCGGAGAATATACTCAGGTCGCAGGAAGAACCGGAAGTTCATTGTTCACAGCTTCAATTGATGTCTTCAATCTCTTCCATCGAACAATCTCACTCCCTATAAAAATACTTGACGCTTTATGACCCTTGTTTCTTTCTCTTTTTTCCCGAATCGGTTATAGCGGCCTTTCTATTGCAGGTAACATGTTTGATGTTTTGTTTGCAACTCAATAATGTTCGCGAACGGCCGTCGATAAAAGACACGCAACAGATACGATTTCAAGAACGGTAACTCGTACTGGCATAATACTCCATTTTATGACTCCAGCCATAAATTAATTTATATTAAATAATTCAATTTTACTTTTGTGATAGCCTGTTAACCGGAACGTTTTCAGTAGACATCGTCGACTCAAATTAGTTATTTTAAAATATACTATTGATATTAGATCGCTATTGTCACCGGGAATTTATTGAAATTGGGGTACAGTACCCCTTTAAACACAGACACCATGCCAACCCGAAGAATGTGGCATTTAACTACTACAATTGCCGAACATACCACGTCAGCGTGTGAAGTTCTCACAATTGTAAATATTTACTCCTCAATTCGGGAAGAATAAATCATCGAAAAACAAACGGCAATTATGAAGCGAACGAACGTTTAACAGGTGAACAATTTTCTATCGTTTCGTTGGCAATGTGAGAACACAGATGTTTTGTATCTCTGTGGTGCGTATATTTCCCGCAACAAAGTTAACAAGAAAACCATAATCAGAAATGGTAACGCGCTCAATATAATATATTATATACACATGATTGTAATTACAGAATATAAAATATATTGGTTTCGCCAACGACCAACTCAGAATTCCGTTAACATAACAATAACAACCAGCACATAATTAACGAACCGACCACAATCCCCAGTGGGCTGCAGAACGAAAAATATCTATAAAAGTTGAAATATAAGGCTTACAAATTATCTTTTAAATTTCTTTTATTGGTAATTGACATAGCTTGTCACAAACCAAAAATCAACATTATTGACATAATAATGTAAAGGACAATAAACGAAATTGAAATTTCCAACTACACATTTTGCCGGACTCGGCCTCCTGGTCGCGCAGTTCGACTTTTAAACCGGAAAAAAACAATTATCTATAAATAAAATGCCCATAGGACACAGCTATAACAAAAATGGAGAACAGTATACACGCGGTTGGCGCTAATAAATGACAGCGTGTATTGATATATCGGAAAATAAATCATTGTTGACCCGATCTTTACATAGACCTTTAATTTGGCACGTAATATAATATAACATCACGGAAGGCAGTAGGCAACACAAGACAGGGGAATGCACGATTTGCATAAATCAAGCATAAAAATGGCAAAAGATTTTCAACCAAGAATTTTTCTGGATCTCTGATCTATCTGGCAAAAATCTTGAATTTCACATATTATCATCTTCATTATATATATATAGTCCAGTGCATTTATGGTTTGACCTCAAACTAATTGCAACACAAAGTTTCTCAGTGGGAATAGGTACTTTAACCCATCACACAAAACATATTAAAAATAAAAAAGAATTAAGAAATCCGAAATTGATGAATTTTGTGAAACAAATTTGTCAAAATTTGGTAAAATACTAAATTTTTGGCTTTTCAAGAATGTTTATAAATACACAGAACGACACGATGTGTAAATGGGTTTGTCGATACGGCACGAGTGCTGTCGTGGAAGGATAAAACGTGAGGCGTTTGCGCCTCGAGTTCTATCCTTCCGCAACAGCACGAGTGCCGTAGCGACAAACACATTTACACATCGTGACGTTCTGTGTTTATTACACGCTTCGCGTCCTAGAATCCTTGCATTAAAAATACAGGATTAGAAAGTTTATTTAGGCTCATACAGGGCGTTTTTGTCATCTTTGATGATTCTTTTATTTAAATAGTTCCAGTTTCATGGTTAAGGCGAACGTCATGTACGTCATTTTACGTCAACTAGATGAGTATGGAACGTACGTTCCATACGGATTTGTAAATATGGAACAGCAATAACACTGTACTTCAAGGAACAAGCGTGTAATAAAAAAAACTTTATTTCACAAGGCCTTCCATTTGTATAGCCATTTGTATGAAGGGATTTCTTGTTGTTTCAGTCATTTCCTCTCTAGGGTGCACAAAATGTAATTTCTTTATGCATCTTTGATTGAGAGGACAAAAATATTCTTAAACAAAATGTACATTATGTATGTTTCACCATTGTATGGACTTAGCCAAATTGTCCTGCATGTGGTCGAGAACCGGCGTGATGAAATAGCATATTTGAGGTCATACAACTCAATAAATATATATCCATATTCCCTGTATATTTCCCAATCACTTAAGTATACAAGGTTAAAAACTTGTGGAGGAATTTCCAAAATCATGGTGTAGAAAATCAAATTATGGCCCTGTGAATCCTTATAATTGACTCTTTTCTAAAAATGCAATTTTGGGGCATTTTTGTCCATTTTTAAAGGTTAATGTGTATAAATAGTAAAAAAAATGTGCGTTTAATGTGTCAAATCATTTTAACTTTCCACCTAAAACACTTTAGTGTTGAAATAATAGCCTTATAGATTGGATATGTCAATGAATGTCACTGAATTTCACTCATTTTTTCTGGAAACTGATGCCAAATTTGAATATCTGAAAAATGGGGTAGGAGATACCATATTGACAAAATCTCGGAAAACATGGACGCTGATGCATAAACATTACCATCACCAGCTCCTACAAACCTTATTCTTTCCTACAGTTGATAGATTTCGATTTTTGAAATGTGATATTTTCACCACCTGAAATATTTGGCGGTCTGGCAAAAATCAGCTGACTTTTAACAGAAACGGTACAGACATGCGCGCACGCCGTTACGAGAAGTCACGCATGCGAGGTCGCGGCTCCATGTGCGATCAGTGACGACCAATTTATTTCGGAATACAAGTCAATGAAAAGTATCGCCATCAACAAGACTACGGTATGTGATAGTTGACGTGCGGACACATGTATGCATTATCCTTATTTACGAATCCACGACAATAGACATGGTATGTGTGTTTACATTCGTGACAACACTTGTTGGGGAATTCCAATTTGAATTAGAAATCATCATATATGATACATGTACATGGAAGTTGTAAACCGCACTCGCTCAACTCCAAACTGCCAAGAAAACCCGTTATTGTTGGACTTTTACGGCAAATATGATATCATGATTTGTATTGTTGTGAGTATGTAATGGTAATAAACTAATTTGGATAACTAAATCGGCTTTTGGTGAAATTTCGTTCTTGTTGTTGTTGTTGTTGTTGTTGTTGCTGTAACTCGATGATACGGGGACCATCGAATCGGAATATGTATATTTAAGTCTCCTCTCGTGATTTTGAGATATGACATCATGGACTGCACATTTTGATTAAATTCTTGGTACCCGAAAACAGGAAAATGTTAAATATATTTTTATATCATAAAAGTAAAGTAAATGAGGTTATAATGTACAATGGGTCGATGGTTGTTAAATATTGTGTCACAATAATTGCTTAACTACCAAATTTCACAAAGAATTTCCTGACATATTTTGAGAAAATTCATTTAAGAAATAAATACACGGTGTATCGGTGTGTATGGTCAAGTTGTACCACAAAAAACTGATCATCGACTATGGACCATTTTCCTTACACAAAGCCATCTAAATGATCTATTTTACTAGACTAATCTTATTTTCCTTCTGGTGAACAAACGCTTCAGTTTCAACTTGATTCCGAATATGATCGAGATTCGAATCGACGAATGCACAGCCCGGCCCCATGGAAAATACAATTTTACCGATTTAGTTTGTCATTTAATATACTTATTAAGTAACTTTCTTTGGACGTAACATATATCAATATACCATAACATCATCTGGACCATATTCATTGGCAACCAAACTGCTTTCAAGCGACAAATTAATCGCTAGAAAATTCGCAAGATTGTCAAGATGTAGCAAAATTCAAAGGGTTACGGGTGCGGGTGTAGTCCGTTGATGCCCCGTTTGCGCGGTGTTAGAAAAGACGGGAAAAGTCGCGTGCGGCGATCTGAATAAACCGATTTTTTTCGTGGTACAATTGGAAAAAGTAGAATTGTACCACAAAACTGGAACGAGATAGCCATGGTAACTCGGGCCACTGGCCAATCAGGACATGGCTTTTAAGCATAGTTAGGCAGGGTCGTATTACAATTTGAAATAACAGGAAATTTTGGCAAAACATGCGTCTGGCCCTTGATATAATAAGTACAACAAGCAATATGACTTAACATTGGCATGGTTATGTCTTTGAATATAGAAAGATATAAATATGATGCGTAACATTTTTAAATCAGAACCAGTATATCAATGTATATATGCGTGAGATGCTGTCATTTGAATAAATACCACTTTTTATGAAAGTTACTGCTGAGCTCTTCGGTCAAAATATCGCCTAATCAAGTACGTATGAGGAACATCAAAGGCAGACCCGATACTGGTCCTGAGACAAACGGAATTCAGCGTTATGCAGAAGAAATAAATATTTGTCACATTCTAAATTACGGATAACTTCAATTCACCCAACTATCGGTCGCAAATATTATCGGATTTACTCAGTGTGTTTGTCACATAAAGACTGCTTAACAGAGACTTTGATCTAAAATGAACTGGTCCACCTTCATTTAATAATTCATTCAAATGTCTCTCTGCATATCCGATGGATTTCGACCGAGTTATAACTAAACATCCTTAGAAAAACTGTACTCAAACACTCATTATTCAAGATCAAGAGCCTATATATATACTCGTGGAAGATAATCTACGCATCAAACATTGTCATCTGAAAATAAGTTTAAAGTTACATTATCAGATTCGATGGTCCCCGTATTATCAAGTTACAACAACAACGGAATTTCACCAACAGCAGATTTAGTTAAGTCCAAATGAGTGTATTACCAATAAATACTCACAACGGTACCAAGCACGATATCATATTTGCCGAAAAAGTCCTCCTATAATCAGCTATAATAACGTTTTTTTTCTTGACGGCTTGCATACAACGAGCGAGTGTGGTTTTCAACTTCCATATATGGTGATGTCCATAGTTTTAGAGGAATTCCTCACCCCATGTTATCACAAATGTAAACAAACATATGTCCACGTGTAACCGGCATACTGCCAAATAACATGTCTATCTGCATAATTAAAACGTGCTTACCGATTCGTAATAAGAATATGTATGTATCCGCACGTCACCAATCGCACGTGATGTTACTTTTCGTCGTGTTATATATTCCGAAGTTAATTTGCGATAGCATAGATCGCTATGCAAAGTCACAGAGAACTGTGACATTGCATGCCCTTTCGGATTCTCGCGACGGCGTCTGCGCATGTCCATATATTTCTGGAAGAAGATCATTGGAATTTTTGCTGGGCCACCAAATATTCGGTGTGGTGAAAAATAACAGATTTAGAAAATCGAAATCTGATAACTTTGAGTTTTTATGGATGGGTTCTTCGACTCGAATCAAATATTTGTTACCCCCGACGCCGACGAAATAGTAATTTAGGAGCCTTAAATCGGGTTATGTGTCTTTAATCTGCATAACCTATAAATTGAGGCAATACATTTGTCGTTCTCTCAAGCTCGTGTACTGTTTGGAAGATATACTGAATCAGTGCCTCCACTCATTCTGTGATATATCGATACCCACCACAATGTCGTGCAGCGAGTTTCACTGTGGTAAATTTCGTGCCAGATATAGGTTCAGATAAAATGTTCTCATTGTTTAAAGGTACTCAATCCGATTCGATAGTCCCATATCATCAGATTCCAACAACAACGTTTTTATTAAATGCCGCCCCAGTTTTCAGAACCGATTAATTGCCCAAACATAATGCTAACCACAGTCAACTGTTGTATAAAATTCCCCAAAACCTGTTACTTATCAACGTTTTTTTGTTCAACGAAATTTTGTCGGTTTGTCAAATATCTGACACAAAACAGCCACTCGATTTTAGAGTTATCCATCTTCATCCGCAATTTGATCCTGACAGTCTTCTCGTCGAACTTTTACTGGGCCACTTAAAATTATCGGTGGTGAGAAATAATAGATTTTAAAAATCGATATCTGATCACTCTGAACTTTGATGGGTGGGTTCCTCGACTCGAATCAAATATTTTTGACATCCGAAGCCAAGGAAATAGTAATTTGCGAGCTTAATTCGGTTTATGCATCTTTAATCTTCCAACCAATAATTAGTGTAAAATACATTTTTTAGACCAAGAGTTATCAGTTAGAACGTTCCGGCCCGATGGGGGCAATTGAAATATCCCAGAGTTGGACTTTTGTATCGTTTGGAGGGATGTACTTGAAAGTCGAAGTTGGATACCAGCTATGAAGATCTTCTAACCACGGATGCCCCTGTTTTAATCACCGGATTTGTCAGGGCATGTCAATGCGAAACGAGCTATCAATTCACTTCTATAGTTTTGATCAAGTCATACATATAGTTTGAAATTAATTCGAAGATTCGCATATTTTTCAAAAAAAAAAGACATACAAAGATAATGGCGTCTGGTCTTACCTTGCGCGTATATAATAAACACCAACGGCAGAGTGAGCAGCATGGTCACATGTTACATCTGGTCCATATTCCACCTTCATCTAAAATATATCGTATAAAGAAAAATATCTTGAAATATCATGTATAGATACATGTAGTATATGGGTGATTTGGGACCTTATGGTTACTATCCAATACAATGACCTGCATGGCGTTGTTCAGCCAAAAATCGTGAGTCGCCGAAGCTGGATGCACTCATCGTGCATTTATTGAAAGAGTACCCACACATTTAAAGTGATGTGAAACACTCCGGTAGGGTGATCAAATATAAATGGAGAGTAATCTTGTTCAAAGTAATAATTTTTACAAATATTATATCCAAATTGACAACACACACCGTCATTCTTGTATATTAATTAAATGCAGTGACTCTCGATGGCGAAATCGTTTTCGTTAGTTTATCGCCGATAGATGCGTCCCGAATCGAGTAGTAAATATTTACATTTGAGCGTAGCTCAGACGATGTTTTCTATGGAGTGGTATGGTGGATTTCTTTGAGATTTTCGGCGATGTTAGTAGAATGCTACACTCCTTCAGTTGGCATAGCGCCTGGATACTAACTGGTCAGTTTCACGCACCCGAACAAGTACATACTATGTCTTTAACTTTCAGTATCTGGTATTTGTTCACTACAAGCAATTGAATTTAGGTTTTTTTTTTAATCCTACTCGAAATGTCACCTAATTCTGACTCATGAATGGTCTCCCTTTCAAATTCAAAAGTCCATATAGCTCAGAAATATTTCGAACTTAGTACAGATTCAAATTAGTTGCAGTCGTGAGGAACTGAAATTTCTGCAAGGGTGGAACACATAGTGACATCAGCCACATCCTAAACGGACATAGTTCATTGAAGGATGTAGATATATATAGTTATATATATAATCGGAATGGGAGGGGTGGGTACGCAAAGGTCTGTCTTATATGTAAACGCCAGGAAATACCGTTTCTTAAGTGATGTTTTTTATGATCAGTGAATACCAGTGAGAATTTAGACCAACAATTACAGATGTAAACGAAAGTGTAATCAAAAGTGAACCGTCTCAAGTTGTGTCATTCTACTCAGAATTTGAACACCGAGTTTGAAGGGTGGTTCCAAAAGCCACTTCTTATAACGCCAGGAAATATCATTTCTTAAGTTATGCTTTTATAGTCAGTGAACAGTAGTTAATATTTAACACAAAATACGGATCGATGTACGCGAAAGTTTAACTGAAAGTGATTTTGTGGGGGATTTGGAGTGCCCCTAGCACCTAAACGCCAGGCTGGCCAAACTTAAGAAATGGATTTTCTTTGATGATTTAATGGTAACACCAGATCGGAAGCATGAAACCTTTCGTACGCAATAGTGTAATTGAAACCCTAGCTCTTGGCTCTCTTTCTAATAAGATATATTGAAATACCGGTTTCATATGCTCTGGAAAATACTTGCATGGTTACAGCCATTTTCCAGTTGTTTTAAATTTTTCGCACAGAAGTGAAATAAATGCTCTTTATTTCTACCATATCAGGAATATACAAACACAGAACGCTCTTTTCTGTTCCACGTCGTACATGAACATGGCTGTTGTTTGTTTGGGACCCATACACTGTGTTCAAAGTTGTATTTTTCATGACTTCAATGCGTCTTTATGTGACATATAATGCCGGTAGAAAGGTAGTTCAATTATTTATCGACCTATTTCGATACCGGGGAAAATTCAAAAGCGAATATTATCAGGTGTATTTTTGGAGCGGAAACCGCCATAGACAATAATCACATGATTGAAATGGTGACGTGAAATAACTGATGAGAGACAGGGACTTTGTGCAAACACGAGTAGCGAACCTTCGGAATATATATATGACCCCCCCCCCCCCCCGCCCGCCTTTCACATTAAGAGTTCAATCAAGTGATTATTCTGTATTATTGTATTCCACTATACACAATATTTACCAGAAACCGCCATCATACCCATGACGAATACATTTCGATATATATAGCGCGTATGAATACATATAGCGCTAGTTAAAGTGACATAACTCACTAGTGAAATTATTCATTGTATAACCACTCGAGAAATCAAGGCAAATCACACATAGTATAATGTAATACATTTTAATAAGTAGAATGTAATACATTTTAATAAGTATAATGTAACAAATTTTAATATTCTTGCCCGCAGGTGTTGAATCTCCGTGCATATATATTTGCGGCTGGTTTGAAGTTTCGTTGTAGCTCACTGCACGCTCATTCAGTTGGTCAGTGACGTTCTTCCTCGGGGCTTCCCGTTGTCCGTTTGTTGGTGCTGGGACTAAAAAAGAAGTTATATTAGTCCCAGGTTGGTGAACACCCAGCCTGGATGGAGTAAACTGCATACCCACAAATAAAATAGTGGGTCTGATGATCTTTCATATATAGTTTTCATTTCCCAACGCCGGGATTCCACGACAGTGGCGCCAAGCAGAACTCACTATTGGTAGCACCACAAAGATAAAGGAATCCAATCGAAACGATCAACGTAGCGCGATGCGACGTAATTCGGGGGAATACCACGAGCTTCCGATAAATGAAAAGAATACGATAGACTTAACCCTTTGAACCCGTAACACCGATATTTAGGTGCAAACGAACCGTGACTATATCCCGTAACACCGATATTTCGGTGCAGCGACGACATGATTCGGTAGCAAATTTATATATAGTATAACGAGCGTCTGACCCACTGATTTATATTTAAATTGCCCCAACATATGTCAGCGGCGCCCATGGTGCGTATGGAATGGTTGACCGCTAGTATCGGGTAGAAATATATGCGCATGCGCACAGCATATAATCTACAAAAACATACGATATTTTAAGCGAACTGTGCCGCTATATTTACGGCATATAATTTCGTGTTACCCGTGTGTGTACAGAACAGACATAATTTAGACACACAATTTCAGTTTAAATTACCCTCGCGTATGTTAACCAGACTAAGTGTTCTGCTACATATGGGGAAGGGTCTATCGCATATTAAGTTGATTTATTCGCGCATGCGCAGACTAGCGCAATGACAAATAAATGGTTTATAACGTACTTATACACGACATACCCACTAATATATATATTTAAATTGGCCTATTGAAGTCAGCGCTGGCAAAGGTGTCTATATGGATTGGCTGCCCGCTAGAAACGGCTAGGAAAATATGCGCATGGGCGCAGGCTATAATTCATTTTTTTAAATGCGTTTAAGTGAAATGTGGCGCTGTATATGACATTTTGTTGCATGTTTCACATGCTAGTACAGTAGACACAATCTAGACAGCTTACTTGAACAATGGGGCCACGATATGCTACGGGAAATTACGTTGTTTCTGGTCTCTGTAATGTCAGTCTCTGTTGTGCCAAATGCAGCAAAAAGTCTATCGCATATCAAGTTGACTTACTCGCGCATGGTCAGGCATGTCTTAATTTCACATTAGGATATTGGTTGCATCGAAACGCAATTCGCTGATGTATAATTACAACGTTATAAGCTAGAATTCGTTTATCCTGCAAATTTCAGGTAGTTGCCTAGTAACCGTTTCTAAGGCGAGATCGGGTGGCAAAGTATCCCGATCTTACAATGATCAGTGGTCCGTACATGTATATATCATGCCTGCACAGTTTCAGGTAGGTGTCCCCTTTCAACATAACCAACACCATGCGACTTGACACTGTCTAAATTAAGGCAAAACATACCACTGAATGGTTAGTGCAATTATGTCATTCGATCAGTTGTGGTATTTGCTTAGCAACCGTTGCTACCCTTAAATGGGATATTTGGTTCACTATTCTGGTCGGGTATATCTCAAATTTCACGTTAGGGTAGTACCTGCATCAAAAAAACGCAATCACTGAGGTTGAATTACGACGCTATAAGCTATATTTACATTTTCCAGTCAATTCCGGGTAGTTGCCTAACAACCGTTACCAAGGAGTTGCCGCGAGGCAAAGTCTCGCGATCTTGTAATGATCGCTGATCCATGGGGGACAAACCTGTAAAGTTTCAGACCGGTGTCGCAATTTGAACATAATCAACACCATGCTACTAGACACTGTCTAATTTAAACGGACATACCACTGGGAGCCCCGGGTCAGGGTGTCGATCACTGTGGGGCGCCAGGGTTCAAAGGGTTAATATCCGTATGAAACTGAGTGCTTGTTTACAAAGACTGATGTATACGCGACAGCAAGTATATACGTGTTTTGCCACAAAACCGCGACAGCAAGTATATACGTGTTTTGCCACAAAACCAATATTTTTGTTTGCTATGCCAGAGAATAATGAGAATAATCCCATTGACCTATTCGCTCAGGAAGTTCTTACTTATTTGGTTTTAATTTAAATGAAATGGACACATTTGGTTAAACAATATGTATTCTACCCTCGATTCATGTATACATACATTAAATAAAACATTATGATTTAGATAAGTTTTTGTTTAGAAGAGGATTAAGAGGAATCGGATCTAACAACAAGCGGGTCACCATTTTTGAGTTCCGCCCGCCAATTTTCACATGAGATATATGGCCAATTGTTGAAATTACCACCGGCGTATTGCCGTATTTTGCCACACCTTAGCGATGCTCTTGTTTAGTTCAATTAATCCTGTGAAAATCAAGGTTGTCCGATCGATTCAAATGAATCACAGCAATTATAAGAAACCGAGCAAATATTATAGTGATTGTCGTGGATTATCAGTAAATATGTTATTATATCCCTCAAAATCTGGCCGTTATTTTATATGTTTTAGATTAAACATCTCAGCGAAAAAGAAAAAAATATGTCAAATGGCTCTCGAGAGTAACGAACAAGTTCTCATATACTTACCAATTTCAGGATTAATCCAATACATGTCGAGCACTTATAATGAATCAAAACGGAATGAATGACTTTTCAAATTTTAATTCTTCACCTGCCATAACACACAATGCGAAACATTAGCCTGGAATGAAATGTCAATACAGTTTGAGGGTGTAACGAGAGCGTATTACTTTAATGATACCTGGTAGTATACAATATGTACTCCACGGTTGTTGACATTGAGACGGTGATCTGTCATACCTGGCTCATTGGTATCTCATGACATAATCTAGAGTCTATGTTCATATCCTATAAATAACACCAAATACGATGCTGGTTATAGATATACCTGATTATGCCATTCGAGCCGCGATTTCAAACAGCGTATCCGTAAATCGTATGCGCGAGACGGGAGATTTCGTGAGACGGCGTATTTTCATATATATGCCACCACATTTATCTTGGTCAATCGAGGACACCCGTGGAGCCGTCACGGTGCGCATACGATTGTGGACACTTTCCAAGTTTTGAACGTTACCTCGCAGCACACGGGATGATAACTAGCCTATTGGGAAATTAATATTGGTGTTATATCACACGAAAGCCTTATCATATCATTAAAAAGGCCATATCTCTTACTAGTTATTGAATAGGCGCGTGCTTCGCGGGTGGTGTGTGCAAATTAGTTACATATCACTTGGCATCGCGCCAACAAAATGGCCGCGCGTCTTTACATTGATTCGGGAGGATTAATACTATTTCGAAAAGCCGCGCATGACACCAACACCAGACAATGCAAAATGATAGCTTTGTTCATGAAAGTTAAATTCTTGTCCAACTCCGTCATACTAACGAAACTAGACACAAAAACAAGGAGGGAAATTGGGGGACTATATTTTCCGTCGTCGACATCAAAGCGCGCAATACTGTCGTATATACGGTTGCGAAGCGTCTCACCCAACGCTGGAAATGTATGCATTTTGCAGCTTTTTAAAAGGATTTTGATTTGTGCAAAAGGCATAAAGCTCTATTTTTTTTTCATGTGATATATACAAGATCTTCAACTCGTTATGTTGGGATGTAAGATTTTATGACACTCGTTTCATAAATATGATTCACAACTCATCTACGACTGGTTGTGATTCAAATTTATCAAACTCATTTTTTATATTATCTTATATCCCAACATAACTCGTTGGCTATCCTCTATATCATCAAGGGGATGCGAAAACATTCCAGGATATAATGTTCTGAGCCCCTATATATCGCAGATTTGTCCAATGACATTTTAAATCCATGTTTAATATAAAGACAATTTGTGACTACTAAATGAATATGTAATAAAATATGTCTACAATGTATAATATTCATTGTGCATTAATTATGTATGATAGTTACCAATTTGTTATAGTTAGAAACGTACCTATTTTGTGAACTTGTTGCATCCAAAATCGTAATGCATAGTTCCGCGTGTATCTACGTCGCATTACAGTCCTGGTAATGAATAGGAAATGCATAGTGCTGATAAAACCTATGTCTCTGTAGACCTGTCTGTGCCATTCATTTCCATGTTAATTTCCTCACCCTGCTTGTACTGTTGAGGGTAGATAAATAGAGTGCCCCAACCGCGGTCAGACAATGGCCAACGATTGGCGCAACTCTGTGTCGTGATTGTCTCGGTATAAATCATTAGATAGAATTGACAAGTGATTAATTGAATTATTCATTCTAACATTCCGTTCTTCAATTCAAATCAGCCCCCCATTGTCTGGTGCAGATACAGAATGGTTGTGGACGCTCTGGGAATATTTGATCGCGCGATCGACAATGGACTCATGGGAATCCGCTTACAGCTCTGTCGAATGGTTTCACGCCACAAGAGAGATTATCAGGAACAAATCCTGCCATATAAAACTCAGCGGAATCTCCGGCGAATTATTTAATAATTCACTCTTTTAGAAACACAACTACGTGCGGTGAATTAACTCACAACGACCATTGATCACGATTCCGGTGGGACATGGCGTCACATGCGTGCATGCAGCGGGCACGACCATGTATGGTATAATCGGGATGGGGGTATTCTCACATATTATTCACATAAATACGTTGGGGAATTAAGCTCTATTAAAAGCTTACGTATATATACATTGGAATATCTGAATCGAATGGCCCGGCCATCCGTTTGTTCGATTCGCTGAGAATAAAAACATCATTAGATGAAAATATGACTCATCTTATCACTTTCCGAAATCTTTAGCTCCGTTCCCAACTTTTGCTTTCGTGACCAATTCAAGACGGATGACGTGGTACTGTTCGGATTGCGACTTTTCCTTGTATTATTGCACGAAGATAGCCTCTGGTCAGTGGATATAGAGCATGCATGTCATGTATCGGTTCCTTGATCCATTTGGCAAATAAACGTCATTTAGGGTCGCCCTATATAGTCCAGGAGATATTGGTCGACCTCTGCACCCCCCCCCCCCCAGGACTTAACTTCACCCCACTAATTTTCTTCCTTAAGGTATCTTCTAATTTTTTTCACTTGTTAACAAGAAAAAAAAGTGGCCGCAGAGACTCCAGACAAGATGGCGTCCATCATGGCGGCCATTTTTTTAAATGCACCAGGTCTCTTTGATCGCCATTATAGTAAAGATGATAGCACATGCGGTCTTGTTTTCCGCTCGATTCGTTATGCTAATATACAACCCTTACAAATTAGCCAAAAATCCGACCCAAGAATCCAATATGGCGGCCAAGATGGCCGCCGAAATGTGAAAATATGCTATTTTTATGACATTTTACCACCTTTCGTTTGTCTCTGTGGGAAAATGTTAGAATTTTTGCGTCATGTTATACATTTGTCATATAGAGGAGTCATTGGCGAACACATGGGGACCATAATATGCATTCATTGTGGGATATTTTTGTCCGATATCACGTTTTCCCAAATGCCGGTATCATAGGCCAAAGCCGAATCTCCGTTAATAACGCGATGTTATGTTTCGAATCAATGTATGTTATTGCTATTATAACAACACCCATGCATATATATTTGCAGGAGATACTCGAGCTAGGATTCCTCTTATACCTGAGTTGAGGAATATTTACTCAAATCCAAGATGGCGGCCAAAATGGCCACCAGAAATAAAAAATCGCCGAAAATCGCTGATTTTAACATCAGTGAGCATTATTGTCATGACAACTCCACACCTGCTTACTATTGTAAGTTGGGAACACTTGGGCGAAGAACTTTCCTTGTACCATATCCAAATAAAAGTCCCCCAAATCCAAAATGGCGCCCACAATGGCGGACAGATTTTGAAAAATCACCGAAATTCCCTCATATTCACATCATTGGGCATTATTGTCGAGACAACTCCACCCATGCTTACAATTGAGTTGTAAATACTGAGGTGAAGTAATTACATTACATCTCATGCAAGAAATTGTTTTCCAAATCGAAGATGGCGGCCAAAATGGCGACCGAAATTTGAAAACAAGTCTACATTACTTTACTTTCTTACGATGGGCGTTATTGTTTCGCGATTTATATCCACCATTACATGTTGATATGGAATAGTGGCATGAAGTATTCATTAGGGTTTGGCAATTGATACTCACAGCCAAGATCGCGGCTAAATTGGCGGCTAGAAATTGAAAAGAAATCGATATTTTCACATATTAATTTCAACTTTTTGTCATAATATCGGTATGTATGGACGTAACTGTACATAAACCATCTACTAGTTCAACTTAAAGGTATCAAAACGCATAACATAGCTCGTATCCTTCTGGAAAGATGAAACACCACAATTAATATCGCGATGTGGCATTTCGAAACCCAGTCTCCACTTAGCGCCGATAATGGCCGTAAGCGTAGGTGCGCCGAATAGTTATATCAGAACAATTACATGATAACAGATTCTGATATGCCACGTCACGTCCATAATTATCTGGACCAGCTTCCATTTCTTTGTCTGAAAAATCTAGGTCGCTCACACCGACAAAGTATTCACCACTTCCCGGGAGTAGGGTCCCTCTAATCATAACGTTTCAAACAACTCATTTTCCGGTGTCTAGCTTACAGAAGATCATCTCTATGTATGTGTCTCATACCCCATGGGATAACGACATGTACACCTGGCGAACCAGTTAGCTAGTCACTTCTCAATAGATGGTTCGTCAACTCACAAACTCAGCGAACGCATTGGCATATGTGGACAACTTCGACAGTGTTTCGAAGGTTGCTAGCTGTCTCATTCCCTTGGACAGATGTCTATCTGCTAAGGAGAAGACCCTAGTGTACAGACTACCCACACTTCTTGACCATTATCCGAAGCAAACTGTGTGACGCCCCGCAGTTGTCTCGTCGAATATCTCCCAGCAGAGAAGAACAATGCTCGCGGTACTAGTTTGTGGACATGTGCCATGATAGTGGGAATGAAATGGGCCACTGTATACACCACCCCTACACCTGGTGCATGTTTAAGATATCGAATGTCGTGCGTGTCGGTTTTATTTGGTGTGGTAAGATTGTATTTCCACATCCGTTTCGAAGCCTTTCTGATTCAACTACGTACACTTTTGTCTGGATAATAATATGCTAGCCTCCCTCAAAACAGTCGGATGGACTAAAGGATAATGTCTTTATAGCATGAATGTATGCGTGTTTTGTTATCCTCTCTCGGGGTTAGTGTCAGTATGTGGGCGGTATTATTCAAGAAAATGTCAGGAACTGTGGTGCATTTATTTTACTATGTATTTAAAGAACAATTTACAGTCTCGATGGCAATGGCTGTGGCCGTTGGGGAACGCGACCTTTATGATCATATAGCTTTATATATATAACTTTAGAACATAGTAGTTAATGTCTCATGCAGGAAAATGGTCGCATTGGTGATTTTACCAAGAAATCACTTGGTGTACCAACGTTTGTTGAACTGAATGCAAGAGCTCATCAACGTAACATTCCTCTGGATGTTCTTCGCGTTGAACATTTCACCCTTTTGTTGATGGCATTTGTACTTTCTTGAACCATACCACCCAGCGTGAGTATGACATATCAACCAACTATCAAAGGTATCGCCTTTAAGACTACACCCCAGTCTTGGTGGGGCTTATACAGCAGTAGCCAATGGCATACTCCTGGTCCAGTTGTTTAAGAACGGCTTCCAAACGGATGGGGATATGCAATCTTAGCATTCAAGGAAAGCAAAGCCACACATGAGATCCTGTCTGAATATAAAACATAACAAAATAAGGGGCGGTGCAGTCATGGTCCAATTTCATTTCCACTATCATGACATGCACATACCCACAAACTAGCACCGTGTGTATTGTTATCATCTGCTTGGATCTGTTCGGTGAGACGATTGCTGGACGCCAACAAGCTTGTTCTTATGATCATGTTCACGGCGTTTGGGAAAATTATGCATTATGGTCTTCTACGCCTTAGCAGAAATGCATCCGTCAAATGTCGGGCTTTCAACATTCGAAGCCATATACAGAAGTTGTCCGGGTACGTCAGTGCATTAGATGAGTATGTGAATTGATGAACCATATATTGAGAAGTGGCTCTTTGGGAAGATCACCAGGTGTACACGTTGTTAACCCCATTAGGTCACCAAAGCTGACAATACGCAGATAGATAGGTCCTTCTGAAAGCTAGTATACGCATCGACCGAATACCTGTATAGTGTATCGCAAAGGATGACGCATATACCCCATATGTAGCATCTGAATTATACCATAAGCTATACCACGAATGAAGCTCGCTAAGAATTCCAAGCTTTCGAAACCAACACGTGAGCTGGACACCGGCATATGTATTGTTTGAAACATTCCGATTAGTGGCACATTCCTAAAAAGAAGAGCAGCGAACTGTTGTTGTGAGTGAGAAGATTAATCTGACGAAGAGACGGAAACGAGTCTAGATAATGCTGAATGTGGCAATTCAGAATAAACTCAGGTACTGTTGTTTTGATTCTTGGAAGTCATAATATGACTATTCGGCGCACCTATATACGGTTACGGCCAGTATGAGCCCTTAGTGGAGAATGGATTTTGAAATGCCACATTGCGATTGTGGGTTTTCATCCTTCCAAAAGGCTACGACTTACATTGGAACTAATATATGGTTTATATTATGTACCGTTTCGTTTATACAAATCAATATTATGACAAAAAGTTGAAATTAGTATGTGATAATATCGGCTTCTTTTCAATTTCTGCCCGCCAGTTGGCCGCCATATTAACTGTGAGTATCACTTGCCAAACCCTAATGAATAATTCATACATATCAACATGTAATGGTGGGTAGAAATCGCGAAACAATAACGCCCATCCTAAGAAAGTAAAGTAATGTAGACTTGTTTTCAAATTTCGGTCGCCATTTTGGCCGCCATCTTCGATTTGGAAAACCATTTCTTGCATGAGATGTAAGGTAATTACTTCACCTCAGTATTTCCAACTCAACTGTACGCATGGATGGAGTTGTCTCGACAATAATGCCCAATGATGTGAATATGAGGGAATTTCGGTGATTTTTCAAAATCTGTCCGCCATTGTGGGCGCCATTTTGGATTTGGGGGACTTTTATTTGGATATGGTACAAGGAAAGTTCTTCGCCTAAGTGTTCACAACTTACAATAGTAAGCAGGTGTGGAGTTGTCATGACAATAATGCTCACTGATGTTAAAATCGGCGATTTTCGATTTCTGGTGGCCATTTTGGCCGCCATCTTGGATTTGGGTAAATATTCCTCAACTCAGGTATAAGAGGAATCATAGGTCGAGTATCTCCTGCAAATATATATGCATGGGTGTTGTTATAATAGCAATAACATTCATTGTTCGAAACATAACATCGCGTTATTAACGGATATTCGGCTTTGACCTATGATACCGGCATTTGGGAAAACGTGATATCGGACAAAAATATCCCGCAATGAATGCATATTATGGTCCCCATGTATTCGCCAATGACTCCTCTATATGATAAATGTATAACATGACGCAAAAATTCTAACATTTTCCCACAGAGACAAACGAAAGGTGGTAACATGTCAGAAAAATAGCATATTTTCACATTTCGGCGGCCATCTTGGCCGCCATATTGGATTCTTGGGTCGGATTTTTGGCTAATTTGTAAGGGTTGTATATTAGCATAACAAATCGAGCGGAAAACAAGACCGCATGTGCTATCATCTTTACTATAATGGCGATCAAAGAGACCTGGTGCATTTAAAAAAAATGGCCGCCATGATGGACGCCATCTTGTCTGGAGTCTCTGCGGCCACTTTTTTTTCTTGTTAACAAGTGAAAAAAATTAGAAGAGACCTTAAGGAAGAAAATTAGTGGGGTGAAGTTAAGTCCTGGGGGGGTGCAGAGGTCGACCAATATCTCCTGGACTAATATATTATGGTGTTATATCGGAATACATCAAAATCCCGTCCGCGGCCACCAAGATGGGCAATGGTCAAGCCGCGAAGGTAAGAGACACCTATATATCAGTGTTCAGCCAGCTGATTTCGTCAAATAAACTTCGTTGTGTGCCAACAACCCCCACCCCACCACCATATGGGCGCCGATGTTCTCTATTAAAAACCACTCGATGTGCACGATGGCTGCCACCCGTTCTGGTCTGATTCATTACTCAGCCAGTTGGTCGATTTCTGTAAGATATACATGTACGGCGGTTCAATTAAATCTCACCGCGTTGATCAAAGATAGTCGCCAGCACATGCGAGTCATATAGTCCACATGCATGATCTCCTTGGGTGTTTAGTCCAGTCAACATATGAGAAAGTACAGAATTGAAATTATGTTCATAGTATGCGGGGACATTTTTCACACCACATATCAAAAATCATCCGCGAGATCTCTGCGCAAAATATGAAAACTGACATCGTTGCTTGATCTACACATTTTACACAGTAATCTATGAATATATATCATACTGTTGAATGGCAGTTGATTTTGAAAGGTTTTATGTTGTAGACACCAACATAAATTATGGTCGGTCATATTTGTTATATACTAGCTCTCTTAGCACATATATGGAGAAGACTTCATATAAGCCCTCGGGCTTGTTGTCTGATCCTCATTTCCATACATTATCTCTTCTATTTTGCATATTAATTTTGTATCATCTGTATATTATGTTATGTTGGATTTGGAAATAAAAATATGTTTACACTATATATCTGCTTCTATAACAGGTCACATAATCATTACATCCCAACTAAATCAAATTTAACTGTTTATTTATTACACATCTTACACGATTCAAAATAAACAGCGCAAATAAATCTGCGATATTTTTTCCGTTTCTTCGAGCCCAAAAAGTCCAGATTTAACCGTTGTATATGAGACCCTGCTTCCGCTGGCTCTCTCTCTCGTGAGATACATTAGAGAGAATTCATACATCTCTGATCAAAAATTTCTATTATACTCTGCAATCGTTCTTCCTCGCGCAATTCGAGTGTGTTCACTGAACTTCACTCTTTTAGGACTATAGCTATAACATTTTGCCCAAAATGTAAATTTTATTCGATTTTGTCCATTTTGACTTTGAACGCAATGATATTCCACGACTGGTGATCCATGTGGCAACAGTAATCATTTCCGGTCAGTTTCCCTCCCAAACTGTCACGAAATACGCCCGATGCCTAACCAAACCTCATAACCATATAGCTGAATCTGCCGATATATGCTCGATTATGAAACGTTGCGCACAGATTTCGCAGAGGATTTGTTATCTGTTGATTGGAATTGTGTACTGAATTGAAAAATTATAAAAAGCATTTTTGTACAAATTTTGTTTAGTCAAACCCTTTGTTGACTTGACTAGATTCCAATCGAAATTATGGATTTATATGATGGATCAAGATTTGCTCTAAGTACCACGAAACTACAACGAAACTTAATTCGTCCCCCATCCAAAATGACCCCCAACCCGTGAAAGTCAAACAGAGAACAAATATAATTTATCGGCGCCTTGTTGACATGCTGATTTAAGTCATATAATTTAAACTAAATCCATCACGATTTCTTCACAATTTTGGGACAAACAGTCAATTACTGCGGAGTCGCCCGTCAGACCATTGGGACCGAGAAGACTGGGAAATTAAAGGTACTCAATCCGATCAGACCCTCATAAATTACTAGTCGGAGGATTCGAGTCGAGGAACCTACCATCAACGCTCAGGTGATCAGATATCAATTTTTGAAGTTTTGTTATTTCTATTGTTTGTGGCCCAGAAACACGCCGTCAAAAGGATGGTCTCGGTCAAAATGGCGTTATTATTACCACTTGATTTTAGAGTTATCCATATTCGTCCGTTTGAATAAGTGTTTCTGGGGTAATTATTAGTACACATCTCGAGAAATAACAAACTTAAAAAATCAATATCTGATCACTCTGAGCTTTGATGGGTGGGTTCCTCGACTTGAATCAAATATTTTTTACCCCTGAAGCCAAAGAAATAGTAATTTAGGGGTGCTTAATCGGATTGAGTACCTTTAAAGTCTACTGCAGTTTGCACAATTCAAAATAACTTTAAATATGTTATCAACTTCTGTCACTCTCACCTATAGTGTGGTCGTGGTACGCAAAAAAAGGGGTCAACCCAGAAGAAATTGGTATAGAAGCGATCTCGGTGTCAATCAACGCGGGAGAATCTCTGCTACAACATATCCAAAATCCGCTAAAATCCGCTTTGGGCAAAATCCAGGATCCAAGATGGCGTCCAACATGGCCGCCTTTAGTCAAAAGAGATTCTGACTGAGATTAATTCGACATAATGAGAACAAATGTTGCTATATTAATACAAATGTATACATTTTTGCGAAGGTAAAGTATTATGCCACATATCTATAGAAAAAATGGAACCCCTCGCCCCAGATGGCTGCCAAAATGGTGGCCTAAACTCGAAAATTTGAAATTTTTGCCTAATATCTTAAAGATCAATTCCTGTTGTTTGATAATGGTTCAGACTGGCGACATTGATTAGTCATATTCATGTTAATTCATCATTGGAGCAATGAAAGATATCATAAATGGGGTCCCAGCCTCATATACACCCTCAAAAATTTGATTTTACAGAACGCGGTATAAAATTCCACAAATATCGCCATTGGGATTCCAGTCGTATATCAACAAGAAATGGACAGAACTGTACAATGTAAGTTGGGCATACCATTATCTATAATTATTCCAATTCAATGAAACCCAAATTGGCGTTTTGTCTTAAAATGGCTGCCAAAATGGCGGTCAAAATATGGAAAATGGCAGATATTTAGAATGGTCGTCAGAGGGTTAGACCCAGAAGGAATTGGTAAAGAAACGGTTTTGTTGTCATTCGACACGGGAGAATCTCGTGAATAACATATCCAAAATCCGCTAAAATCCGCTTTGGGGAAAATACAGAATTCAAGATGGCGTCCAACATGGTCGCCAATAATAATGAAAATGGCAAATATGTAGTTATTCACGAAAACCCATTCGACAAAACGCCAATTCGGCACCAATACACATCATTGATTGAAATCAATGTTTTTTGTGGGTATGAGTAGCCAATCACGATTCAAAAATGCTAAGATGGCTAACAAAATGGCCACCGAAAATTGTCGAAATTTAAGTTCTGCTCAGAGGAAAGCCGAAACAACACTTCGGTTGTGAGCTTACGATGACAGACCTATTAAACATGTTGCCAATAATCTACTACCACAATCAGTTCAGCCCGAAATGTTCCAACTAAGCAGTATCTACTGCAGGATCCAACACGATGTCCACTTATTACGAGGGACTATCTGGAAATTAATTAAAAAGAAATTAAATTGCTACGAATCTGGATTATTTGAAAACACAGTGTCAACATTTCTACTTATAACGACTATTCGGAACATCAAATATATGGGCATCGGTGGTCTAAGTCCGGAAGCATCAGGCTATAATAGGTTTTCCAGTGCTGGCGAAAGTGAAAAGGACAGGAGGGAAAAGCGAATAATCTGGGGTTTACTTAATTGGTGGGCAAGTTGGTTATCGGAGCTGGGGAGTTTCAAAGTAAAATTATTTTCTTCAATATCAAGAGGAAAAATGAAAATTCGCACGTACATTGTATACCCTTCAAACTTTGTGTGACAATTCCGTGTCATGCGATTGTGGGTATATACATGTGGATAGAAACATTCTAGTACATATATAGACGCACCTATATCTTCTACACATTTAGTGAATTTCATCAATGATATGTAGACACAATGTGCGTCACGGCTGGATCTGACCCGTAGGCGTAAAGGTATCAACCATTTAGCTTGATTAACTGGCATTTCAAGGTTGTCATTGGATAGAAATGCCACATGAAATGGTGATTAACAACATGTTTGTCTAAGAAATGTGAACAATGAACATGTTATTTTCCGGATGTTAGACAATCAAACTGCCACATAAGGCGTTCATCCATGCTCATCAGAGCACGAAATATGTGCAAATTAATGACACGAAAACTATTTCATGCGGACGACGTACTCTAGACCTACATCCAACGTCATTTCCTATTAACTTTTATTGTTTGTACGGACGGTTTCGAGGTTTGAAAATCCCGCTTGTCCAAGAAAACCTCCACATACTTACGATGTCGATGTGTAAATAATGTATGGGGATAGTTTCTTCATACATATATGTATTTGGCACACGTATTTTCTAGAACATAAGAGATCACCATTTACCGGAGAGTTGATATCTGGGAAGAGATCAGAGTAAAACTACTTTTCTTACATGTCGAAATGGGGAATCCATGGGCTACATTTAGTTCCAGCTTGAAACTTGAAAATGATGGCCGAGCCCGAATAGTTCATATTTCGTCGCATCAGTGCTATAATGTAACCCACATTTTCAACTTTCCGAGAAAATGAAGGTTGAAGTTTTTAGACAACATTTCTCCTAATGTTGACAAGGCATGACGTATTGTTGTATTTATCCCAATGAAAACTGACATTAGCTGTTCATTGAACCACATATTGTTTTCTGTTTATTCCCTCGTTTTCTTTTAAAAAACAATAGCTTTTTTGGAGATATGACATTTTGCGTATGCCAGCGACGATTCGTTTCCGTGCTATAATGAAGTTGTGCTAATAAATGCAGATTAAGCTAAATATGGTGGCAATCGCATGTGTCTATGAACTAAAAAGTGCCTATTCTACACTATGAAAATTCACCCATGTGCATCATCATACAGAAATGTGTGGTACAATCAAAAAATTTAAATCACCAAATGATCACGTGACTAACATGGAGATACTGCCATATAGCACACATTTTAGAATTCACAAACACAAAACAGAAGTCACGTGGACAAAACCTGAAGCGTCCGATTGGCTGCTGTTGGACATACGACCTCATAGCACGAATAATTGTAAAGATAGCTGGAGATACGACATTTGCTTCACTCGTTTGTGCGAATATTTTCATCCAATGCAAGGACAGTTTGGCCCATCGGATTGGATTTTTTCTCACGATTCGAATGTTATCAAATACTCATTTCCCGCCATAATGGATATACGACATTATAGCACTGATGAGTCGAGATTTTGTCAACCCGCGGGAAGCCACCAAAAGATTGAAAATAAATAGTTTTGATGTACATGTATATGAGCCAACTATCAACTGCATCCACCACTCACAACTTCCATTATGTGATAAGCTGGGCAGCGTCTACCATTTTCGTTTTGGAAGCCATATTAGATAAAATTTATTGTTTCTTTTGGTCTATTTGAGATGGAATGTTCACAAATAAAAGAAACGATCAATTATTTTGTAGACAAGATCTGCTCATCCCTAAATATCAAATGTGACCAGAACCCCAAAGTCGATTTTGGTTAAATTTCATACCGCATTCGTTATAACTTATTAGTGAAGGACCGGAGTAAACTATGATCTAATCTATTAGAAATGTCATTGCTGTAATGATCATTGAAAGAATATACCCATTGTTTCCCAGTTCAGAGAGCAACAAGTGATAAACAGAAGTGATAGAAAATAGTATTTTTCACATCGGGTGGCCATTTTTGGTACTGATTTTTAAGTTTTTACATAGAGCTAGCATAATGGCATCATAAAGAGGTATACATTCGTATTTATTTAGTCAATTTTATTCATCAACCACTACTTATAATGGATTGAATGACACTGTGATCAATATCCGCCATTTTTCATATTTTGACCGCCATTTTGAGACAAAGCGCCAATTTGGGTTTCATTGAATTGGAGTATTTATAGATATTGGTATGCCCAACTTACATTGTACAGTTCTGTCCATTTCTTGTTGATATATGACTGTAATCACAATGGAGAGTTTTGTGGAATTTTATACCGCGTTCTGTAAAATCGAATTTTTGAGGGTGTAGATGAGTCTGGGACCCCATTTATGGTATCTTTCATTGCTCCAATGATGAATAAACATGAATATGACTAATCAATGTCGCCAGTCTGAACCATTATCAAACAACAGGAATTGATCTTTAAGATATTAGGCAAAAACTTCAAATGTTCGAGTTTAGGCCGCCATTTGGGACGATGTGTTCCATTATTGCCATAAACAGGTGGCACAACATTTTACCTTTGCAAAAATGTATACATTTGTATACATATGACAACATTTGTTCTCACTGTTATCGAATTAATCTCAGTCAGAGTATATTTTGACTAACGGCAGCCATGTTGGACGCCATCTTGGATCCTGAATTTTGCCCAAAGCGGATTTTGGATATGTTATACACGAGATTCTCCCGCGTCGAATGACACCAAAACCGCTTCTATACCAATTTCTTCCGGGTCGAACCCTCTGACGACCACACTACTATGCTAAGATGAAAATTTCACATGGACTGCATCTATTAGGTCATAATAAAGATATAGTTTGCAGTCACCCGACATACTTGCCTTAGATTGAGGCACCTACCCAAATTATGTTTGGATCTCTCAATAGTTTTTTTAATTCAGTCTGATTTAAGCCTATGTATTTCATTGAAACGAACATGTATACAAATAACTTATCTGCCTTTCTATTTATGCAATTAGAGGGTGCTGGTATGAGCTAAAACATAAAGTGAAATATTAAAACTTCAAAATCAGTCAATCACCCTCAGGTGACACCCTGATTAAAGTCCACACCAACACTTTGGGCATCTGTATATACAGCCATCCAGAATAAAAACAAATCATTCCTACCTACTTACCCATAAAGGAAAATGTGGGTAATGTGACTGCAAATATTAAGACTTTAATAGTGGCCTTATGATTCCAGCATTCATAATTATTTAAAACATGTTAAGTGATACTATCTTCCCAAAAAGTAGCAACACAATTTAGGGAAAGGTTCGTCTGCACCATCCATGGCACCTAGGATATATGGCATAGAGATATGCTATCAACATACGAGTAATTGCTACAAACATCTTTGCAAAGGCGAAAATGGTTAACATCCGACATGTATATACAGAAGATGACATTATAACACATTTACAATGTATAAACTGATAAGAATCATACCTACTATATGATACTGGGAATCTATAGATACCAAACTATATAATTAAACAGCACAATTAGTTCATCGTGTAGAGCAGTGGAGGGGGTGTTAAATTTCTGACCTGTTTGATCCAATATAAGTCCAATCATCCAATGACCTATTAGAGAGTCTGTTTTAGAAGTTGAAGTACAGTAATGCCCTAAATAATCGACTCCTTAACCACAGTAGAATTATGGGTAATTTTTCAGGTTTTAGTCGGAAATATGGCTTGCTGGCATTCATCGGAAAGCTCTATGTGAGAGCTTTCCGATGAATGGCAGCAAGCCATATATCCGACTAAATCCTGAAAAATTACCCATAATTCTACCATGGTTAAGGGGTCGATTATTTAGGGCATTACTGTAAATGAATTTCAAGAAGTGTTAAATCTATATCTATCACGTTTTGACTTGCCAAATCCATATGATAGTTTTTATATCCCAGCCAAAGCAGAATTAAATTCACCTGGCTAAGTGGTGGTTAACAAAACACATGGGCAAACGTCGGTGACTTACTAGTAGCACCTTGCCCAATCAGCACCATGTAACAGCTTGTTTATTCAAATATGTCTGATCCTATCAAATCGGATATGATGGCATGTGTTCAGGTAGTTAACTCAAGAAGTCTGAAGAGATATAACACTGACAAAATAATTTAAAGGGGGGGGGGAAAGAGTTGGAAAGTGACACCAGCTCGGGTTCCTTTTCATAGGTTGGTCCCATTTTAATAAATCTGAATCCCTACTATCCAAGGCCCCTTCGCACCATGTCAGATTTATTGACACGGTTCGTGGGAAGATGTTTAAATGAGTGTCAGTGATTTCATTGGAGAAAAAGTGTTCCCTAACTCAGGCCCTTTTTACCGGTCGACCCCATTTTAACAAATGTGGATCGCAGACTCACAAGGACCCTCTGTACCAAATATAATCTGAATAGGCCTAATAGTTCCCGAGAAGAAGTCGTTCTAACAAATACTATGGAGGGAAAGAGTTATATCCCTGGATCCGTCCCTATTTCTCCATGTAGGTGACCCCATTTGAACACATATATCTTCACGTAGATCTGGATAAGAGAAGACATTTTTAAAATTACTATGATGGAAAGAGCTATGTCCCTGGATACGCCCCTATTTGACCTGGTGGCTTAATTTGAACAAATTTGTATCATAGTCACACAAAGATCCTCCATGCCAAATAGAAGCTAAATATGCCTGACTGTTCTTGGGAAGAAGTCGTTTCAAGAAATGTGAATATTGAAGGAAAGAGTTACGTCCTGAACTCTGCCCCTATTTGACCTGGTGACCATATTAAAAAAAAATCTGAATCCCAGTCACCTAGGGAGCATCCATACTATACAAACTATGAACCCATTCGGTCCTATGGTTCTGGAGAAGAATATGTCTAAAGAATTGTTGACAGATGGACAACGGATGGGGAGTACTGACTATAGCTCCACCTTTCGCCTCCGGTGAACTGAACAAAACAAACATTTCAAGAATTTTGAGCTCCAGTTGGCTGCCAATTTGGCTACCATCATTATCCTGGAATAACGGGTAGCCATACTGAATTGGTGTCAGACCGATTCTCCGAAGACCTATTACTACGAAGGCCCACAACTCCGAAGACCCGATTCTCCGACGGCCCACAACTCCGAAGACCCGATTCTCCGACGGCCCATAACTCCGAAGATCCGATTCTCCGAAAGCCCACAACTACGAAGGGCCGATTCTCCGAAGACCTATAATTCCAAAGGGCCTATTCTCCGAAGACCTATAACTCTGAAGGCCCGATTCTCCGACGGCCCATAACTCCGAAGATTTTGTTTTATCGGGGTATTATCGTTTACTAAATATAGTGTACAGTCCAGTGGCGAAGCCAAGGGGTCCCAAAATTCCTACTGCCACCATTAAACCTCTACTTGCTATTTCAGACAATATGGGCCCCTACCAAAACATGTCCAATGTCATGTAAACGCCCGGGAAATTGTTCATGGTTCCTACTGCCCCCACCTAAATGGGAATCCTGGCCCGCCACTGACTATACACCAGATACTATAACGTTACGTTGGCCCATGAGATGCCAGAGTAAAATGTACAGGGGTGAACAGGGAAGAACTTGTCCTTTTTCATATATAAAATGAACTTGATTGCATCAAATCACCCCAATGCAGTCGGATGTGCACAGTTTAATCATATTAATTGTATTAAGACGTACATTGTGGCAAAATAATTGTATTTCTTACATAAATTTAAGCATTCTGTGGAAAATTAAGGCTTGTCGCACACTACTGATGGTGTAGATATCACCTTATTATAATACATAGTTAACGTTTCCAATATATGAGGGCCCCTTCCCCCCTTTTCGTACACCGGATTCCACCCATTTTGGACACGTACGCCGGATTCCAGACGTCAGTTTGAAGCTGGGCAGGAACACTGTGAATATTTGAATGCCTAGGAAGGATTTCCGGACGTTTACATGACATTTGACATGTTTTTTGGGGGGCGGTCTTCCCTAGGGCCCCATTGACTCCGCCACTGGACTGTACACTATTTAATAAGCGATAAAACATGATCTTCGGAGAATCGGCCCTTCGGAGTTAAAGACCTTCGGAGTTATGGGCGTTCGGAGTTATAGGCCTTCGGAGTTATGGGCTTTCGGAGTTATGGGTCTTCAGAGTTATGGGATTTCGGAGAATCGGGACTTCGGAGTTATGGGCTTTCGGAGAATCAGGGCGTCGGACCTTCGGAGAATCGGACCTTTGGAGATATGGGTCATCGGAGAATCGCTACGTAATCCATAGTAATCCCATAATTATATTCCATCTGATAGAATTTGCACAACAAGCATATCTTATGCAGATTGAGACGTTAAAATAGTTACCTACGAATAAACATGTGTCACAGAGGAATGTGAAATTTAATTATACCAAGTATGTGGTTGTTTATTCTATTCCAAAAGTTTAATATTTAAAGTTTTCCTACTTTTGGTCAAGTTTGAAACTCACAAATTTGCAACCATATGGAATGTGCAAATGAAATTTCGAGGAGTAGAATAATGTCACCGGGCCAGTCCCACGAGGAAGGCGTTCAGTTAGAGAATTGAATTGATTGTCCAGGTATGAAACGACCACAGTTCGAAACGTCCTGTACCCTTGTCTACATATATATGGCCAGTCTCATTTAATTAACAAATCCGAAACCAACGTGACTGAATAATCTATGAGGGACTGTAACTGTAACTCAGAGAGGAATTTTCCATATCAGCTGATATATTGTTCTTCTAAACCAAGCAGACACCTTATATTTAGTCATTTCTTAGAACACACTGAGATTCTGGATAAGAGATTGCATCACGGGTGTTGATACACCCGCAGTCAAGGTGGCAAATTTAAACATGTGTAGGACGGAACCCAAATTTAAAATAATAAAAGGCCACTAGGCCACATGCAGGGACGTGGTGACATGGGGTGGGGTTTGGGGGTGTATGCCTCATACTCACCCCACCCAACTTTGGTCAGAATGTTCAGCAGTTGGAAATTTCATACCTATGACAGAAAAGTAGTTGGAAATTTTACACTAACAATAGGTTGAAATTTATTAGTGGGGATTATTTTTAGACCAACATTTGTATAATAATGTTCTTACTTTTGGTCAAAATTTGTCAGGTTGGAAATTTCCAACACTTGGAAAGCTTAAAGCCAGTCCAGATGCTAGTATTTTGCAATTTCATGTTCAGATTTCAAAATTTATAAGTCAAAAAGGGGCATAATTCAGCCAGAAATGATCGCACCGGATCCGAATTCGAACTTGATCTAGAGTTTGTCATATGAAGGCCACATATCAAGTGTCATCAAATTATGTCAAATACTATGCAAGTTAGTAAAGACATGAATTTCCCAAACACTTCACCTTGTAATGGTGAACATCCATACCAAATTTCATTCTTATATATCATGCCTGAGATGCTCAGGCAGACAGAAAAAAAAACCCCATCATTTACCTATAAGCAAAAAAAGGCAATTCTATAACAGAAATAGTGAACAACGTCATGGGGGTCCTTTTTTTTTTAGAAGCACTCCTGGTGGTGAACCTCCACTCCAAATTTCATAGAGATCTGATGATAGAGATACTCAAACAGATTAATTAAAATAACATTATTTCCAGATAAAGAAAGAAAACTCTATGTACAATGGAAAATGCAAACATCATATGGCTCTTTTGAAGCGCTCCCTTTGCCGAACTTCCATAGAAAATTTCATCCGAGATCTGATAAACCATGGCTCAGATATCTGCATGGCCGGATAGTAAATCACTATATTCAGATAAACAAAGAATAACTCAAGAATGGACTACAGTAATGCCCTAAATAATCGACTCATTAACCACAGCAGAATTATGGGTAACTTTTCAGAATTTAGTTGTAAATATGGTTTGTTTCCATTCATCGGAAAGCTCTAAGTCTCGATTATTTAGGGCATTACTGTATGTTAACATCATTTGGCCCTATTTTGAAGCAGTCCAGATTTTGAACCTCCTTAACAGTTTTCATTCAGATCCGATAAATAGACAGTCAATCCGCTATAACTGTGCCAGAAACATTAACTCTTTTGATGTCAAATGCGCATTTATGTGAATTATCCATATGACCCTAATATCGCATATTTGTGAATTGGAGGGTATCCCTGGTATAGTATGTGTAATTTTTATCAATGGACCAATATTGTGATGATATGTGGTCAAGATCAATGTATTCTGTGAAGTCAGTAGGTATAGTCATAGCCAGAACAATGTACAAGTATTTATACTTGGTGTAAGTTTTGTTGTTGATGGGAAGTGTCAAATTTATTGAGTTCTAATTTATAATTGAGTGGTGGAGAGGTGGGTGGATTTATAATAACTCACAATATTAGAAAACAATTTCTTGGGTGGAAGAAGTCAGGCCAATTCAAATAAGCTTATTTCTTTAGTCGTGACATTACTCTGTATTAATGTGTTTTGTCTCGACTTGGAAAATTGCTTGGTAGACATGTTGTGTGCATATGTATGCTTCATATAGGAGTTCAAGCGGTATTCGTACCTGAACATAACACCAGGAAATGTAGCAGATGCGACAAATAAAAGACAACATCCCTGCATAAATCCAGGTAAATTGCATAAATCCTCATAAATAGTAGGTGGTCTGCACCCGTGGTGATGAACATGGTCAATTGACCCCATTCAGAGGTGGTTATATAGAGGTAGGATGTGCATCATCACCAACAATATATCAACTGATAATAACACAATAATATTCAATGCAACAAAAAAAGTGGTTGCAATATTTTAACTCTGATATTTGCCTGTATACACCTGAATATATCCAAAATACGGTCACATAAGTAGAAATCCAATATGGCCACCAATGTCAAGTGATCTCCACAGGGTGGGCAAAGTGGCTACACATGGTCCAACCATATGCTGACTCACCTGTGAAGTTTGAACAAATTATAACAAAATATTGCCCAAGGATACCAAGAGATACACCAAATTAACCTTACACACCCACAATCTATGTATTCATTACAGAATACTTGGAACTGGGGGGGGGGGGGGGGGTGTGGTGCTGTGTGATATTAAAAATAGTTAAACCCTTTTGTAGTGTCAGGAAAAAAAATGGTCCAACCCAATAAGAGATTAATAAGAACACACAGTTTAATCTTTATTAATCAATCACAGAAGTCTTCAAACATAAAGTTTATTATCTTCAAATCATGCAAGTATCCTCATAAATGACTAGTTCTCGCCTGTAAACTGTGACAAGTAACACTTTGAGAATAACATTATTCTTAATTTATTATCACTGGGTCCTTCATCAATCGATATTAAACCAGATTCATTTTCGACTCTCAATTTTCAATGAGAGGTTGACCCCAGTATTATGGTTATGGTACAGTGAATGTGCGTGAATTCAAAATGAATACTTACTGTCTGATCATAAAAGTCAGAAAGTGCTCACGTGAAGTTTATATATGCTTGAAGAGATTTCAAGAATAAACAAATCATCAATGGGTTTTGAATTTGATTGGTGGATATGGCAAACAAAGTAAAGGTTGGAGCTTCATCTTAGCCTAATTAACATGCTAACATGAAAACAAGTGGCACGCTTTCCCAAATGACCATGTGTTTTGACTCAGTTGTATTATGCAACAAATGATATACTGGTACTTCATTTTGTATCTCAATATGTTTTATCTCATGCAACTTTTTATTGCCTGGTTGTGAAAACCCTGTATCAATGCATTCTCTTGTATATTCGAGTCTCCCTTAGGGAGCCTTGCATATATAAGAGAATAAATTAGCCTACCAATATTTACCATGACCTTGTAAGCCAGTGCATTTTCTTATATGTTCGAGGCTCCCACATTTATAAGAGAATGCACAGGGACAGGACCTTTAATGCTGCTCCAGCGCAGCTCCCATCACAAAAGGGTTAAAGACATGGATGGCCTTCATTGTAGGTTATAATTTAGAAATAACAGTTTACAAATTATGAAAATTTCCTCAAGAATATATTAATAGTATAGTATAGTGATAGTATGATTTGATATTAGCCGAGCGTTTGTTTATATACAGGGCATAAATAGTGAGTGATAAGCGAAACACTCAAAACCGTGGCAATTTATTTTTGGAGAGTGATTCACGGTGACCCATTCAACACCGAAATCTTGAGAGAGAGAGAGCTATACCGCTATATGGTAAACAATGGTGTCATTTCGAACCAAGGTGATATTAGTGGGGGTCTGTCCGGTGTTTAGTTTTTTGCAAATTGCTTACTCTTTAGATACTCTTTTGTTTACATAACATGGCATTCGTTTACACAACACATAGTACTAACATGACAATAACATGTAATTTACGATTCACATCTTTATTATATTTAGAGAATTATACAAGTAGTTCATAAAGTATATACCATAGAGAAAGGATAGATGCCATGCTAACCTGTAGGATCTTCTGTGAACGTTTCACAGAGGAATCTGTTTGAGAGTCTAAAGCTTCCACCACACCAATCGGAAGTTCGCTTACCACATATTTTATATTATTATTATGCATCATACTGGTGCGACAATGTAATTGGGAATCCAAATGCGTTTTCCATGAGAATGGCATGAAAGTGCACATTTTTCATGGTGTACATGCAAACTACACCGAACCAGTTCACTTTGTGTCATTGTTGCGACTATATGACAACAAGTTACTGACTTCATAATCGGCTGTTGTCATTCATATACAATAGTGATGGCCAAGTAAAGATGTGGAATTAAAAAGACCACTATTTGGTAATCCTTTGCATCCAGTCGTAAAGTTGTTGAGACCTTTAATCTGGCTCAGCCAAGTTATGGGAAATGGATGCTTATTTCATCAAGGAGGGAGCTATTAACATTACTTTCATCAATATTGAAGTTATAATGGCTTCTGTAACACAGTTTGTTTTAACATAAACATCATTCTTTGTTGGTTATCAGCTTTGGAATAAGTCTTCGGCTTCGAAAATCTAGGAAGAAGCTGTGTTATCATGTTAAAGAGAATTTAAAAACACACGTAAATGCATAATCGGGAAACTAATTTGTTTAGGTAGTTGGCCTTGAACTTAATTTGCCATAACACGATTGGTCAGTTAGCACTAAAACATTCTGAGATCTGTCAATTATAGCACACCCATTATCACTGGGAAATCCACGGAATCTATATTTAGCATGCAGATTATTTCGGGGGGGGGGGGGGGGGATTTAAATTTCTCTTACACATCACTGGAAAAATTCTAAACCTTTTATCAGAAATGTCTCAGTTATATCAATGTGGTTCAACAGCATCAAGCCTGGACCCATCTGGGTGAGGGACCAGCAAGGAATTGCAGGTGTCATCAACAGATGTAGAGCATATGTCAAACATTACAAAGCCTGCTTAGCATTACTTGAATAAGAAAGTGAACACCACAGGTACTACATTCACTCAAACAATCCTGATCTCAAATTGAATACTTGCTAGTATCCTGTACTAATAGAAGACTTACACAAATTTCCCTGTTACCTGGTACAGAAAGTTTTCACAAAATCACATATTTATGCAACTTGAAAACAAGAGGTACATGTACCTTGTCTGTGGATTATGAAGAGAAGTAATTTTTTTCTTGACTCAAAGCGATACCATGATCATAATCATTAGAGAGGCACAAGCCTTGAAATAGTGTGTCTGTCATTTGCAGAATGAGGTTCCCAGAGGGTGAATTTAGTGATGCTAACCCACATAGTGGGCTAGCATCACCAATTTCACCCTCTGGGAACCTCATTCTGCTGAGGTGTAAGCAGAATGAGGTCCCCAGAGGGTGAATTTGGTGATGCTAACCCGCAATGCGAGGTAGCATCACTAAATTCACACTCTGGGGACCTCATTCTGCAAATGACAGGCACACTATTTCAAGGCTTGGAGAGACAACTGTTCACAAATAATAATGTTTTTATAAAATAAATGAGCCATGTCTATACTAGTTCAAAACTTTGGTATGGAGGATATTACAGTGTACAATATTGCAGTATTAACTACAACATTACATTTGGTTTTTCATGAAAAGTTTTAAGCAAATGCTTTCATCAGTCATATAACTTCTTCCATTTGTGTCTCTTCTGAATTGAAATTAATTGCCCGTATAGAAACTAGAGGAAAGAACTAATGTTCTTTCAGGATGAACAATGATACATCCTAAACATAAATACATTTTAAATATTTTCAATAAAAAAATAAATAAATTACATCATATTCCATTACAGACAATATCAGTGTCAATTGTGAAATGTCCAGTGAATCTCAGTAAGTGAGAATTTTAACATGAGAAATGTCAATACTTCCCTCACACCTTCCCATTAGTAAAGTTATTGCTGAATATCACGTGATACTCATAACCTTGAACAACATAATTTGATAGATGTCTTTTTGATACTAGTCCCTGTTGCGAGGTCCAGGCTTGGACAGAATCCATCACTTTTGCTTGTATGGTTTGGTTAACTCTGCTTTGAATTCTCATCATAAGTCCTCTGCTATGTAACTCCACGTTTTTGTTTTTGTCGAATCTGTTCGACTTGCTGCTTTAGATTTTTGTGTAGCAACATCAAGCTTTCCTGCAGACAATATAAATCATTTATGAGACATAAACATTATAATGGGTTATAAATTATAATGTTCACTAGAATAGCATCAACACATTCTATTGAGTAAATGTTCACTAACATTAACCACTTGTTGTAGGCTATAGAACTGTAAAGGCCCTAAAGATATCAGCAGTTAACTATTTCAACCTAGAAGAAACGCTGCAAGTCAGAAATTATCTGTAATTCTCATATGGTTAAGCTCTGAACTTCAGAGCCCAACATGACCCAGTCATAAATGATAACATCAACAAACCATAATCATAGGACCATACAGAATATACAAATCAAATGTCAAGTATTAATTTTTATAGAAGTTTATATCTGTCCCTAGCTCAGTCACTAAGGGCACAAACTGGAAAACCCAGATACGTTTCACAGAAAATTTAGCCAAATTGGCCAAAAGTTTTGTGTAACAGAAGACTTGATGATAAAAAAGATTATAAAAACACACATATGCACTAGAAAACAATATGCAAAGGTTTAGGAAAAACCTCATATGACACTTGACTTCAAGTGAGATGAAAAATCTGATCTGTATTTGATAAAGGCTTACATTTTCCTGAGAGAGCTGCGTGTATTCCTCTCCAAGTTTGGTAGAGTTATATATGTCCTGTTCATCTTGTTCTATCTCCTTCTGTAACTCATGTCTGTATAAACAAAAGGATTTACAATAGATAAAGGGGAGAGGTTTAGTTATACAGCACATTCCAAAGTAAATTAGTTTAAATATGCTTTCCAATGTTTTGAGTTGGATGGTCACAGAGCTTTTCTTCTTTGGTATTTTTGTCGTAGACATAATGAACAAACTGGTTTAAACAGTTTCCACAGCAATCAAATATAATTAATAATAGACAGATCGGTCATTTGTAATAGTCTTTTATGTTTATGTTACATTATGTGTATGTTTCCATTCTTCACTTTGTGTTGAGACCAACCATGGCACCCAGTGTTATACATGTGGTGAAATCAACGGGATTCCGTAGATCAAGATGTATTGTGGGATCGTCCTCATCCAGGCAGTCTAGAGTTATCTGCCATTGTTGTCAAGCTTCTGCATTATAGCTGGTTCCACATCAATGCTATTCCATGCCCATCAGCCCGCAGAGAACTGACGGCAGCGACTCCGGAGACTTCACGACGACATACGAGATATATTCAGTGAGTTTTTACTACATATGCATGCAATGTGTGTGATATAAATAATCCAACTACGCAACAAAATGTACTCTTTGCGACTTCCATTTTGGTCGGGGCAAGTTTCAACTCGGGTCTGCTACTATGTGACTATATAAGAACCATTTATTTAGCAATAAGAAATATGTAGTTTTGTTAATGCAAGCTCATGCTGTAATCACACCAAATCAAGTTATCAATCATTTATACAGACGTACAATTGTTACTAAATCGAGTACTGCCTAGTACCGTGTACTGCCAGTACTCAACAATCAGTACCGGTACAGTGAAAATTTCCCAAGTACAGACTAGAGCCCGAAGCCGCCATTGTACGCCGCCGCCACCAGCCATATTGGCTACAAGCCGCCGCCAGCCATATTATTTCTAACGCCAGCCACATTTAAAAATCTCCGCCGCCGGAATTGTAAAATGGCTGAGCCGTGTGCATGGGCTTATATGTCAAGCACAACTGTTCTGTGAATCGCAAAGAACTAAACCGCATTGCCTAATATTGGTATACTCGCATGGACACAGCATGGTTGTTATATTATCAGAACACCTGGCCCCTTAATGTGGAATAGACTATCCCAATGCATGCTTTCATATAACTGAATGGGCGCATCCATTCGGTATTGAAAGGGTTAAAATATAAATTGTTTATATCGACAACACCCAGTCTCAGACATCACTGGCATTTGTCAATATATACACATAAGAATAGAAAATAGTTTGAAATATTATATATCATTACTATCGGGTTCATCATTCAATGATGCATGCATATATCGCAAGATGGCAGTGGTGATAGCAGTCTGAAGTCGACAGAAGTCCCAATGTAACTACTTATACCGATTAGATAGTAGGCCTATATCCATGCCAATCCTTCGTGAATTTTCGCCATAATGGAAAAGCCCAACATCAAAAGATTACGTGTGATCTGGAATTATACGGGTTCACCACAAACGCTAAAAAAAAAACAGCGTCTATAACCGGTAACAGGGGATTAGGAACATTTCGGAAACGAAAATACGCTGAATGATAACATCTCAGCCGGCTGAGCCGCCATATTTCGTCAGCCACGAACGTCGTGACTGAGCCGGCTTAGCTAGTTAACCAGCCACGAAAATCGGTTGAGCCAGCCATGAAAACTATTTGTCGTGGCTTCGGGGTCTAGTACAGACAGATTGGGGACCGGTACTGGTACCATTGAGAAAGCCTAGTTAAGATGGTTTACTTACTTTCTCTCGGTCAGGAGAGCAATTTCTGTCTGCATTCGTAAATACCTCTGAGCTAACTATAATGAAAATGGAGACATAATAATATTTTCATAATAATATTGATCAGTAGAATTAGTTTTTGTGCATTTTTTAGGGGGACCTTACATGTGTGGGGCATCAGTGTGTGAATAGGGGAACCTTACATGTGTGGAGCATCAGTGCATGCATAGGGGAACCATACATGTGTGGGGCGTCATTGTATGAATAGGGGGACCTTACATGTGTGGGGCATCAGTATATGAATAGGGGACCTTACATGTGTGGGGCATCAGTGTATGAATAGGGGGACCTTACATGTGTGGCACATCAGTGTATGAATAGGGGGACCTTACATGTGTGGGGCATCATTGTATGAATAGGGGGACCTTACATGTGTGGGCCATCAGTATATGAATAGGGGGACCTTACATGTGTGGGGCATAAGTATATGAATAGGGGACCTTACATGTGTGGGGCATCAGTATATGAATATGGGGACCTTACATGTGTGGAGCATCCGTGTATGAATAGGGGGACCTTACATGTGTGGGGCATCAGTGTATGAATAGGGGACCTTACATGTGTGGGGCATCAGTATATGAATAGGGGGACCTTTAATATGTGTGGGGCATAAGTGTTTGTTTATTAGGGGTTTTGGGCTTGGGACCCATGGAGGATTTGGAAGGGGCATAGCCCCTCCCCTACAACCCACTGATGAATGATGATGATTTAACAATATTCATGAAATGGATGAATCTAAAAAAAGGATGATCTACGCGTATTTTAACATTATTTCTTCTTTTTGGCTTTCTTCTTTTTTACTGGTGGTGATTTCTTCCTGTTGTTGTGGGGCATCAGTGTATGAATAGGGAGACCTTACATGTGTGGGGCATCCGGAAATGAATAGGGGGACCTTACATGTGTGGGGCGTCCGAAAATGTATATGGGGACCTTACATGTGTGGGGCATCAGTGTATGAATAGGGGGACCTTACATGTGTGGGGCATCCGGAAATGAATAGGGGGACCTTACATGTGTGGGGTCGTCCGTAAATGAATAGCGGGACCTTACATGTGTGGGGCATCAGTGTATGAATAGGGGAACCTTACATGTGTGGGGCATCAGTATATGAATAGGGGGACCTTACATGTGTGGGGCATCAGTATATGAATAGGGGGACCTTACATGTGTGGGGCATCAGTGTATGAATAGGGGGACCTTACATGTGTGGGGCATCAGTATATGAATAGGGGGACCTTACATGTGTGGGGCATAAGTATATGAATAGGGAACCTTACATGTGTGGGGCATCAGTATATGAATAGGAGACCTTACATGTGTGGGGCATCAGTATATGAATAGGGGACCTTACATGTGTGGGGCATCAGTATATGAATAGGGAACCTTACATGTGTGGGGCATCAGTATATGAATAGGGGGACCTTACATGTGTGGGGCATCAGTATATGAATAGGGGGACCTTACATGTGTGGGGCATCAGTGTATGAATAGGAGACCTTACATGTGTGGGGCATCAGTATATGAATAGGGGGGCCTTACATGTGTGGGGCATAAGTATATGAATAGGGAACCTTACATGTGTGGGGCATCAGTATATGAATAGGGGACCTTACATGTGTGGGGCATCAGTGTATGAATAGGGGAGCTTACATGTGTGGGGCATCAGTATATGAATAGGGAGACCTTACATGTGTGGGGCATCAGTGTATAAATAGGGGGACCTTACATGTGTGGGGCATCAGTATATGAATAGGAGACCTTACATGTGTGGGGCATCAGTGTATGAATAGGGGACCTTACATGTGTGGGGCATCAGTGTATGAATAGGGGACCTTACATGTGTGGGGCATCAGTATATGAATAGGGGGACCTTACATGTGTGGGGCATCAGTGTATGAATAGGGGACCTTACATGTGTGGGGCATCAGTGTATGAATAGGAGACCTTACATGTGTGGGGCATCAGTGTATGAATAGGGGGACCTTACATGTGTGGGGCGTCCGAAAATGAATAGGGGGACCTTACGTGTGTGGCACATCAGTGTATGAATCGGGGGACCTTACATATGTGGGGCATCAGTGTATGAATAGGGGGACCTTACATGTGTGGGGCATCAGTGTATGAATAGGGGGACCTTACATGTGTGGGGCGTCTGAAAATGAATAGGGGGATCTTACGTGTGTGGCACATCAGTGTATGAATCGGGGGACCTTACATGTGTGGGGCATCAGTGTATTTTTTAGGGGGACCTTACATGTGTGGGGCATCAGTGTATGAATAGGGGGACCTTACATGTGTGGGGCATCAGTGTATGAATAGGGGGACCTTACATGTGTGGGGCATAAGTATATGAATAGGGAACCTTACATGTGTGGGGAATCAGTGTATGAATAGGGGGACCTTACATGTGTGGGGCATCGGTATATGAATAGGGGGACCTTACATGTGAGGGGCATCAGTGTAAGAATAGAGGGACCTTACATGTGTGGGGCATCAGTATATGAATAGAGGGACCTTACATGTGTGGGGCATCAGTGTATGAATAGGGGGACCTTACATGTGTGGGGCATCATTGTATGAACAGGGGGACCTTACATGTGTGGGGCATCTGAAAACTATTAAACCATAACAAGTAAACCATGGCAGAACAAGTCAAAATTGATAATATACAGTAATGCCATAAATAATCGACTCTTTAACCACAGCATAATTATGGGTAATTTTTCAGGATTTAGTTGGAAATATGGCTTGTTGCCATTCATCGGAAAGCTCTAAGTGAATTACCCATAATTCTGTCGTGGTTAAGGAGTCGATTATTTAGGGCATTACTTTATTGAATTTGAAGATATGAATTTCACAAATGTTATGTCTTCGAAGAGAGACTCCATCTTCAAAGACTAGTTCGAAAAGTCTAAATAAAATTCCCCTGACATTTGTTCAGATTTGCATTACCAAGTGTTTCATTAGTACAACACCAAGCTTTATAATCAGGAATATACTCACACTCTGATGGTCGTTAAAGATATCTACAGACTCTTGGCACTGTGGGTATGGAGCAACCGGCTGAAATGATATGGTAAATATACAGAACCAAACTGGTGCGTTATTGATCATCAGTTCATGGCTCAAGTCTACAGTTAAATATCTGTATTTGCATGTATGCCAAAAAATTATCACACAAACAGCTGTATTTCCAAATTTATCCAATTGAAAAATTTGTCCGAACTCCACTTATGGAAATGTTTTATTTTTATGTTTAAGTAATAATAGCCTGTAGTACTATATTTTATCTCACATGACTATTTAAGCCTAATCCACGCTTCTGATTGGTTGCTTGATAGTCACTATTTCCGGTAGTTCCGTCACTAACATGATAGTCCACTTGCTAATTTTAGCACACCTGTTATCGCTGGGAACATCCAGAAATATATTTTTTGCATTCATGATATTCCGGGGAGGTAATTTGAAAGTCATCTGGGCCAGCATGAAGAAAGTTAGATAAAATATAATAAATATTTAATGACGTCCTTGACCATGCCAAAATATTGGTCCCCAGTGGAGGAATAGTCCGATCGGACCACTTCATTTGCAGAGTCAACTCCAATACATGCAAATATTAATATAATAGCGCTTTTGTGACGCATCTACACTGACTCCCAAATAAGAACATTTGCATAAAGCTTATGTAGCCTCCAAAATTCACATTTTTGTCGATAATTTTCATAACCAGCATGGAGCACATGGTTCATCAACACATGAGAGTACAGTAGTTAGAGTTCTGTTCTCCTGCTAGAATAACACAGTCTGTATTCGATAATTTGAATAAATTAAGGTGTCAAAGACACTGTAGCTCAACTTGGAGGGTGGATAATTTCATGTATTACAGTTATTGGAGTGATTAGGAATGCGGAAAGTTGACATGTCTAAGTAATACTAGATGTCAACATCAGGCCCCAAGCCAGGAGACGCCTGGAGCAAATTTCTCGCCTTCTAAATTTGACCATATATATCGGTGGAAATTTGACTTGTTTTGCAAAAAATATGTTAAAATATATTTGTCATAATGTTGTTGTCCTATCTCTCTGAACAATTGGGTGTAACATTTCCTTAAAATATCCATTTCTGATCAAAGAAGTTGTTCACATTCAATCCCGGCCCGATCAATTTGAAGTCGCCTATATTCGTATGGATTATCAGGGATTATAAATCTAACTATCAAAAGTCATTATCGCTAGTATCAGAAATAATTAGACCATTCAAGTTCAATGAGTTTAGAAATTAGTACAAGACAGTCATCCCGCTAGTCAGATATAAAATAATTACAACAATATCAGATAACGTAATTGGGGCATCGGAAGTTCGTTTCAGCAATGCGTCGCACTTTTGGGAGAGACCGCTTCTGTAAATAAATGGCTGCGCCCACAGAACGCGTAACAGATGCTTCTAACGTCAAGTTTATTCCTTAATCGGATTATACCATGGACGTTGGTATTAATTAACAATAGCATGCTGTCGGGGCGTGGCATAATACACCCGTTTCTGGAGTAGAGTGGGGCAAGGTTTAATTCATTTGTTTGAAACAAAAATAAAACACAATAATCTGGAAATGCATATCAGGTCAAATCTAAGTCGAAAATCAGTCGGACGAAACCCATATTCGAACTTGATCTGTATTTTGGGTAGTCCAAGTCTTCTCGTACTAAAGCCGGCTAAGATATTGGGATGGAGGTGCCGGTCTTTAGTCCGAGTTCGTCCCGTATAGTCTCTTATGACACGACTTACGCCCACGATCTGTGGCGGGAATCTGTGTTGTATTTTACTCGATTTACCTAATAAATCAATACATGATGCTATATACATCGGAAAGAGAGACATCTTATGGTCATAATGGTGTATAATAATCTAACTTTCATGTTACATTACGCATAGAATATTCCGGTTGATTGTCACCAACATCGCTGTTTTTATATTTTGTTTACTAACTGAAAGCCGAAGTCAGGTTCCGAAGAATTCCGGCATTGTCCGCTGGGTATTCTAGTTTCCGTTTCTATATATAGCGCGGGGTTTTCCGAACAAAATGGTGAAAACCGATCGCCCCAAAGTCCAGTTTCCTATGTGCTTTGAGAACAATTCCCGCACTAAAAACTTAATGACATAATGGAGGATCAGAACGGTAGTTTTGTTGACAATTTTCGCAAGCAACTTGTCAAAATTGGAGCAAATTAGAACTCTTATGTCTGACTTGCCATGCGTGTGATGTGCATTTTGATTTGTGTGTTGATAAAATAATCGGAGAACCGAATCACACAGTTTCGAAATATAGTTCTTCCGTTTCAGTGGGACTTTTCAAACTTAAGGTTCAAAATGTATACAAATTTTGTTTGATTTTTTGTGTGCATAACAAGAGCAATATATTGCCCTGTTCGCTTAGTATATATCTTAATTTCGCGGAAGTCCACCAAATGTGGGTGAAATGTAGCACCATATAAGGCATATTATTTATTCTAATGCTCGTTGTGTTTACACTGTTTTAAACTTTGAGAGGGTTATAATTCCCGTAATTTATTTAATGTATTACATTTATATCTCCAATGTTTAATTAATCTATTTATTTTTTATTTATTGACACACATAATTACGATTACAATGGAGAATTCATCGTAATTTGCATTGTTAGTCAAAAATCTACGGAATATTTTCAACGGAAAATGCCGAACACAGTTCGCGAGGTCAACTGAGTTCGCATACTTTTAAAAAATTGTAAACATTGCGATAAATGTCTCTTTTCGCATTAAATTACCGCTTTCAATTCACAACTGATGTGGGTTTCAGATCAAATAGCATGACTTCTGTTGAAAATATCCGTTTATTGTCGCAATTGTGATATTTTATTTCATATAATTGTGGTTTTATATGAGCGGGTCACTAACGCTTAAGTCGTGTCATAGGAATGCATGGGCCTGGAACTCGGACTAAAGACCGGCACCTCCATCCCAATATCTTAGCCGGCTTTAGTACGAGAAGACTTGTACTATATTTTGGGGTGGTAAACTAACATACCAAATTTGGTTCAGTTCACTTGATTCAATCTAAAGATATCATCCGGGAACCAAAAGCAGACAGACGAACGACGGACAGATGGACAACCCATTTACATAATACGACCGTTTTTTCAAACGGGCGTTTAATAAAAGATTTAAAAATAAAACTAAAAGATTTTTCAACTCCTTGATTAGTCCTTATTGTTTATTTTAGCAGACACCCACATTACAGCAGTGACCAAATTAAACTTACAATTTACATGCATCATCATGATCATCTTGTTCAGAATCAGACTGAACCAACATATCTTCCAGTCTACAGGTCAGGCAAATCCTGAATTCCACTATTATAGTGGTATACAACCATTACCGTTTTATGAATTTTATAAAAGAGGGATACATGTAATACAAAATCATATCTCACACACATTATTCAAAATCAGTGTCGCGCCAATTCAGTATCATACATATAATTTGTCCAGGAGAATGACTAATCATGACAGCACATGATAAGCTACTCAATTAGCAGACAATTAGTTTAAACGTTGTTTTGAAGGAGTGATTGAGTCATTCTGTTATTGTCATTTAGAAAGTCATATATTAGTAATATTATAGAATAATAAAAGGCCGCTCAGCCACAGTGTCCCCCGAACCGGTGGCTTTATTTGGAGCGGAGGCTTTGTAGAAGTATACTATATGGATAAGACACTTGTGCATTGTCTCATTACTGACATGCATACAAATAACCAAATCTTAAAAAAACTCTTAAAGTCAAAATATAACCTCAAATCGGCTCAAAATGAAGAAAATTACAAGAAAAATTTAATTTTCTAAGTCGAAAAGCCCATAACTCTGAGAAAAATCATCGGTTCAAACTCAAATTCGAACTTGACCCCTGTATCGTGATATGACTGATCCACATAAAAACGGTATTTGGAATTAAAGGATCCAAACTTGAGATATCATCAGGAAACCGAAAAAGTGAAAAATTTCTAAGTAAAACAAGTTGAAAAAGGGCCACAACTCTCGCAAAAATGGGCGGAGCATACCCATATTCGAACTTGACCTGTACAAAGGGCTGATAAACTCACATACCAAATTTGGTTAAGATATGATCACACAAACTGAAGTTATCATCCGGAAACCAGAAAATTACAAGATTCTAAGTAAAAAAGGGCCATAGCTCTCTCAAAAATGGGCGGAGCAAGCCCATATTCGAACTTGACCTGTATTTTTATCTGATAAACTCACCTATGAAATTTGATTTTGATCTAATAACCGAAACTAAAGTTATCATCCGGAAACCATTTCCGGACACACGGACGGACGGCTCGACACACGGACGGACACCGGCTATTTTTTTTTCGGGGGACAACAAAGCTGGTGCAAAAGATTGCACAACAAATGTTGTTGGAAGACTGTTCATTCGCTGCGATATTGTTAAGAGTGACATTTGGCTGTGCACTGGTATGCGCCATCTTCTATTCCTGACGCAAATAAAGGAAGCATGAATATTCTATGGTCATATGCCACCTTAATAGTGTAATACCACTATAATAGTGGAACTCAGGATGTGCCTGACTTGGTCTAGGAAATAATACTATAGTCAAACTTCGTTAAGTCGAACGTCGGTAACTCGAATACCCCACTTAAGTCGAAGCCATTACCTGGTCCCGACTGAGCTTGTGTGCGAAGCCAATAGAATAATCACGGTTAAGTCGAAGGTGGATCATTCGAAATTCCCGCTTAAGGCGAAACGAAATTTGGTCCCACCAGCCAGCTTATAACACTAACTACTATGGTTAAGTTGAAGTGCCGTCGGCGACACATCGCTATGTGATAATAACTCAGTGTGCTTCCATTTAATTTCATAAAAAGCTGTGAAGTTTCCTAGAGTCTTTGTTTGTCCTAATGCATTGTTTATTTAACATATTAACGATTTCGACCGTGTGAGGATTAGTAGTGTTGACAGATGAAATGAAAAATCATATTAAACCGCTTGATATAGAGAATAATTTCATTCAGTCATGTCTTCGTAACACGAAAACGATATTCCACACGAAGAAATGCGCCATCCATCTGACGACGGAAAGAAAACATGGATGTTAAAAGCATCGAAGAACGGCTTTTTGCAGCGATTGGTTGCAAAGGAACGCAAGATGACGCAATGCATGGCTGTGACCTTGTAATGCGATATATGATGACGCAAGCAAACACAGCCGACGACCTAATGAAAATACTGGAAACCAGCGATAAACTGAAGATTTAACGACTAACTATATGCAGAAACCACAGTCCTTGATCACCAGTCATTTCCAGTCCTGAATCCTAATATTTGTAAATACTATTCATTGTAACCACTTCCGGGTCAAATGAAATGTACTTTTGTTATCTCTACCGCGAATTTGTTGATTTTTTTTAATCATATGTTTTTATTACATTATTCAATAAATAATTAGAACTAATAGCGCGAGTATATAGCATGCACAATGTTGAAAACAATTATTTTCGGGTCGAAATTAAGTCGACAAGTTGGAATTTGGGGTCACCAAATGGTCGAAATGGTTAAGTCGAACACATGGATAACTTGAATTATTCCAGAGGTCCCTTGCGATTCGACTTAACGAAGTTTAACTGTAGAATGTAAAAATTTAACTACTACTGTAACTTGCAAATTGTCTTGCTTATACCAAATGATATTTATACACAAAACATTTCCAAAAATTTCAAATTTATGGCCACTGGCAGCCATGTTTTCCAATGAAATTGAAAACAAATTGATAGCTCCCATCCAGAGGTCACCCCGAGGATCTACATGAAGTTTGAAGACAATCAGATGAGGGATGTGGTCTGTATATATAGCTCCCATTTAGAGCTGATCTGAAACAGGCCTGTAAATTTTCAACAACAAAAATAATTGTGGGCTGCATGGTGTGTCAATGGATTTAAATGTGAAACCATGTGGCGGCCATGGTTTTCAATATAATTCGGAAAAATTGGTAAGCTCCCATCTAGCAGTCACCCCGAAGATTCATACGAGGTTTGGTGACGATAGGATGAGAGATGTGACCTGTAGGGTGTGCCAAAAGATACAATATTATCACCAAACCACACTTGTGCAAGCCGAGTTTTGTTTATATACAGCACATAAAGTGTGCGATAAGCAAAACACTGTGGTGCATTTTTTTGGGAGACGGTGACCCATTCAACACCGAAATATTGAGTGGCGGGGATTAGCAAGCGCTATAACGGTATGTTGTGTAAACAACATTGTACAGTTTAACCAAAGTTCACTCAGTGGGATCTTCCCGGTGTTCAGTGATTTGCTTATCGCACACTCTTTACCTACTGTACCATAACATTACATGGCTGATAGTGTTTTCTAAAACTGCGTTCAATCTCGACAATAACATGCTATTTATGTGATATTTATGATTGGTATAATGACCACTTTTTTATTTGCCCTTGATGTTGTGTTGCGATCAAATTTCTAAATTTGCTGTCACAGCTTTTTTTATCGATAAATCATTTTTGTTATCCAAAATATGGGTTTCCTAAAGGGTATCTTGGACACTGAACTATTGGTTATATCCTTCATGGTCAGCATTCATAGAAAAGTGATTTTTTTTAAATCAGTAGAACATATTTATTCGCGCACCGGCAAATTGTCTAGAGTTCTTTCCCAATTCCCAATCACAACCGGACACCTGTGTGTTCAGTCAGTTAATGGACTTGCGACTGAACATTCGGAAATAAAATGTCTCGAGCCCTCGTCATTATCGCTCCGAATGTCCAGTCACTTACCCTTTAACCCTGACTTAATAGAAGAGAACACATTTGTGTTGTGACATTCTCGTTGATGTGAGTTTCTAATGACTGGTTGTACAGACCTGCAACTGTGAGTCGAGAGAAAGGTAGACCATATTCATTTGATGATTGTCAGCTACAGGGAACGCATTGGTAGCACCTGGAATATAAATGACAATTTAGCCGGGAAATATTATCTAAGCATGTTTTGAACTGATGTACGTAGTCAATGCTTTCATTCAAAAATATAGACTTCCAGAAAGGAATTGTGTTGGGAGCTTATCCAATGTAGAACAGCTGCTATACTGGTAACAAATAGCTGCTAAACTCTTTGATGCCTTTATGTACCAAAGAAACCTGAATACAAAATCTGAATCTGATAAGTCTAGTTTTACAGAAGCCAGTCATATTGATGTGCTATAATTTGGCTCTCTTTTGCACCAACACTCTTTGTCCACTGATAACCCAAATTTAAGACATTCAACAAAACCGATGATTATATCCTAAATGGTCGTTTTAGCTTGGAAATGTATTAATAGGAACATTCAGAGGTCAATTTCCTTAAACTTAGGACTCTTAAAGTGAGTAGTTTGGCCATTATAAACTCATCAAGAATTTGATGTACTTCTGATATACATATCTAAATTAGATGTTAATGTACTTTTGATCTACTTACATACTTATTGCCACCACAGACGCTGTATTTAAAATCTAAGTGGGGAAAATCGCTTGTGGAGAAAAGTTGCTGGCCCACAGACGCTACGGTGCTGCAATGTCTGCAGCTGCGATTCTATTCATGTGATCGATTACAGGATAGCATGTAAATTGTGAGACCAGTGCGACCATGGGCATGTGACAGCTACGATCGCGCACGTTGCCAAGGTCACGCCACTATTTTCCTGGTAAAAATCAAACATTGCTCGATCGCTACGATATGGCTATGATATTGTCATGACCATGCGCAGTGGATGCTCCACCTGCGATTTTCCCCACTTACGATTTTAATCGCAGCATCTGCGGTGGCTCTTATATGTTTGCGAGACCTGTACTTCTGATAAACTTCACCAGGTATATGATGTTCTTCTGATGACCATGATGAATAGCCTGTTTGACTGGTCAGTGGGCTGCTTCTGATACACTTACCAGGTATTTGATGTACCTCTGATGACCATGATGAAGGCCTGTTTGACTGGTCGGTCGCTGCTTCTGATACACTTACCAGGTATATGATGTACCTCTGATGACCATGATGAAGGCCTGTTTGACTGGTCGGTCGGCTGCTGTTGGCTTGGAGGAGGAGGATAAGATATTGATCTTGTTGGTGGAGTGGTTTCCCTTGTGTCGTTGAGCGCCCCTGGGTATGTGCTAATGTGAGGAAATCCAGTGTTATTAAATCCATTCCCTCTACCAGGGCTTGAAGTTTCCCTGGATGTTGAAATGGGTGACGGAGTGACCCGCATATACTCGTCAGATCCGATTCTTCTGTGGCCACGTCCTGCAAAATATGAATAAACATGATCAGACCATATTTTAAGTTTGAAGAAATACAGTTACCAAACTTTTTAATGAGTGCAGTACATTGACAGTGAAACTATTAATAATACATAGCACAAATTTTCAAAATTAGCCATTGCTGCGCATATTTGTTGAAAATCATGATAAAAGGTAATAATTGCCATAACTTTGTGTTTGATCTTTTCAATTTGTTAAATGTTTACAGCTCTTGGTTGCTAACATAACTTACAAATGAGTAGATGTACAACTGGTATTAAAATGATTAAGAAACAATCGCTCAGTGAACTCAGAAACAAGGGGATTTTATCAATCAACAATTAAACTGATGTGAAACACTCCGGTAGGGTGATAAAATTGAAATGGAGAATAATCTTGCTCAAAGTACTAATTTTTATATCCAAATTTAAAACAAACACCGTCATTCTTATATATTAATTAAATACAGTGACTCTCAATGGTGAATCGTTTTCGATAGCTTATCACAGATAGTAGCGTCCCGAATTGAGAAGTAAATATTTACAATTGCACGTAGCTCAGACGATGTTTTCTAAGGAGTGGTAATGTCGATTTGTTTGAAATTTTCGGCGATGTTACTAGAATGCTATATTCCGCCAGTTGGCATAGCGCCGGAGTACTAACTTATTAGTTTCACCCACCCAAATAAGTACATAATATGTCTTTTATGAGTTCTTTATTTATTTCAACAGATATAATTAACATGCACTGGGAATAGAATAATAGTCTACATCATGTAGAACTTATAAGAAAATGACCACATGTGAAATTTACGGTATTCTCCACATTTCTGAGCAACTATCTGAATATATCTGATGATATATAGGTACAATATGTTCCCACTCTACTGAATGACATGGTGCTATATTTTCCCACTCTACTGAATGACATGGTGCTATATTTTCCCACTCTACTGAATGACATGGCGCTATATGTTCCCACTCTACTGAATGACATGGTGCTATATGTTCCCACTCTACTGAATGACATGGTGCTATATTTTCCCACTCTACTGAATGACATGGTGCTATATTTTCCCACTCTACTGAATGACATGGTGCTATATGTTCCCACTCTACTGAATGACATGGTGCTATATGTTCCCACTCTACTGAATGACATGGTGCTATATGTTCCCACTCTACTGAATGACATGGTGCTATATTTTCCCACTCTACTGAATGACATGGTGCTATATGTTCCCACTCTACTGAATGACATGGTGCTATATTTTCCCACTCTACTGAATGACATGGTGCTATATTTTCCCACTCTACTGAATGACATGGTGCTATATGTTCCCACTCTACTGAATGACATGGTGCTATATGTTCCCACTCTACTGAATGACATGGCGCTATATTTTCCCACTCTACTGAATGACATGGTGCTATATTTTCCCACTCTACTGAATGACATGGCGCTATATTTTCCCACTCTACTGAATGACATGGTGCTATATTTTCCCACTCTACTGAATGACATGGTGCTATATTTTCCCACTCTACTGAATGACATGGTGCTATATTTTCCCACTCTACTGAATGACATGGTGCTATATTTTCCCACTCTACTGAATGACATGGTGCTATATTTTCCCACTCTACTGAATGACATGGTGCTATATTTTCCCACTCTACTGAATGACATGGTGCTATATTTTCCCACTCTACTGAATGACATGGTGCTATATGTTCCCACTCTACTGAATGACATGGTGCTATATTTTCCCACTCTACTGAATGACATGGTGCTATATTTTCCCACTCTACTGAATGACATGGTGCTATATTTTCCCACTCTACTGAATGACATGGTGCTATATTTTCCCACTCTACTGAATGACATGGTGCTATATTTTCCCACTCTACTGAATGACATGGTGCTATATGTTCCCACTCTACTGAATGACATGGTGCTATATTTTCCCACTCTACTGAATGACATGGCGCTATATTTTCCCACTCTACTGAATGACATGGTGCTATATTTTCCCACTCTACTGAATGACATGGTGCTATATTTTCCCACTCTACTGAATGACATGGCGCTATATGTTCCCACTCTACTGAATGACATGGTGCTATATTTTCCCACTCTACTGAATGACATGGTGCTATATTTTCCCACTCTACTGAATGACATGGCGCTATATGTTCCCACTCTACTGAATGACATGGTGCTATATTTTCCCACTCTACTGAATGACATGGTGCTATATTTTCCCACTCTACTGAATGACATGGTGCTATATTTTCCCACTCTACTGAATGACATGGCGCTATATTTTCCCACTCTACTGAATGACATGGTGCTATATTTTCCCACTCTACTGAATGACATGGCGCTATATGTTCCCACTCTACTGAATGACATGGTGCTATATTTTCCCACTCTACTGAATGACATGGTGCTATATTTTCCCACTCTACTGAATGACATGGTGCTATATTTTCCCACTCTACTGAATGACATGGCGCTATATGTTCCCACTCTACTGAATGACATGGTGCTATATTTTCCCACTCTACTGAATGACATGGTGCTATATTTTCCCACTCTACTGAATGACATGGTGCTATATGTTCCCACTCTACTGAATGACATGGTGCTATATTTTCCCACTCTACTGAATGACATGGTGCTATATGTTCCCACTCTACTGAATGACATGGTGCTATATGTTCCCACTCTACTGAATGACATGGTGCTATATGTTCCCACTCTACTGAATGACATGGTGCTATATGTTCCCACTCTACTGAATGACATGGTGCTATATTTTCCCACTCTACTGAATGACATGGTGCTATATGTTCCCACTCTACTGAATGACATGGTGCTATATGTTCCCACTCTACTGAATGACATGGTGCTATATGTTCCCACTCTACTGAATGACATGGTGCTATATGTTCCCACTCTACTGAATGACATGGCGCTATATGTTCCCACTCTACTGAATGACATGGTGCTATATGTTCCCACTCTACTGAATGACATGGCGCTATATTTTCCCACTCTACTGAATGACATGGCGCTATATTTTCCCACTCTACTGAATGACATGGTGCTATATTTTCCCACTCTACTGAATGACATGGTGCTATATGTTCCCACTCTACTGAATGACATGGTGCTATATGTTCCCACTCTACTGAATGACATGGCGCTATATTTTCCCACTCTACTGAATGACATGGTGCTATATGTTCCCACTCTACTGAATGACATGGTGCTATATGTTCCCACTCTACTGAATGACATGGCGCTATATTTTCCCACTCTACTGAATGACATGGTGCTATATTTTCCCACTCTACTGAATGACATGGTGCTATATGTTCCCACTCTACTGAATGACATGGTGCTATATTTTCCCACTCTACTGAATGACATGGTGCTATATGTTCCCACTCTACTGAATGACATGGTGCTATATGTTCCCACTCTACTGAATGACATGGTGCTATATGTTCCCACTCTACTGAATGACATGGCGCTATATTTTCCCACTCTACTGAATGACATGGTGCTATATGTTCCCACTCTACTGAATGACATGGTGCTATATGTTCCCACTCTACTGAATGACATGGTGCTATATTTTCCCACTCTACTGAATGACATGGTGCTATATGTTCCCACTCTACTGAATGACATGGTGCTATATGTTCCCACTCTACTGAATGACATGGTGCTATATGTTCCCACTCTACTGAATGACATGGTGCTATATTTTCCCACTCTACTGAATGACATGGCGCTATATTTTCCCACTCTACTGAATGACATGGTGCTATATGTTCCCACTCTACTGAATGACATGGTGCTATATGTTCCCACTCTACTGAATGACATGGTGCTATATTTTCCCACTCTACTGAATGACATGGCGCTATATTTTCCCACTCTACTGAATGACATGGCGCTATATTTTCCCACTCTACTGAATGACATGGTGCTATATTTTCCCACTCTACTGAATGACATGGTGCTATATTTTCCCACTCTACTGAATGACATGGTGCTATATTTTCCCACTCTACTGAATGACATGGCGCTATATTTTCCCACTCTACTGAATGACATGGCGCTATATTTTCCCACTCTACTGAATGACATGGTGCTATATTTTCCCACTCTACTGAATGACATGGTGCTATATTTTCCCACTCTACTGAATGACATGGCGCTATATTTTCCCACTCTACTGAATGACATGGTGCTATATTTTCCCACTCTACTGAATGACATGGTGCTATATTTTCCCACTCTACTGAATGACATGGTGCTATATTTTCCCACTCTACTGAATGACATGGTGCTATATTTTCCCACTCTACTGAATGACATGGTGCTATATTTTCCCACTCTACTGAATGACATGGTGCTATATTTTCCCACTCTACTGAATGACATGGCGCTATATTTTCCCACTCTACTGAATGACATGGTGCTATATTTTCCCACTCTACTGAATGACATGGTGCTATATTTTCCCACTCTACTGAATGACATGGCGCTATATGTTCCCACTCTACTGAATGACATGGTGCTATATTTTCCCACTCTACTGAATGACATGGTGCTATATTTTCCCACTCTACTGAATGACATGGCGCTATATTTTCCCACTCTACTGAATGACATGGCGCTATATTTTCCCACTCTACTGAATGACATGGTGCTATATTTTCCCACTCTACTGAATGACATGGTGCTATATTTTCCCACTCTACTGAATGACATGGTGCTATATGTTCCCACTCTACTGAATGACATGGTGCTATATGTTCCCACTCTACTGAATGACATGGTGCTATATGTTCCCACTCTACTGAATGATTAAACCAGTCAAATAAGGCAAGCATGCAAAACATTAAATCTTATTAAAGATCCACAGTCAGATTTGTCACCAAATTAGTAAAACTTTCCTAAGGTAATTTTTAGCTTACCAGGCAAGAGTAAAAAAGAATAATACTTGAGATCGCTTCATTACATTTATATGGCACAGGCATCGAAAAAATCCATAAAAGCATCCATCATTTTTACGTTTAAAACAAGAACAGACGATCATAATTGAGAATGCTCTTTATTGCACACCCAAATGGCTTATTTGTGCGAAAAGCAGCAAAATACTGATGAATTCAAAACATTCAATAAAAGATTGTGTATTGTTTTTGAACAATACAAACCGATTATGCCAACGTCATTGGTGACGTCAACTTTAACAGAACATTTCTTCACTAAATTATGAAGTATAGCCTACATTAAGCACACGTTTGTTTAATTAAATAAAACAATAACAACCTAAATGTTAGTATATTACAATCCACAATCTTCAAAGTGTGCAATGAACATAGAACAACACAGTTGTGTGAACATGTTAACGTTATTGCACTCGTTTGTCAATAACTCATTTGTTGTCCCGCGAGGTAAACTCGAACCTCCGGTTCTCGTTTTACCATCGTGTCACAACAAACTTGTGCAATAACATTAACCAGTTCACATACTTGTGTCGTTCTATCTCTTTTTTGTCTACTGCTTGTGGGAAACAAAAGCATGGATGCTGTTTATCAGAGATGATCATTGGAATATCTGTTTGGCTGACAAAAATTCAAAACTTGTTAAAACTTCCACTTTTGAAAGTCGATATCTGACCATCAGAACATCCTATTAACCCTTTCATGACGGGAGCTGCGTGGGTGCAACAATAAAGACCCTGTGCCAATGCATCCTTTTATATATGCGAGTCAACCATAGCTCACCTCGCATATATAAGAGAATACATTGGCCTAACAATTTGTTACCATTTTTAATCAATTTTTCTTATATTCTATAACAATTTTTATAATTTTTTTTATAATTTTTATAATTTTTTCTTACATTCTTAATAAATTTTTATAATTTTTTCTTACACTCTTAAAAAAAATTTATAATTTTTTTCATTTTTTCTTAAATTCTTTAACAATTATAAAAAATAACATCAAATTTGTTTGGCCAATGCATTCTCTGATATATGCGAGATGACCTATGGGCGACTTGCATATATAAGAGAATGCATTGGCACAGGGTTTCACAAAAATATCAGGAAGCTCCCGTCATGAAAGGGTTCATGGGCTCATTGACACATCTAATTATTTTCTGGAAAAGAAAATGTGCCAATGGTAGTTTTATGTTATCGAATCGGACAGTGGATCTTTAAAAATGCCTTTAACCCTACTAAATGGTATATTTTTCCCATCATCATCTACTTCTGATTTGCTTTCCATTTCAAAGTCACTGCCTTTACAATATCGGCCCCATTGTGATCCTCATCATTGTCTAATATCAATTACAGTCATTGATCAATAGCCAGTTTGTTTTCAGCTCATCATGTCATCGGTACATGACAGTATTCAGGTTGACAATTACATAATCTATGCCTTTTGTTGTTATAATCAATTTGGAAGAAATATTAATTAAAGCAGAGGTAAATAATATAGAGTTATCCTTAGAGTGCTCAGTGCATTATATGCAATTACATTCTGGCCCAAAAACTGGCCAGCCGGGTTCAAAGGGTTTAACAAATCTGTTCTAAAAAGTCAACTTATAATTTGATAATTAGAATTATGTAAAAGCTTACAGACAGAAGAAATTGTTATCTAAGATATGTCATGAGTCATGATGTCAAGCCCGAGTTTAGTGTGCCTGTCAATAACAGAATGAGGTCTCCAGAGGGTGAGTTTAGTGACATTAACACACACAGCAGGCTAGCATCACCAAACTCACCCTCTGGGGACCTCATTCTGCATGGCCACATCTGCTATGGGAGACAATGACTCAGATTGAAGTTCCCAAATGGTGAATATTGTGATGTACACCCATTGGATACCTAGATTATGCAATATGTCGTCTGCCAATTTTGGGATATAGAGAAACTAAACTAAAAAAGAAATAGAATATATGTATAGAAATTTGATAATAAAGAAACTTTCCAGAGAAGATGAGGCCAAAGCAAAATGAGGTCCCCAGAGGGTGAATTTAGTGATGTTATCCTGCATAGTGGGATAGCATCACTAAATTCTCACTGAGTGCTTTCCAATGAAGGTTACGCCCTGTGGCAACTATTTCAAGAAATTATGCTATCTATATGCCAGTCACAGTTAGCCATAAAACACAACATACTAGGAGAAGCACCACCTGTCTAATGGAGTCAAATGCAATGTTTGCTTAAGTTAACCTTTTCATGACAGGAGCAGCGCTGGTGTCGCATTAAAGAACCTGTGCCAGTGCATTCTCTTATATATGTGAGTCGCATATATAAGACAATGCACTGGCTTACAAGGTCAGGGATTGTTTGGCCAATTTATTCTCTTATATATGCAAGGTTCCCTTTGGGAGCCTCGCATATATAACAGAATGCATTGGCACAGGGTTTTCGCAAAATTTCAGGAAGCCCCAGTCCTGGAAGGTTTAATGTATCTGACAGTATCTGTGTGAAATTAGGTTGATTATAATCGAGTTACATTCAAACTGCAACTTTCCCTTTTTGCGCAAACCTGTGTTTTATTTGATACCCATTGTCGTTTTCTTATTCAATCCTGTGTGGAAATTGTTTGGACTTATCTCTCTTGTGCGATCGCAATTTTCCTTATATACATGCAAAGAACTTTACATTGGTAAATAGGATGTAACATAAATTTCAGAAGTTTAATGTGAAAATGGAACGTGTTTAACAGAAATATATTGACTAGACTACATGGCTTTACTACAGTAATTAGGAATTCTCAATTCACTATGGTCTGAAGAAGAAATAGACATAGCAATGTTCTTTGAGGGTTGTCGAGCATAACAACAAACAAGCAAACAGTGCATCATATGAATGACATGATAACCAAGCTATTGTCTGCCCTGCTAATGAAATACATACACACCACCTAATCACCTGTCTTTGAAGGCTACTTTTTTTTATAAAATGGGTGGCCTCACAGGACAGATTTTTTAATACGTTCATGTAAACTTCCTATAAACTGAACCCCTTGTCCAATTACACTGAAATGAAAAGTCTGTTTCTTAGTAGCCAGGCTGGTGATTATCTATTGGTTGATGGAGATGTGAAAAATAAGTTGAAATATTAAGTAGGTACTAGTGAATTAACTGAAAGCATTGGTCTGGAAAAATGAAACATAATGAACAAGGTTGTTTAATGATTGTTTGTTTGTGATGATAGTATCATACAATTATCAAATTTATATACTTATGTCATTTACCCATTAAATAAAAGTTAAACATTGTGAGAAGATGAAAAAATAACAAACAAAAGATCAACGAGAATGAGCATTTTAGGTGGTGCTGTTCATTGTATCTCAATATCAAAGTCAGTAAAAAATGTATGTGTTTTTTATATTATCCAAAATTAAAGAGATATACAGACATTTTACTGGTACAAAAGCACCTTATCTGTAGGCAATATACTTTTTCTCCAAATTTATACTAAAATATATGTTCCAAGAACTCTGTCCTTTGTGGCAATTTTGAATGAAAAACAAATATTTTACCATATTGTCGAAACCATAAAGAGATACTCTTGTCACCAAAAGACATAAATCTGAGTGAGTATATCACCTAGGAGGAAGTTTGGGAACTCACCTGGGAATGCAGTCAAATATATTTACTGATCTATTTATTTACAAATAATATCAGAATATGAAGATAAAAAATCTTAAAGGCACGGATGGTCTTCGTTGTAGGTTATTATTTTGAAATAACAGTTTCCACATTATGAACATTTCCTCAAGAATATATTAATGGTATAGTACAATGATATAATGTGATATTATCCACAAAACACACTTTGTGTGAGAGAAAATGCAGTCCGATTGTTGTTATGTTTTACGCGAAAAGCACGTTGGTTTGTTTATCAGCAGACTCACGAAGTTATCCATAGATTTCCGGAAATTGTCGGTTAGTGACTTTACAACATGTGCGCAAACCTTCAACTTAAAAGTGATAAGAATATCATCGTAAATCAGTGCGTAAATTACTTATCTGGTGTGTGACATAAATTTATACGAACTGGATTAGTAAAATTTAATCTCTTTGCAAAAACAACACTATAGATATGAATGGTATATGTTTTCTGTCTGAACATTCCCCAATCATGAAGTAGTTGATGTACATTAGCTGGATTTTGAACTGCCAATGAGTCAATTAAAATTAGACTTGTGATTTTAATGATATTACTGTGCATGCATGCGCCAGTTTTTAATTTGACCTTGGCCTTACACAACGCCCTCTATAAATGGAAAATCTTTGTCAGACTTCAGCAAGCTCCAGGGCTTTTGTTTGTATACACAGATTCTGTAACGTTATTTGGCTTTTGTTTACAAACAAAGGGTAATGACATACTATTTACGCGATATTTATCATTGGTATAAGGACAAACTCTGTCTATATTTTCAATCTGACAAGATTTCAAGTAATGAAAATGACCACCTACAGTAATGCCCTAAATAATTGACTCCTTAACCACAGCAGAATTATGGGTAATTTGTCAGGTTTTTAGTAGGAAATATGACTTGATACCATTCATCGGAATTTGAATTTTATCTGTTTGTTTTTCAGGTAATAAATCTGTCATCATGACATGACAACCTACTTCGACACACAAAACTCCAGACAGGACTACCTCCTTATTAATTAACTGAGAAAACATGCTTGCTCATTCTCAACACACGAGACATTGTTTTGTGATGTGCGTCTCGGATTAAATGATGTTTGACCCATAGACTTTTTATGTTCATCAGTCTCTAAGGGCATATGTGCACTATGATACATTGTAAATCAAAGACTAGCCAATGACAGTGTGTCATTTAGTTGTGTTGTATTTGTAATTTTCTTTATAGTGAAACTAGTAATTTAACCCAATTGGTACATATAATTATGTCATCAGCATCCATCCGCCTTCATCTGTTTTCTTAATATATATGTCAAACATCAACCCTACGATATTACTAAGAGTAAAACCATTAGTAGTTCAAGAGAGCAACTGGAAATAACAGGGATTTTCTGTCTGTACACACAAATATCTCAGTATTAAATGCATGAACTGAAATATGATATGTAGATTCGATACCGGTCTTTCAAAAGAGCTTTTGTTGGCAAGACACAACAATGCCAAAATTGTGATGAGCGCATGTATTGGAAGTGCATTCTGGTTTAATATTCTTTCAGTTTTGGAAGTTTCAACAGTTGTTTAATCAGCAAAACCCACCGCGAAGGCCATCCGTATCTTAAGTGCTCACCGAATCAATTTATTAAATAAAACAATAAACCAGAGGAAATTTGAGTTTGATGGATACATGCATTTGTGATGGATTCACTCATTCGATCACTCATATGATGTCTGGACTGAATGTCATATGAGAAATAGAAATGAAAAATGTCAGTTATGTTAAATAATGGGTGCATGATTAATATAAAACAAATGAGAAAATGTCCCAGAAAACTCGAAATTCATAGTGGATCAATACCATACATGTGATTACAACACCAAAGAAGAATGTACCCTCCCTCTAGTTATACCCTATTTCAGTGACAGCTCAGCTATGATAACAATTAAAGATGTGGCACCTCTTCCTGGACAAGCCTGAGTTAAGTTGCATGTAATTTGCAGAATGAGGTTTCAAGAAGGTGAATTTAGTGATGCTATCCCACATAGTGAGATAGCATCACAAAATTCACCCTCTGTGACCTCATTCTGCATGGCCTCATCTGCTATGTGAGACATAGACTCAGATTGAAGTTCCCAAATGGTGAATATTTTGATGTACATGTACACCCATTGGGAACCTCGATTATGCAATGTGTCATCTGCCAAATTTGGAGATATAGGTAAACTAAACTAAAAAGGAAATATAATCTATGAGAAGAAGTTTCTATAGAAATTTGATAATAAACTCTCCAGAGAAGATGAGGCCTAAGCAGAATGAGGTCCCCAGAGGGTGAATTTAGTGATATTAGCCCATTATGCACAATAATGTCACTAAATTCACCCACTGGAACCTCATTCTGCAAATGACAGGCACCTTATTCTCAGGCCTGTTCCTGGACATCATCTGCAACTAAGTATTTTTTGTATGAAACTTGTTTCTGACCCTTGTGATTTCATTGTCCAAATGAGGGACATGGTCGTCAAGAAAGTATCAACAATGTTATATAGATGACACCTACAGTTTTTGTTGTCATCACGAATGAGATAATTACCATATCGAACCAAAAAGTGTAGATTTTCCAGTTTCTGTTTATTATATGCACAGCTCAGTTGGCCCATGGCTCAACTCGAAAGAGGAGTAAAAAGTGAAAATTTGTATACCCAAGCACAGCCATGGCAATGAGCTTGTGCATATAAAAATAGTTCCATTTTTTCAGACATATTGGTTGAGGGATATAGGGACTAATATTAGTTATGTTTAACAACAAATTTAATTGATCACATTGACTTTTAGCACAGTCTTCCATCAAGTACCGAATCACTTTTAATTTTAGCGCGGTTGGATAACGGTTTTTATCTGATGCAAAAATACTACTATTTGATAGCTTAACATATAATAAAAGCAGAGCTTTCTTCAGTGATTCATTCAATGAAGCTTAAAAATTAATAACCCATTCTATACTAAATGGATTCTCCCATTCACTTATAAGGTATACATTGGAATGGTCTATATTCGTTTGGAGGAATGTTCAGGTAATAAAATAAGATTACACAGGCAGACGAAAAGATAACACAGCTATATATTGTCACATGGTTTTAAGGATAATAATTCAAGCAAATCATCATAAGGCATAATAATTTAGAGTGTGTTTTCATATGTGAAACATGTAGTTGAATATGTTCAACATCATTGAATCAAGCACTGGAGAACAAGCCTTAAAACAGTGTGTCTGTCATTTGCAGAATGAGGTCCCCAGAGGGTGAATTAGTGATGCTACCCCGCATAGCGGGCTAGCATATCCAAATTCACCCTCTGAGAACCTCATTCTGCTGAGGTGTAAGCAGAATGAGGTCCCCAGAGGGTGAATTTGGTGATGCTAGCCCACTATGCGGGGTAGCATCACTAAATTAACCCTCTGGGGACCTCATTCTGCAAATGACAGACACACTATTTCAAGGCTTGCTGAAGAAGGTAGTCGACAGAAAGCTCTGCTTAAAATCATTATAAAGAGTGCTATTATTACTTGTTTTTGATGACATGCTCTAATTATTATCCCTAAAACATGTTACAAAGCTCTGAGAAATATTTGGTATCAAACATTAAATGTAACTAAAGAGATATTTTTTTCAATCAAATAACATGCATGGATCATTGTCAAAGAGAGTAATGTATTAAAACATAAAAATTTCTTGAGCCACAGATTTAGTTGTTATGTGGACAAAATTGGAAGAATAACTAACAGCTTCTGGTGTCAGCGTTTTTGTTGACTCAGAATTAATAATTTTATTGCCTGGAATCCATATAAAGAGTGCAGGAAAGAAATACCACATCTTTAATACATACAAACCCATCACAAATAAAGCACTATATATCTCACAAGACTCCGAATATTTATATTTTTATTCTTATCTGCTGACAGATACCTTCATGACCACAACACTTGGTGGAATTGAAACAAGCAATTGAATGTGTTCGAAGACACTAGAAAGCTAAAATGAGTTCACTGAACCAAATGTGCTGTTCCAAGAATTGCACAAACATATGCATTCAGAAATCAAGTCAGCCTTCATTGGAACTGTTTCGCTTGTATCAAGATAAGCAATGGATAAATAATATAACAGCTTGAAAAAGTAAAAAGAGATATGCAAAAAATTGATGACTGAAAAAAACAAGCAACAGACCGAGAAAAACCCAACAAAAATATGATATTTATAAGCTCTGGACTAAATGCTCATATCAAACATGATAAATATGTTTAGACAGATTAATTTCATAACCATAGAATTAATATTATATCAATATTATATCTTACATAAGCTGTCACTGAAATAGCCCTGATATAAAAAAATTGGAATATCTCACCTGGAAGGGGTGTATTTTGCACGTGGGTCATGGCTCGAAACGAGGAAGGGGTGCCATACGATCCTGACCTTCGATGACCTAAGACAGCTGAAGATGAACATAAATGATGAGACATGCAGTTAGTTAACCCTTAAGCAACTTGTTACTCACTGATAGGTAGGGACCTGATTCCCACTTATTCATTTGTAGGAGTGTTTAGATAATAAGTATCAGGCAAATTTTGAATTTATTACCTGAACATCCTAAAATGAATGCATGGGAATCAGTAAGTTGTTTCTTAGTTGTCATTTGCTAATATTATATTATAATATTTGCAGCATTAAAGATCGTGTGCCAGTGCATTCTCTTATACATGTGAGTCTCCCATAGGGAGCCTCGCATATATAGAGAATACATTGGCTTACATGGTAAAGGTAAATATTGTTAGGCGAATGTATTCTCTTATATATATATAACGGCTTCCTATGGGAGACTCGCATATATAAGAGATGCATTGGCACAGAGTTTTCGCAAAATTTCAGGAAGCTCCAGTCATGGAGGGGTTAAATGGACCTGTGAAGGCCATCTTAATATATTTCCATACATTTGATAGTGATAAATTTCAACAAAGCCTATTTAAATAGATTTCTGTATGTTTGAGCTCTTTGCGAAGTACAGTAGTTCTCTAATTAATGACTCCTTAACCACAGCAGAATTATGGGTAACTTTTCAGGATTTAGTCGGAAATATGGCTTGTTGCCATTCATCAGAAAGCTCTCGACGAGAGCTTTCCGATGAATGGCAACAAGCCATATTTCCGACTAAATCCTGAAAAGCTACCAATAATTCTGCTGTGGTTAAGGAGTCAATTAATTAGAGCATTACTGTATAAGAAATTTCTCAATGGATTCTTTTGATCAATCAATTCTAAAATTTATCAAATTATCCTGATTGCCATGATAATAAGTTTTCCTTACAATGGATAATATCGGCTTTGGAATATTAGTAAAACAGGATTGTGTTGACACGACAAAAGAAAAACATAGATTAAAAAGATGATACTTTGTTTATTTCCACACATCAGTTCAAACTTTGCCCATATAATTTGAGATAGTTAACTGTAGGGAGTTGGGACCATATTATATCAGAATGTACGACGTACTGGCTCATTACGATGTGTTCATTGCATCATATGTGAAAGAATAAATTATCATTTCTCAACGAAATGGCCATGTTATGATCAGAATGGAACATTGAAAAGTTCCTCAACTTAAAACGAGCTTGAAAATCAGTACCAATTTTTTACCATGTCTATGGACCACTCAACCATACTAATTCAAGACAATGCTCAAGTCAACGAGAAATGCATCAGATCTTCCACCTGTCTATTTTTCATTTCCATCAGTAAATTTATTAGGTGCTCACATTATTCATGGTCAGGAATCACGTGTTCTTAAGTTGACATAACAAAAGTGTCAATGACACTGTAGCTCAACTTGTAGAGGTGTTAATATTATGCTGAGCAGTGATTGGCATGACAAAGAATAAAAGAGTCAAAAAGTTTCAGTGAAGGGATAGTATTGTGTAGATGAAACTAAAGTTTCATCTACACAAAACAATCCCTACACTGAAACTTTTTACTGATTTCATCTCAAACATTTCTCCAATAAATATGGACTGCGGAGTGTGTCAATGGATTTAAATGTGAAATTCAAGATGAATGCTGGCGGCCTTATTTCAAATGAAATTTGGAAAAATTCAATAGGTCCGATCAAGAGATCGATCACCCAGAAGATCAATATGAAGTTTGGTGATGATCGGATAACAGATGTGGCTTATAGGGTGTGCCAAAGGATTTAGTCATGCAAAGTGTAAAACACAAAATGGCTGATGGCAGTCATGTTTTTTAACCAATTTCGGAAAAAGTTTATGGCTCGCTTCTAGAGGTCACCCAAAAGATCCACAAGAAGTTTGGTGATGATCGGATGAGGGATGTGGCCTGTAGGGTGTGCCGAGGGTTTTCCAAACAAAGGAGTTTCAGGTGGAGTGTTTCTTCAGTTGGAAAAGAATGTTACAGAAAACTATTGAGTACACTGGTACAAATGGGGTATGAGCATAATCACAATAGAATCGGTCATATGCTAGTCGCCATAAAATTACTATGAAATGGGCCTTTCATCTAAATTACTTAATTTTTATAATATTTATATATTCAAAATCAACCACTTTATTTCATGGTATTCATCAACTTGAGACCATGTGATTCCTGTCCATAATATTTATTGAAAGACACAACAAATAAGACAGAAATTATGAAATTACATTTTTTTAAATAGAATTTTTGTGAATTTTGTGTCCAAACACAATGTCCATAAAATTGTTAAATTGACAGGGATGAAGCTTGCCCCTGATCAACCCATAAGACAGCTCAGTTCAATTATTTTGTGAATTGTGTGAAATTATAATGAAAGTGTCAATGACACTGTAGCTCAACTTGGGGGAGGCATTAATAATTTTATGGTGAGCCGTCAATAGAATGATAAAGAAGGAAAGTCAAAAAGTTTCAGTAAATGGATTGTATTGTGTACATGAAATTAATTTCATTTCAAACATTTCTCCAATAATGTGGGCTGCAGGGTGTGCCGATGGATTCAAATGTGAAATCCAAGATGGCTCCAAGCGCCCATGTTTTTTAACAAATTTTGGAAGAATTGGACAGCTTCCATCTAGAGGTAATACCAAAGAACCATATGAAGTTTGGATGAGGGATGTGGTACGTTGGGTGCACCAAATGATTTAAAGAGTAAAATCCAAGATGGCCACTGGAGACAATGTTTTTTAACGAAATTAAGAAAATATCGTTGGCTCCCACCTAGAGATCACCCTGAAGATCCTTATGAAGTTTGGTGACAATCAGATGAGGGATGTGGCCTGTAGGTTGCGCCGAAGGATTTAGCCATGCAAAGAGTAAAATCCATGATGGCTGCTGGCAGCCATGCTTTTTAACAAATTTCAGATAACATTGATGGCTCCCATCTAGAGGTCACCCTGAAGATGCATATAACGTTTGGTGATGATCGGACAAGGGATGTGGTATGTAGGGTGTGCCAAATAGTACAGAGTAAAATACAAGATGGCTGCCAGCGGCCATGTTTTTAATCGAAAATTGTTCAAATTTGACATCCATCATCTAAAGGTGATCCTAATCATGCCTGTAAATTTTCAAAACATTTCTTAGATATATGTGGGCTGCTGGGTGTGGCGATGAATTCAAATTTGAAATCCAAAATGGCTGCTGGTGGCAATGTTTTTTAACGAAATTCGGAAAACATTATGGCTCCCATCTAGGGGGTCACCCTGAAGATCCATATGAAGTTTGGTGATGATCGGATGAGGGATGCAGCCTGTAGGGTGAGCCAAATGAAACGCACAAACACATGGACGATGGATGCCAACCCATGGCAATTGCTTAAACTTTACAAAGTAAAGTTGAGCTAAAAATGGTAGTCATGTGATGTCAAATCTTCAAATCCTCCTCCTTGAGTGCATTTGTGAATTTTATGAGTTTGTCATTATAAAACGTACTAACATAGATAACAAAACTGTCTAAATAAAGACAGATATTCATATTTTAACTAAATAAATCTATATTCAATATACTAATGTTTTATTCAAAATGTAGCTGCCCAGGCTCCATGAAAATAAAATGTCCTTCAAAACATAGTATACACACAATTTTATCTATAATTTTCAACATATGATTCAGTGTGACTGCAATGGATTTTACTATTATAATCTGCATAGTTTCAATGAGGAAATTCATTAAGCCACATGTATATAGGTTTTAGCTGATATTGATGAGTATATATATATGGCAAGATGCATGAAGCTTGTGTATTATACACAAGTGTATCCAAGGATATATACACACAAAAAAATATTTGTTCTGTTCTAACGACAAGACATTACGAGTGTATGCTGACTTCTAATAAATACGAATCATTTTGTAATAATAAACCATTCCAATGCATACTTTAATAATTGAGTGGGAAAATCCATTTAGTATAGAAAGGGTTAACAACACAATTATTGTCATATAGGCCTGCACGCCATGACTGTGCATGGTTGCAAACAAGAGAGGAGAACTTTGAGTTTCCACTTATGTACCCTTGATTTAAATAGAGGGTATTATTCTCCAACTGATACTTCAAATTGAAATTCACCAAACACCCCTATTTTTTAAAGTGAAGGCAACTCCATTTTAAATCGTTTTTATGAAAGTAGAAAAATATTAGAATATTGTTCTAAAACGACATATTTTACACTAATATACAAAATGTATGTCGGAAAATTAAACTATCAGAACATCTGTAAATCACCTATTTTCAGTCTGAACTTTCCATCTAAGCCTGAGTTTAGTGTGCCTGTCATTTGCAGAATGAGGTCCCCAGAGGGTGAATTTAGAGACGCTATCCTGCATAGCAGGCTAGCATCACAAAATTCACCCTCTGGGGACCTATTTTGCATGGCCTCATCTGCGATGGGAGACATAGACTCAGATTGAAGTTCCCAAATGGTGAATATTGTGATGTACACCCATTAGATACCTCGATTATGCAATGTGTCATCTACCAATTTGGGGATATAGAGAAACTAAACTTAAAAAGAAATAGAATCTTTTGAAGAAGTTTCTATAGAAATTTGATAATAAAGAAACTTTCAAGAAAAGATGACGCCTAAGCAGAATGAGGTCCCCAGAGGGTGAATTTAGTGATGCTAGCCTGCTAGCATGCAGGACAGCGTCATCCTCTGGGGACGTCATTCTGCAAATGACAGACACGCTATAATCAGGCTTGTTTCCAACTAGTGTAGATTCAGGCATGAAATTTCCAACTGTTGATTGAATCGACAAATGTTGAGGTGAGACACACCCAGCCCCCTGTCTCAGCCTTAGACAAATGATATTGTCACAGAAAATCATCATCATCCAGCTCTTGAGAGGAATCACTCAGACCTCGGCCACATGCAATTTCTTCATGTTCCTGCACATTCCAATATAAAAGGAATGATTATTTCAGCCATTGCTCCATAAATAGTGGTTCAAATGGCTACATCGACTTGACAAGAAATACTGATAATCCTATTGACAATATAACAGTCCCTGTCAAATAACTACGCCCCACTGGATCACAGGGAACTGCAGGTACATTCACAAAATGACAGAATATATGCCTGAGTAGTGTGTGAGTATATCTTGTGGATACATGTGTGTGTATGTGTGTGTTATACACGTGCTTCGCACAACTCGTTGATAATCTTCAAAGAACTTCTGTTACTGATTATGTCAACTGTACATTCTATCATGTACATGTACCTTATCATATGTAGAAGGATGGCATAAAGTATTCATGTTATAACATAGTGTACTAATAGCCATGTTTAAAGATGTAATCAGCATTACAGAATCCAGTTACAACACCAACATAACATAATTTTACATCATTTTCTGCTTTGTTTCTTTGTTGAAAAAATGTAGAAAATAAAATATGACACATAAACCAGATCTATAAATACAAAAGAATATTATTTTGTTATTGAAATTTTGTTGGTGTCCCTCTAAAAAATTTAAAAGAAACTTACAAACTTCAATATCAAACAAAATAGCATCTTTTATTTGGGCTTCTCATTCCAAACATGTTATTTTATATACTAGAATCCAAATAACAAGTCAATTCTGTTTTGCAAAATTAAGCCTGCAACCCTGCATACATCTTTAATAATACAGTAATGCCCTAAATAATCCACTCCTTAACCGCAGCAGAATTATGGGTAAGTTTTCAGGATTTAGTCAGAAATATGGCTTATTGCCATTCATCTGAAAGCTCTCGGTGAGAGCTTTCCGATGAATGGCAATAAGCCATATTTCCGACTAAATCCTGAAAACTTACCCATAATTCTGCTGCGGTTAAGGAGTTGATTATTTAGGACATTACCGTATGTTAGGAATATATTAGTAAGGTCACGGAATACATGATATGTTTAATATATATGGTGTTTATGAATACAATATGTGGCATTTGAATTACTTAAGATAAACCACAGCTCAGTTCTCTCCCAACATATTTAGTATTGTGATATGAAATGAACAAAAGTTAAATCTATACATCTCATTCCATAATCATGCTAAAGCTGTTTGAAAATCAACTCAACCATGCAATAAACAAATGGAGCACTATTTAAATCATTCCAGTTATCTGAAGAATGGCATAAACATTTTGTCGCAAGTTTTGATTAGGCCAGGTATCTTTACCAGCCAGTGACATCAGTCGACTGGAATCAACTAAACAAAACACTAAGGTGTGACTATGATTCTCTTAGCAAGTTACTGTATTATTCTGCTTAATAGCAGAAGAGTTAAAAGGGGTGGACCCAAATTAAATGGCAGAAACTTGTAAAAAATTGTGCACATGCATTTGGCATCAATTATCTCCATACTCTTTACAGCATCTGACATATATATACATAATATCAACTAATCAACTAATATATTTCTTGTGGTAAGGGGCAAAAACATTTGGAAAATCAGTTGCATTCTACGAAAACATCAATGTCTTGACTCAATTTGTTTTAAACAGATATATTTTAACACACTGAGTCCTTGAAACTTTGCAGTGATGTATAATGGAGTCAAATCTGCAGTGTTCTATTTCATACGCGAAATTACATTGTTCTTACATCAAAGTACATTTTATTCAATATTTTGTTGAATGAATTGTAAGATAAATTGGTTATCACCACTTTGTTGGTTCCTGAGATTGGTATTCAAGTCTACCTTCATTCGGCTGCAATAAATCTAGACTCGTCCTGGCGGACTCGTCGATACACAACCCAGAGAAGGTAGCTCAACCTAAATATGGATCTCGGAAACCCAGATGGTGGTGAAAACCTACAGTAATGCCCGAAGTATATGACCATTTAACCACAGCAGAATTATGGGCAATTTTTTCAGGATTTAATCGGAAATCTGGCTTGTTGCCATTCAGGTGAATGGCAGCAAGCCATGTTTCCGACTAAATCCTGAAATATTTCCCATAATTTTGCTGTGGCTTAGGGGTCGATTATTTAGGACATAACTGTATATGTATTTTTCCTCACCTTCAAGCAAGACCTGCCCATTTAAATCTATAACGTCAATGCATTCATACATGTGTGAGTGCAAAGCGGATTTATTTGTAAGTAAAATGTGTGGGTGATGATTATCTGTTTATATGTATGGGAATACTTTCTGTGTCAGTCAACTGAAAGAGGCCATCAAGAAATGGATCTTATAGAAGATACAGAATACTATAAAGATGTTTAATGCAACCCATAACACTCAAGGTTAATTCTATATCCGGAAACTGAAATAATCTGATAAATATATGTTATAGTCCTACAATAAGTTTATATATAGAATGAGCTTGCGAATGAGGAAATAAAAAAACAAGAGCACTGTCACGGTGGCATAATAAGCCTGCTGAAAAAATTTAAATTCCATTTCATAAAGATTCCATAGCCGACAACCAATAAAATAAAAATAAAAATCTAAGTAACAAAGGGCCCATAAGTCTGGTGGGAATCATTGGAAAAATCCCCTATACTATCACAGCTTGCATTTTGAGCCAATTCAGCCGCATACCAAGTATGTGGTGATCAACCAGTCCTAACTGTAGTTATCAACAGAAAACCCCCATTTTCAAAGTCGAAAAAGGTCCATAAATCTGGTGTAAATGGGGGACGAAACCCAAGATTGAACTTGATCTCTACTTTATTGTTTCCAGCAAACCAAATATTATTCCATTCAGGCAACTGAACTGGATTTATCACCTGGAAACCATATTAAACACACAAATTTCAAAGGCTTGAAAAAGGTCCGTAACTCTGGCTAAAACAAATTTTATAGTTGTTGACTTGTTTACCAAATTTCATTCCATTCAGTTATCGTTAACTAAAGTTAACATCGGGAAACAAACATTGTGCCCATATTTAAACGAAGGGGCCATAATTCTGGGGAAAAAATGGACAGCCGAACCCAAAAATAAAACTTGACCTGTATTTTGTGTTAATTTTATGACATTTAGTTCAGTAGATGAACTGAAGTTATCATCTGGAAACGAAAATATTAATGAATGATAGATGGACGGCCAGACCAAAAACATTAAAAGGTGTCACAGGACCCATGGATTCTTCAAAATGGAATAATAGGGTGTTTGTCGTTACTTTATCTGGTAAAGTAACATAAAGGAAATTTAGATGTTTCTTGCATAGAAATATGAAAAGAGGCACTGGTGCGGCTGAAGCAAACTTTCCTGTATGTGAAAGTATTGATGAAACAATGCAGCAGATATTATCATTATATATTCCAATTATACAACTTATTATTATATCTATTTTTAGAAGCCCCCTCTTTGTAGTGGTATCCAATATATGTATAATATCAGTTAGCTATAGACTTGAGCATTATAGGTTGCTTCAAAGGAAAGAAGAATATGAGGCCCTCTCTGTTACTATGCTGCAAATAGTTTAAATATCATTAGATTCATGGTCAAATAATAACATCCTGAGGGCCCATTACAGCTAACTGTATCACACCAAGTACAGAAGATAAATACCTTTTGGTGCACTGACTTGACTAGCACCTAAATTTAGGTCGAACTGATCAAGATCAGCTGAGTAGCGCTTCAGTTGGTCGACCGGAGTTCCTGACCTTGAACTTCTCTGAACCGTATCGTTCAGACTCTCCCTGCTTGCCGCTAATGAGGCTGGTGCACTCTTCTGGCCTTTGTTCTCATCCTTAAAAAAATGTTAAGGAATTTCTCGTTCAGGTCAGTTAACTTATTTTTTGTGGTAATATTGATATATTGTTGAAAATAAATATAAAGTGTTCTATAATAAACTCCTACAGGACCACAATTGAAGAGAGTGCTGGCAACATAAAGTGTCTATAGTAGTCACAAAACATCTTCCAGACAAATCCTTTGGTGTTAATGGGACTCAAAGTCTTTGAAATGGGTTCATATGAAATAGTTTAAATTTTATAAAAGTCTGTAGAACAACTGTCATTAACAAACTTGTATATGTGAAAATAGATTAATTTATTATTATTTACGCTATTGATAACTCTCCAATAACGAGATTTTGCATATTAAAACCATTTTTATGCAAATATTACTGCTACAGTCGCATTACAGATCAAAGTCAAATTAGTCCAATAAGATACCAAAGTTTAACAGTTTTGTTTACATAACAATGGTTTCAACACACAATTTTTTTTTTATTAGAGAGCTATCAGTAATTAATATAAGAACAAAGTTTATCAGTTTCTACATGTTCTTCTTAGTGTGGTGTTTTTACAGACTTATATATTTTTGCACATTTACCCACTGTGAGTGCCATGTATCCATTTAAAGACTATAGTATCACTATAGAATGGTCGTCGGGCAGTTAAACCCGGAATACATTGGTAAAGGAGCCATTTTGGTCTTAAAATGTGTGGACTGGTTTGCAGAACAACATATCCAAATCCGTTTTGGGGAAAATTCCCAATTAAACAGAGGTCCAAAATGGGCATCGGCTTTGTAAAATGCTGAATTTCTGTGGTAGTTTCACAAATTAGTAATAAATTGAAATATGCACAAAAAGTACATAGTCGTAAACGATAACTGTAGAATGTCTGTCCCAAAATGGCCACCATAATGGACAAAATTGAATGACATTTTGTGCAAAATTTAATAGCTAGTCCTATAAGAACACACAAATGCTCCAATTGTGCGAGGAAGAATGATAGCAGAGTATAAAAGACAGTTATGATCAGAGACGTACATATTCTCTCTGATGTATCTCATGATAGAGCAAGTAAAAGCAGGGTCACTTGAAACAGTTAAATCTGGACTTTTGGGCACCCAGAAGCGGACAAACAATAAAGTTTTATCAGTGTTGTTTATCTTGAATCGTGTAATATATATGAAAATATATTCAACTAGAACGGAAAACTCTAACAAAATTATTGAACCCTCTATTGAATGTCCTAGAAGTGAACATCCATAATAAATTTCATAGAGATCCGAGCACTACTGTTGAAGTTATGACCTGAACAGACATCGGAGGGTCCAAAAAGCCAACATTTCCAGATAAACAAAGATGAATAACTCTTGTATGGAAACTCGAACAAAACAATTGAACACTCCATTGAATGGCCTCATAGTAGTGAACATCCATACCAAATAACATTGAGATCTGAGCACCACAGTTCAAGTTATGACATGAACATACATCAGACGGATGTACTGACACCCCCCAAAGACGGACGGGCAAGTGCAAAACAGTATACTCCCCTTCTTTTTAAACAGTTAAATGTGATTTAACAGGAATATTCTGATTCTGTGAACTTTTCTAGAAAAGGCCAATCACGATTGGCAGATGTTAAACCCATACCTCGGTGATAGCGATTAGCTCAGTCTGGGTGAACGTCGACTCTATATTTGAAATCTAGAGTCTGGAGCTAATGTCGCGAAAACCATTTCTATTCAGCGAAGAGCTTCCCCAAAATGACGTCACGGATTTTTTAAAATACATCGATGATTGACAGGTGTCCCCACGTGTTATTTGTTGTGCTGCAGCTTCGCAAATAACAATGTCCCGTGTCGCGACATAAACTTACAGAAGATAATATTTGTTGTGTGTGCGACTATTCTTTTTCGGGAGATGAACTCGCTGCATCAACCGGAAAGCTGCATCCGAGAGCAAAAAATAAGGTCGTCATCAAAAATGATGCTTTAGAACTATTTAAAAGCATAAAATTAAGTCATTTCCTCGGAGTTTAACTTTCAGATGACTTTTTTACGACAAATAATTTGATTTGCAAACCATGTTACAATAAAGTAAATCAAATTCACGGACATGAGTGAGTTCTATTTATATTTATGGGAGGCCAAGTTGGAACCATGCGCAGGCCTATCTATCAGGTCTAGAATGCACATCCTTCAAATTAATCCGAATATATAATTTCGAAGCCATTTTTTCTGTCTGCAAGCATCGCTTTCGATTGGAGAAATACCGACTCTGTTACTATATTTAGAGGTGACATTATGGGAGTCTCCGCCCACTAACACTTGTTAATTAACCCATGCGGTTTCATTGGACGGAAAATAATTTACGCAATCAATCAGATTACGGAATCCCGAGGACTTGGAAATGAGATAGCGATGTTATCCGTCAGACCTAATATTCAATGTTGTAATGAATATTTAGGTATGAGTTTACTCAGACTGCGATTAGCTATAACTGATAATTTATCAAAGATATGATCACAGGAATCCATATATCAGCACCCAAATTGAATTCAAAAGCTCAAATAATTTGTCTTAAGAAGGGGGTAAAGTGTTTGGGGTGGATGGGGGTAGTTTTAAATCGCATAACTCTGTCCCTATTCACTTCATCCACGGACCTCTCACTGTGAGATCTAATGGTTTAGACTAGAGAAAAAGATTTTTGACTTATATGATTTAGTTTTATGACCCTTTTTATTGCCTCATGTCTAGGACCTGCAGCCATTGACATGATAAACTGATAACATCCATAAATGCTCTATAGTACTCAATAGATTTTTTCATACATAGAAAAGCATTGATTTATGTTCTCGGAAAATCCATGAAAACCCCAATGTTAATCTTCTGACCCCCTCGGTGGCCCCTAAAATTCACTAAACCATGACCCTATGAACTACCAAAATTCCTTTAATATAGCATTGTTTCATACTATTAAAGAATTAAGGAAATAGAGCTTATAATCTATGATGGCTAAAAATAGCTTAATTTCAATAAATCAGATTAATCTAGGAGATGTTTCTCTTATATCTCACATTGAAGCCTGTTATCATCAGGAAACCTCAATTCTGAATGATTCCAATTTGAAGAAGGGCCATAACTCTGTTAAAAACATCGGATCAAACCCATTTTCAAACCCAATCTGTATTTGGGGCTGAGACACTCACACATAAAATTTGGTTTCAATCGGATGAAAAATGTTTGAATTATCGAAGCATGTGTAAATTCGAAGTCGAAATAGGGCCATAACTCAGTAAAAAAAACTCGAATCATACCCATAATCGAACCTGACCTGTAATTTGAGTTGGTTCTGATCAGATGGAAATTATTTGAGTTATCGCAACATGCATAATGTCTCTACGGCCATACCAACATTTGGGGAGATATGTGGCTATTGAGTTATGAGGCTAAAATATTTATGTGGCTACAAAATTTATGTGGCTATCAAGTAGTTGATAAACTTTTATGTGGCTATCAAGTAGTTTATAGTGATAAAATTTATAATTGCGGAGTCAGAACATGTAGGAATTATAGCAGTAGCTGATTGAATCTCAAAAACTTGTATACAGCAACTAGGACAGTGAAATACATGTAGGATAAACTGACAGGTCCGTGATTGGGTGACTAGCCACATAACTGTCCTCCTATTGACAGTTCATGGATGTTTAAATATATGGACTTTTCGTTTCCAACTTTTGAGAGACTACAAAATTAAATATGCTGATTGGGCCAAATAGATCATTTTTGAGAGTTTATCTCAAAGTTGTTACGTTAATCCAGACGTCAACACTATGTGTACCATACTATGGTATGGGTACACATGGAAAATGTACTCTGAGCAGTCTCTTTAATGTGACCGGTCATCATTTATTTTGATATCTACAACATCAAAACTTCAAAATTCATTGCTAAATAACAGTATGGGAGACATTCGTGTGGTTCCTATTGTCTGTGTCTCAAAATATTAGTCATAGTAACTGTTGCCTCTGAACATGTGATGAAACATGAATATTTTGCTTTTATCACTTGAATGCATGGTGGTATACTATGAACTCAATTTATCAAAACACAAAGCAGATTATCTTCAATAAATTCTAAATTTGACCAAAATTGCCTACATACTCAGCGGCAGAGACTGTGTTTATACCTGGAAATTACATTTGGTTATATTCACCAAGGCCACATATATGCGAAAGAAAAGTTCTACATTTTCTTCAAACCACATCACCGTGTTTACTTGGTCCCCCAAATGTTACTTATATTGCTGTTCTCAAAACCATAAATAGCAACATTGAGTGAATGGGCAATACTGAAGTAATAGCTTGAAACACTGATCACCTGATAATTATCACAAGTACATGGGTGGTGTTGGTAAGATATTTTCAAACAACAAGACACCGAAAATTAATATTGTGCATTGCATGGTAGCATAATCCAGTTGTAAAGTGTCCACTGAAGGAATTTGAAAAACAAATTTCACTAAGAAACCAGTTTCGTAGCAGCATGAAAAGTAGTCTTGCATAAAATGCACGATGTACTGTATCTTTGGTCTGGTGAGATGGGGTGCTAATCTATTGAAGATAATGAGTGTTTCAATACAGTATAATAAGCATTGTGACATATGTGTACGGTTTAGTATCACTTCAAATGGATGTTTTAGTAATCTTTGTACCTTTAAATATATTTAACAAAATACTTGTATATTACCCATACATATTTTCACTCTCAGGTGGTTGTCCAATCTTGGAGTTGCAGCCATTTTGACAGCCATTGTATTATTTTCAGTCGGTGTCACAGTGATTGTATTATTTTCAGTCGGTGTCACACTATTTCCTCCCGTACTCTAATTTCACACAGACAGGTAAACTATGTAATTCCTATGCCACAATATATTGCATAATGACTTATTTCGAGAACTGATGTAATATAGACAACCATGTTGGATGCCATCTTGGATAATAAAGATTCCCCCAAGGTGGATTTTAGAAATGTTATACTGGACTCTCCTGCATCTTTTGACACCAAAATAGCTTTCTTATCAATTCCTTCCAGGTTAACCCATCTTTTCACACAAGCCTTGAAATAGTGTGTCTGTCATTTGCAGAATGAGGTCCCCAGAGGGTGAATTTAGTGATGCTACCCCACATAGCGGGCTAGCATCACCAAATTCACCCTCTGGGGACCTCATTCTGCTTACACCTCAGCAGAATGAGGTTCCCAGAGGGTGAATTTGGTGATGCTAGCCTGCTATGCGGGGTAGCATAACTAAATTCACCCTCTGGGACCTCATTCTGCAAATGACAGACACCCTATTTCAAGGCTTGTTTTCACATACCATGACCATACTACTATTGTATCATATTGTACTTCCTGTTGCCAAAACCAAATATTATAATCATACTTCCAACCAATTTTATCTCTGGTGTGCAGGTGTACTAAATAAGCTTTTGTATAAATTGAAACCACCATTTAAGATATTTCTCATTTCATGGTCTTCTTCAGACACTAAGGTAAAATTAGGGAGTTTTACATACATACCTTATTAAGTTTCCATTGTGTTATCCGTAGATTGTAACCTGTGTATGTTATTATGTGAATGAAGAAGGCCAACAGGTAAAATATATCTGAAAAAATGTTTTCAAGTGATCCATTAACATTATGGCCCTCTGGACATTATTCTACAAAAATGCTATTAACCCTTTCATGACGTGAGCTTCCATAATTTTTGCGAAAAACCTGTGCCAATGCTTTCTCTTAAATTGATAAAACAAATGATGAAAAATTGTTAGGCCAATGCATTCTCTTATATATGCAAGACGACCTATCGTCAACTCGCATATATAAGATAATGCATTGGCACAGGGTTTTTAATGTTGCGCCAGCGTAGCTCCCATCATGAAAGGGTTAACCATAATAATTCATGACCTGATACCTGACGGCAGAATGTGGCTCATCAGTTAACCTTTAAATACTCACCTCCACAACCAGCGGAGGAGTGTGACGCATGGGAACAGCTGGTATCAGCGTTGGTACTGGTTCTCCTCTGTCACGAGCATGACGTACAGTGTCGCTTATTGTACTAGTCCGTGATTCCCCGATTGGTGGAGTTGACTGATTACTATGCATTGTATTATTACTTGGAGGAGTTGAATAATTTGTTCCAAATGGTGATCTGAACACTGGAATTGAAATTTGATAACATTATAAAACTTTATAAAAACTGACTTTGGGGAAAATGTATGGGCCACTAACATTGAGACTGAAAATAGAAATCAGACATTGGGCTCTGGTAATATTTTAATTGGTGATCAAAGTAAAAAATACTCCAAAGTAATTATGCTTCTTGTAGGCAATTTGCAGAAATGCAATCCTAACTTTTTAAGATCATCTTTTAAACTACAATAATACATGTATTCAATTGTCATGGTAGACTTTACCATGTGATATAAAGGGGTATTATTATATAGCGTACCCCAGAATATATATGGGAAATCTAATGGAAATAATCTTTATATTTTTAGCCTGGAAGAGATTGTTATTAAAATGTATGTGGTCTCTCAAATAAACATAACAAGTAGAGAAAAAGGTCATTGTGATTAGCTACACAAAACCACATTAGTTTATATTATTACCATCATTACATTTAGAAGCTCCATATAAAAACCTGATCACACAGACAATATTGTTTCACAAACAAAATAATGACCTCAGAGGATGATATCGTGAACTTAAATTATTTGTATAATTTGAGGTAATCAGGCAAATTTCAGTCTCCTCCTATCGAAAAAGCTAGTCACCACAGAAACATTGGAAGCAGATTTTAACCAAAAAACAAAAAAAGAAGAAGCAATTTAAATGAAAGGTTGAAGGAAAATAAAGAATTAAACAAATTGCACAACACAGGCTGTCAGCCAAAATAATTGTCGGTGAATTAATATTCAAACTAACATAGTAATGTACTATATAGGGCTGTCATCAGTAATTGTATAGTCGATTAATAGTTGACAACAATTTTACATATTCAACTACAACCAATTAATCTGGATTATTCCCCATGCATTGGTTGGCCCATTATTGCCACTGCATCTACTCTTAAAGACATATACTGGACTTGTTCGGGTGCGTTGAAATTGAAGTTAGTACTCAGGCGCTATGCCAACCCGGGCAATGTAGCATTCTACTAACATCGCCGAAAAGTTCAAGAAATCGACCATACCACTCCATGGAAAGCATTGTCTGAACTATACCCAAAATTTTGTAAATATTTACATATCGATTCGGGACGCAACTATCGGCGAAAATTAATATTCAAAACAAATAACTACTTTCAGCAAGATTATTCTCAATGTCTGTCTGATCACACTATCCGAGTGATTCACATCACTTTAACCGCCATTCCATTGATGACTAAAATTCAGAGTTCAATTTTGTCAAATGCTGTTGGAGAAAATGGTTAAACCTACTGACATATATATGGTAGACAAGGAGCCATCAGAAAAGCTGACATCACTATAAATGCAATAATGCAAATCAATGACAGCCATCCATTATACTCGGTGATATGGAAACTAACATGTTTTGTCCAATTCTTATCAGTTCTTATGTAGATGTACTATTTGTTGAAATGAAATGACCTGTGCTAATGCAATTACTAACCCGAGATGGTACAAAATTTGCAGGACAATTATTAATTTTCACCCATTTTGATGGAGTATGGCCTTTTTTGCATGGTATTTACATTGGGTGTAACTTCGACTTCTGGTATGTATCAGCCCGAGAATTCACTTCCATAAAAGATATTTGGGAGTGAGTTTTATGGGTGATTTCATCATGAGGATGTAAATACCATCCAAATAATGCCGGACTGATCGAAATGGATGAAAATTAATAATTAGGCTCTAATGATGCATCAACTCGATGATAATTGCTCAAGTATATGATTATATTTGGCAAATTGTATTATCTAATATCACTTTTCATGGAAGGAATTAGGTATGACTTTAAATTTAGTGATAGAAAATAAAAAGTCATAAAATCTGATAATAGTGACAGTCCTAGTACTAGCATATAGATAACAACCACTACCCCACGGAAATAGATCATCTCTATTCTAACAAGTTGATAAGGAAAACGTGTGTAACCCAGGATAGTCGCTCAGATTAACTATTTTGTCAAATTGAGCTAACAACAGGAAGTGACTTGGAATTGAAAATATAACAACTGAAAATGGCGAATAATTTATCAAGAAAACAAATTGTATGTATGCCCACAAAAGGTAATTAATAAAAGAAGTGACTTCAAATTGTTGAAATTGGAAATATAATAACTAAAATTTGTGAATAATTTATCTGAAAAAAATGGTATGCACATGTATGCCCATAAAAGTTAATTAATAAAGAATGTGACTTGGAATCAGGCTGGTTGGAATTGTTGGATTTGGAAATATAACAACTGAAAAGGCTAAACAATTTATCTGGAAAAAATGATATGTATGCTGTGTATGCCCATAAATGTTAATTAATAAAGAATCTCCAAAAGCAGCTCATGTAAGTGACCAGTATAATTTACAATTATAACCAATCTGCATTCTGAGCATACTTATAGCAAGTCCAGTCGGATGCGCATTTTACCTGATGTCACCTACAGTAATGCTCTAGATAAGTAATCGACTTCTTAACCACAGCAGAATTATGGGTAACTTTTCAGGATTTAGTCGGAAATATGGCTTGTTGCCATTAATCGGAAAGGGAGAGCTTTCCGATTAATGGCAACAAGCCATATTTCCGACTAAATCCTGAATAAGTTACCCATAATTCTGCTGTGATAAAGAAGTCGATTACTTAGACCATTACTGTATATGGGTTATTTACAGTATATGGGAGTGCATCTGGGATATTTCACACATGTGGGCTGTTAATTGATTTTTGGTGCTATGAATTCATTGTGCGGGACTGTGTTAATGAATTAATTAATCAGACTACATGATTTCCTTATCATTTATGCAAATCTCTATAATGACAACTAAAATATTGAGTGTCTTATCAACAAGTTCTGGGTTTCGTTAGGGAATTATCAGTGCTCATGTGTAGGCCTACAAATCTATTTGGCAATGAATGTGTGGGCAGACAGTCGTTCGGATAACTTTTTGAAATATATAAAGCAGGTGAAGCCACTGAGATAGGGTATTGTGAGATCAACCGATGGAAAAAGAATTGTTATGGGTTCTTATTTGGTTTATACATTTTTTCTTTCAGGTTTCAACTTTTGTGAACAATCGTTATAACTATATGTTCCTTGTTTTTTTATTTTATGTGTTAGGCCAAACAATATATATACCTGTGTTTCTGGTGACATGCAAGAAAATAAAAGGCCGCTCGGCCAGTGTCCCCCGAACCGGTGGCTTCATTTTCGAGCGGAGGCTTTGTAGAAGTATAGTATATGGATAAGACACTTGTGCATTGTCTCATTACTGACATGCATACAAATAACCAAATCTTAAAAAAACTATTAAAGTCAAAATATAACCTCAAATTGGCACAAAATGAAGAAAATTACAAGAAAAATTGAAAAAGTCGAAAAGCCCATAACTCTGAGAAAAATCATCGGATCAAACTCAAACGGTATTTGCAATTAAAGGATCCAAACTTGAGATATCATCCGGAAACCGAAAAAGTGAGAAATTTTCTAAGTAAAACAAGTCGAAAAAGGGCCACAACTCTCGCAAAATGGGCGGAGCATACCCATATTTGAAAATTTGACCTGTACATAGGGCTGATAAACTCACATACCAAATTTGGTTCAGATATGATCACACAAACTGAAGTTATCATCCGGAAACAAGAAAATTACAAGATTCTAAGAAAAAAAAGGGTCATAACTCTCGCAAAAATGGGCGGAGCAAACCCATATTCGAACTTGACCTGTATTTTGGTCTGATAAACTCACCTATGAAATTTGCTTTTGATCTAATAACCGAAACTAAAGTTATCATCCGGAAACCATTTCCAGACACACGGACGGACGGACAGACGGCTCGACGGACACCGGCTATTTTAATAGTTCCCGGATTTTTTTTTTTTCGGGGAACAAAAATAGGGGCGGGTGGGTGGCTTTTCATTTTATTTTATTTTTCATTTTATTTTCAACTTTGCTCAAAATAAATATGACTAGCAGGTGACCCGACTTCATCCGGGCTTTGACCTTGAATTGATCATTTTGAAGGTCAAGGTCAGGTCGGGGTCACAATTTGACTGGTCCATGAGAGTTCCCGGACAAAAGTGGCCCTAGGTAGCAAGTTTGGACTCCATCGGTAGGGCCGTTTTCGAGTCTATAACGGACACACACATACCTATATATAATTTGTGGCTACCCGTTTCAAGGTGAAGGTCGTCACCTCGGGCAGAAAAACTGACCTGATGAAAATCTCCCCCATTCCTAGGCACCCAAAGTACAAACACAGACATAAGAATCACACAACACGCTCCTGTCTGGACACAGACACAACACGCTCATGTCTGGACACAGCACGCTCTTTATCAACGACACTGCGGATACGAACGCAATTAACCCCCACAATTCCAAGAAGGTGGCAGTGGGAAAGGAGAATGAGTGCCCGGAGCTTCTCAAAAGCAATGCGACGACACGTCATGTGGGTTTTGACCCATAGATAGGAAGTTTGGTCGAAATCCGTCTGGCAGTTTTCCCAGCCATAGCTAACAGACAAACAGAAGTCCCAAAATATATATTAGAATACCCCCCTCCCCCCAGACTTCTCCTTGTCTGTAATGTACTTTTAAATAATAAAACTAAGTACATAATATTAGAATATAGAGTAATTTATAGTTTTATTGAATAAAATATGAAAAAAGTTCATTTGATTCGGCATTAGTTTGATTCGGCTGTGACCTAATTGAAGTGCGATATAATTTCCGGTTTAACAGTACACACAAAGTGTCCTTTTTATGTGGAAATGAATCAGTTTACCCGGAAAATAAAATCGATTGCGTACTAATTTTGCAAAATCAATAAAATGAAAATGGTCAGGGGCGCCGGAATATGGTCACCAGAAACACAGGTCTTTTTTATTTTGGCCTTAACATTATTATGCGCTCTGTCTGTGTTCTGTTAGTTGTTTGTCATTTGCTATGTTCTATTTCTCCTCATTTATCCAAAATAAAAAAAAAATTATCTCATCACAACTATCTTCCAAACATGATCCCATAAAACAAAAGCTATCATAAGTCGCCTGTTAATAATTCACACCATGACACTGAAAGCTATCAATGGCAGATTTATTGGCAAACAACCCCACAAGTGCGAAATACCCACATGCGGTAAATAACCCACATAGGCGACATCCGTTAAAAAGTGAAAGCCAGTCCAGTTACTTTTTATGTCATCAATATGTAAACTAATCCAAAAAGTATACGCTGTCAAATGGTGCAATATATATGTTGCTATGATGAAACAACTTCCTTCTACTATGACAAACAACAAACTCTAGAACATATTACGAGAGAAAAACGTCTATATATAAATAAATTGAATCAATTAATGAACTTCAATCAACCCAATTGTAACTTTTAAGAAATACATTGTCATATGCATAGATGAAGCGATAGGATAAAGGTTTCTCCAAGAGGATCAATCTTATGGTGAATTATGTGTGAGTTATCAGTAGCTTGGCACACAATCCTTTGAGGGTACATGGAAGGAAGGACAGAAAATGCTGGTTTCTAGAAATTTAAGGTGAAACAAGTTCCACCCATCAGCCTTCTCGTAGAAATATTCAAAGGTAGGTGAAACAAATATATACAATTTTTTACTCACTCTAGGCGGCTAATGGTAGCCGTCCTGGAATTACTTTTACAAGGTCTACAAGAAGGATACCCCTCCTCATATATTTAAGTCTGAATAATTAACCCTTTGTCTACAGATAAATAGCAAAGAAAGTCCATCTACAGGAAAGCCAGAATGAAATGAAACAAACAAGTTCAGGTGATGTGGATCTTGGTTTGAAAATAGACATGAAAATAAAAGAAAGAAATCTTAGGAAAAAATTCTATTGTGCCCAATAACAAATTTACCTTTCAAAGGTTCCTGTTTGCCTTGAAAATAGAATACAAAACAAATTTCCAATGTGCAGGTATGGGTAAGTAGTAACATTGAACTTCAATATATTTTGCATATAATGACATCCATGATTAATTCACACACAAAATAAAAGGCTGCCAGGCCACATATCCCCCGAATAAGGTACAATGTAGCTTTATTTAATTGGTGGCTTTTTTAGAAATGAACAATTTGATTCTGGGAACAATCAATGAATTAAACTTTGCTTCCAATCAACTGTCTATGTTGTTAACATATTTGATTAGACACCAGAATAAAAATGAAAGTGTCAATGACACTGTAGCTCAACTTAGGTAGGGGAATAATTTAATGGTTGACAGTAAATGGAGGAATAGGAAAGGTGCTATAATTGAAATGTCTAAGTAAGACAAGATGTACATGTCAATATCAACATTCATGACAGGTTTCATAATGATCGAATCAGGGATGTGGTGATTATGGTGTGCCAAAGGATTTAGTGATGCAAAGAGTAAATTATAAAATGGCCACCGGCAGCCATGTTTTTTTTCGAATTACCCCAAAATGACTTGTTCCCATCTACAGCCTTTACAAATCTCATAATAATCTGACCAAAGGTACGACCTGTAGCCTGTGCCAAAGGATTTAGTCATGCAAAGAGTGAAATCCAATATGGCTGCTGGCAGCCATGTTTCTTAGCCAAACGACCCCAAAATGACTCGTTCCCCATCTACATGTCAATGTCAACAGCCTTTACAAATCCCATCTACATGTCATTGTTAACATCCATGACAAATTTCATGAAGATCCGATCAACGCTACGACCTGTAGCCCGCGCCAAAGGATATAGTCATGTATAGAGTAAAATCCAAGATGCCTGCTGGCAGCTATGTTTTTTGTCTGAACAACCCCAAAATGACTCGTTCCCATCTACATGTCAATATTAACATCCAGGACAAATTTCATGATGATCAGACGAATAGTACGACCTGTATTCCGCACCAATGGATTTAATTTTGAAATCCAAGATGGCCACCAGCAGTCATGTTTTTGGGCCGAATGACCCCAAAATGACTCATTCCCTTCTACATGGCATTGTAAACATCTATGACTAATATCATGAAGATCTGACCAAAGCTACGACCTGTAGCCCGCGCCAAAGGATTTAGTCATGCAAAGAGTAAAATCCAAGATGGCTGCTGGCGGCCATGTTTTTTGGCCGAATGACCCCAAAATCTCTAGTTCCCATCTACATGTCAATATTAACATCCACGACAAATTTCATGATGATCAGACGAACAGTACGACCTGCAGCCCGACCGAATTTTGAAATCCAAGATGGCCACCAGTGGCCATGTTTTTTGGCCGAATGACCCCAAAATGACTCATTCCCATCTACATGTCAATGTCAACATTCATGAACAATTTTATGAAGTGCCGACCAAAGCTACGACCTGTAGCCTGTGCCAAAGGATTTAGTCATGCAAAGAGTAAAATCCAAAATGGCTGCTGGTGGCCATGTTTTTCGGCCGAACGACCCCAAAATGACTCGTTCCCATCTACATGTCATTGTTAACATCCATGACAAATTTTATGAAGTGCCGACCAAAGCTACGACCTGTAGCCTGTGCCAAAGGATTTAGTCATGCAAAGAGTAAAATCCAAGATGGCTGCTGGTGGCCATGTTTTTGGCCGAATGACCCCAAAATCACTAGTTCCCATCTACATGTCAATATTAACATCCATGTCAAATTTCATGATGATCAGACGAACAGTACGACCTGTAGCCCGCGCCAATGGATAGAATTTTGAAATCCAAGATGGCCGCCAGTGGCCATGTTTTTTGGCCGATTGACCAGTGTTCGCGCTGTCGGTAGCCAAATTAGCCAATGGCTAATCTTTTTTGAATTTGGCTAATAAAAATTTCATTTGGCTAAACTTTTGGCTAAACCTTTTTTGACCCCAAATGGAGACTGAAAGCATGAATTTTTGGCAAGTGGGTTTTCAATTTTGTGATGTGAACGATCTAGTCCGAAAACATCGTAAGTGGGAATATATCGCCGACTGTACAAAGGGAAACCCGATCGCGGACAGTACAAAGGGAAACCCGTCACTCTGCACGAAACAGCAAAAAATCATTATTTTACATTTAATCCGCTAATCCCCCATTGTCTGTCTGGTCACTCACAGGACTCCTGCACAATGCATGTTTATGATGACATTGTATTTATGACGGCCAAGGTTTATGAGCACCAAGTGTAAGACAATAGCTTAATAAGCCAAATGTGAATCACGACAGATATTTTGTGGCTATTTGTCGTCAATACCGATACATTCAAAATATGCATATTTCTAGTTCATCAAAATTAGTTAAATTATTGTGTATTTTACCTGTGCCTGTTAGATTTTACGTTTTAGTCATTAATTGTGAACCGACCAGAAAACGATGATTTAATTTGGCCATAGTTTATTTTAATTTGGCTAAAAAACATTTGGCTAAAGTTTTGTTCATTTGGCTAATGAAATTTTCATTTGGCTAAACTTTTGGCTAAAGCTTTTTTCGGTCCAGCGCGAACACTGCGATTGACCCCAAAATGACTCGTTCCCATCTACATGTCAATGTCAACATTCTTGACAAATTTCATAAAGATCAGACCAAAGGTATGACCTGTAGCCCGCGCCAAAGGATTTAGTCATGCAAAGAGTAAAATCCAAGATGGCTGCTGGCAGCCATGTTTTGTGGCCAAACGACCCCAAAAGGACTCGTTCCCATATACATGTCATTGTTAACATCCATGACAAATTTCATGAAGTTCCGACCAAAGATACGACCTGTAGCCCGCGCCAAAGGATTTAGTCATGCAAAGAGTAAAATCCAAGATGGCGGCCATGTTTTTTGGCCGAATGACCTCAAAATCACTCGTTCTCATCTACATGTCAATATTAACATCCATGACAAAGTTCATGATGATCAGACAAACATTACGACCTGTAGCCCGCGCCAATGGATTGAATTTTGAAATCCAAGATGGCCACCAGCGGCCATGTTTTTTGACCGAATGACCCCAAAATCACTCAAACCATGGCAATAGCTCAAACTTACAAAGTAAGTTGAGCTAAAAAGTGGCTTTTTGGGGAGCTGGGTTTTTTAAGAACAAAGTAGTCAAAATTTCTGGTCATGAAGAAAATGTATATATATATTTCATATATGACCGGCATTTTTTATTTCTCCGATGGACTTTTTCACTCTCAAGTGTGAATTTAAAGGAACTCAAGAACTTCAAAGTGCGTTCATGTGAAATAACAAATTATTAATTGCAAATATGTTGTGACCTTTTATTAGTTGGAACAGTTAATGAATTGAGTGAATGTTTTGGATACTCTCAAAGTAACATAAACATTCAATATTGTTGACCCATTATAGCCCTCGAAATTAACTACGCAAAAGGCAATGCCGTAGAAAAAGCCGTAGAGGCCAATATAGAATTTCATGCAATTCTAAATAAATGCTGCAGAAGAAAACTGTCACTTTAAATAGTTGCAAGAATGAAGTTAAAGTAATTCAATTTAAAGTACTGATGTGGGCATTTCTGCACGGAACAAAATGATTAGTCTTGCATTCCCACTTTTAACTCGCATCAATTCAAATAAAATGCACAATTATTCTAAGACAATTGACAATAAAAGTGACACGAGTCAATAGCCACTCAAGGATACACAGGCTCCAGTAGAAAAATATTCGCGGATACCCATGTGGTAAAAAAAATTATTTTGTTTCGCATTCACATTTTTTGCAATGACATGCTTCCTGCAGTTTCATTTTGCAACACAAACACATGCTGTCAACTTGTAGACTAAAGTAGTTAGTAACATCAATTCATTTAAAAATTTTCTAATGTCGTGCATCATCATAGACATGTATATTGTATAAACTCTTTAAATTTGGGTCATGTAGTTTAATTAATATATTTCATGGAAATTAAAGTTAAACATGGAACTTGAATTGTTTTGTCTATACAACTGGTTTATTTCAAATAAAGAGATACCGGAATATTTTGCTCTGACATGCCCTCTGGCGAGGACAATTTTTCAAAAAGCCAGCACTGGCCAAACAGACGGACACACACACCACTCATTTCTATTGTCCCCAGAATTGTTTTTCGGGGGCAAAAATATGGTGGTAGAATTCCAATCAAATCTCAGACAACCATAGTTCATATTGCAAGTACCACTGAGGATGTAATATTATAACATCACAGTTTTTCTGTACTGTGAGACTGAAGTGGGTGATAATTTCCAAAGCGAACTAAAAATATATCAGGTAATGAAATACCTATTCAATGTAATACGCATAATTTTCATTGAATGCTAAAATGTTCCTATTTAAACGTAGTCTGCACAAGAAATATTCATTGATATGTATTTAGCTTTTTCCGAGCCAAATACATTATAGTAACATACTAATTTAACACATGTGACATATGCAATCAACGTCGTTTTCCATGCATCTGTCGGCGTATAGAGGTGTCAGATGCCGAACTATATACTGTATAATTTCACGAAGCGAAATTATACTAAGTATTTAGTTCAGCATCCGACACTTCAATACGCTGACAGATCCATTGAAAACGACGTTGATTGCTTATAATTACGACAATCCGCATAAATTAGTTGCTGATTATGACTATTTTTTTGAAGAAAATATACCAAAAACACCAAAACGTAAAACTACCAAAGTGATAGTTGTGTCTGGACTCCATAACGGAATTTGGGAAATTGGGTCGAAAATAAATTGGGGGCGACTTTATAATTTGGCAAGTTTTTAATAAAAGATCAATGTCAAGGATAAACAACGAAATCATGGAACCTGCATCGTTTCAATTCATTTGTGGAAGTGAAAATTACATGTGTCAATTGTTGCATTTGTTAAGAAGGCGGACTTGAAACTGGAAGAATGCATAAGGTTACATTGTCAATGTCATGTAAATGTAAGCACGTTCTTTTCAAATGTACCGCACTAATTTACGAAGAAACCCATATCTAATTCTAAATTCAACCCTGATGTTTAATGATAAAAGAAAATGTGTTTCTTTATTAGAAAGTCTGGTTTTATCGTCTCTTTTAATTTGTTTTTGTTTAATTAATGTACTATTTTGCTGTTTAATCGGCGATAATTTTTCGCTGAGAGTTGGCGTCTTGGGTTACCACTAGAAACGGAAATTATTTCTTGCGATTTGATTGGTGGACTAAATAAAATTCTGGGTAAATTCGCCCCATGGATATTCAACTTTATTTGCGAACTTTTTAAAGTATCACTACATCCAGTGATGCCGGAAACGACACTTCCCTCAGCTGATAGAGATTGTCGCTACAAGTGTATCTAAGGGTCTTGATCAATCAAATGCACGCATTTAAGTCAAAGTGAAAGTAGTTGTAATTATAGTAAAATAAAATGATATCTGAACTATAAAATGTTGATAAACTCCATGTAACACCCAAATGTGAATTTTTGCACTTGAGAAGTGGTCACATATAACATGGACTATATATATGATGTAAACTGCATGGCCCTTGTTTTTGGAAACAGAGCACAGCTTATCTCCAGCCTGCTGATGATTCACAAGCGAAGTTTGTGAATCTCCAATCTAAACATCAGAACTCTCTGAGTATTCAATGTCAAGTCATAATTGACTGTTAAAAATACTAATGATATGACTGAAGATAATTACTTGCAAGAACTTGTAATTATTGTCTGATTTGCAAATAAAATAACTCTGGCAACATATTTTGATTGGCAAAAGCTTAATTATGTTAATACTGCAGCAGGCTATGCTCAAGAAGGAAAATATAAACCATAAAATGTAATTTATTATTGTAGTCCTTCAGCTTCCAGTTGTCAACTATGTTGTTCAAATAACTAACTCTAAGTGTTATGCCATTTTACAATGAGAAGCTACATTCATTTCAGGAATGTTCTATGTCAGATGACACACTTCTGACTGCTGACATACAGTAATACAGTGAGAGCTTTCCAATTAATGGCAACAAGCCATATTTCCGACTAAATCCTGAAAAAAGTTACCCATAATTCTGCTGTGGTAAAGGAGTCAATTATTTAGGGCATTACTATACTTACTATAATCTGGGTAGTCACTCTCACTGTATTGTGGATATACAAGTGGTTCGTCTGCACCTTTGAAAAACTGCAAAAAAGAATACAGATATAAGTGGTAGGCCAAGTCTTGAGTATATGAAATGTGTCAGATTTAGTGTTATACACATCAATGAAAGTTTATAAGACTGGATTACATATGAGCAAGTTTTGGTTGATAGATGCTTGGTTTCCCGACCTTTGGTTGAGATATCCAGGCCTGGCATTCTCAGAAATCTAGGAGAGCTAAAAATCGCCCTCCTGAAAAGGTCTAGGAGGGCTATTATTTGTGCCGAGCACAGGAGGGCGAAAATGTTTGCCAAAATCAGACATAGTAAATATTCCACTCCACATGTACAGTATTAATAAAAATAAAGTACATGTCAGTATTAAACTATTACAATAATTGCTGAGTTTGTTGTTTTCATTACACAAAATATTTTAATATTAAATAACAAGATATGTTGTTACTTTACTTTCACACCCCCTGTGTTCCAGCTTTTATACGTTTTTAATTTCACCCGGTTTCCCTTTTGGGTATTCATCGTCATTCATGAAGAACAAGTTCTAACAATGCCTCAATGATGCCTGACATTATATAGCACTGTCCAGTTGCGTGGGAGGCATGACGCAATACTTCAAAGTGACATAACACTGAACGGTGTGTCTATTTCACAGAGGCACGTGCTTCCGGTGGAAATGTTGCTACAACGTAATCAATATCGCTTGTACATTTCACCAGGGACAGTCGGAATGCGGCTTATAGATCAAAGGTCCCATACCGACATCGTTTAACACTTCGTTGCCGACTCTGTTAGTACATAGATCATTACTTACACCCGGGTCCTGGAGAGCGATGTTTTGCCGTTTGGGAGGGCGTTATTTCGTCCGCCTGGATTATTTTCAGGCGGGCGGTAGGCGAGCGATTTTATCGCTCGCCTCAGAATGCCAGGCCTGGATATCTGCAGACAAAAAATAAACATTTCCACTTTCCTGATAAAGAAAGAAGAATAACTCTGGAGTGGAAAATGCGAACAAAACAATTGAACACTCCACTTAAAGTTCTCACAGTGGCAAACACCGAAACCAAATTTCATTGAGATCTAACAACCTATGGTTGAGATATCTGTTTGGATGGCTGGATGGTTAGACGGACAGACAGAGGAATATAGTGATGGGCGGTTAACCAAGAAAACAACTCGGTTTTGGTTTTAAACAATACCGACCGAAACCGACCGACATTACGCTTTTTTTTTATATGTTTATTTTTCACTTGAATCGACTTATTAGTTGATACTGTTGTCAAATTATCGGCCTGTCTGATGAATAATATATCGGAATGTGTCCATTTTGTCTCAGATATGTGTTGTTATAATATCGTAAGCGACCGTTTTGGTTCTTTTTCAAAACATGGCGGAAAAAAATAATGAACAGGGTTCACAGACCGACAACAAAAGCCCTGTTTGGCGTCATTTCACACGTCTGATTGGAGACGACGCAAAAAAATGTTGATGCATCATCTGTAATAAGAAAGTAGTTTCTGAACATGCAAACACCAGCAACCTAGCTCGACATATTGAATCCAACCACAAGTCCGAGTTCACCAAGCTTAGACAGGCAACTGGGTAACGGGCTGCAGCCAGAAGTGCAAAGAGAACAGCCTCAGTGAGTATTTTCTTTGCGAGGTATTTCATTTGAAACGAGAGACAAGTTAACAATAATACGCCCATTAAACATGAACCCATAAACATGAACTAATGTTGAACTAGAATTCCAATTGGGAATAAATATTTTGACACCAGAACCAAGGCAACTTTTGCGACGTAAATGCTTGTGATTCTTTCAAACTCAACCCTCTGTCGCACTCATATTTCGTCATCTGCATAGATCCATTTAGCGATCTATTTTTAGAACGCAACACATTGGTGGAAAAAATTACGTCGCGTTGGTGATGGGGGTGCATGGCAGGATTTATTTAATTTTAATTATAAGTCATTGTCGGAAACAGTAATTGCTCTGTGTTTAAGTGTTTATATTTATCTCAGTCAATTCCGACTGCAGTATCTGTGTACCCCGCCCTTACCTGGATATATGTATTTGCAAAATGAGACATTAATAATAGAGTAGGCCTATACATACGGTATAGACTGTAGTAGATATCTGCTGGAGACCCGATGTGAAATGAGTGATAATGTGTCCATACACGTAATGTCAGGTAGCCAAGTACTAGGAGGTATCGGTATACTCAGGCAGCACGATCTCGGGCTGCTTATAGATTAATGGGAGAGGTTCTTTATGGGTATATACTGTATTTGTAAAAGGGGTTGAATGTAGTCCATTTTTTAAATCCATTCACTTGGTCACTGTATTATGTATATAATGAACGTATATATGGTACAATTGTAACATACATGTACCCAAAATAAGTTCACAGTATAGATTGTATATATGACCATGCAAGTGAATGGATTTTAAAAATAGATTTTCGTTTTTTATTTTTTAGGGGGATGACAATGAGGGTGGACAGAAGCAACGAAAGATCAACACTTTTGCAGTCCATGCCGAAAAGAAATTGGACAAAACGGACAAGATACAGATAGATTGCAATCTACAACTTGCACGAATGATATGAATCGATATGCAACCAATGTCGATCGTTGAAGATCAGGGTTTCCAACAATTCGTCCAATCTCTACAACCTCACTACAAAATTCCTGACAGGAGGCGCACATTACGATCAGTTTTAATACCGAAACTGTACGCAGACTCGAAAGAAGAGATCAAATGCAAGATTCAAAATTGTCCGTCGTTGGGTTTAACAATCGATTACTGGACATCTGGAGCTCAGGATGCATATATGGCACTGACTGCCCATTATCTCAATGATAATTTTATTCTCAGGGATAAATGTCTGAATATACATCATATATGCCCGAGACCCATAATGCTGAGAACATTTCAGGAGATCTCATCAAACTAATAAAAACATGGATCCCTAAATATGAACAAAATGAGGTAAAACTGTTTGTTGTGACCGACAACGCGGCAAACGTGCAAGCAGCGATAAGGAATCTGCCGCATCCAAAATTCCAGGGAATGAGTTGTTTTGCGCACACATTACAACTGGCTATCAACGATGCGATCGCTGTTTTCACTGGATTAACCCACGTAATAGCAAAAGCAAAAAACATTGTTAAATATTTCCACCAAAGCCCGAAGGCATCCCACAAACTCGAAGTGCAGATGAAGTTGAACGGGGTTGGGCATAAACTCAAAAACGAATGTCCAACTAGATGGAATTTGACGTTTTATTTACTTCAAAGATTAGATGAAGAATGAGATGCCTTGACAGTGGTTCTCTCTGCCATCGATGCAGTGCCAAATCTAAAAGAATATGAATGGTCTACAGCTGAGGAGTATGTTGCCGCCCCTAAAGCTTTTTGAGAATGCTACTGTAATGCTGTCCGCTTCAAGATATGCCACAATGTTCATGGTGATACCGATACTGAATATATTGGTTGACCAAATGAAAAATAGTGACATGAACGATTTCGGGGAGGCAATTATCAAAAACATATTTCAGAGGTGGCCAGACTATGAAAGCAATGAATTGTATGGCATTGCGACCCTGCTAGATCCACGCTTCAAGCAGTTCACATTCAACAATGCAAATTCTAAAACTGAAATGTCACAGAAAGTAAAAGGTGCTATGGTAGAAGCATACCTAAAGGAACGGGATAATCGAAAAAGAAATGTTGGGGAGGTCAGAGAGGAAGCATCTGTGGATTTGAATTCTGCACCAGTCACTGCTCCAGTGGATATGTGGGGGATTTTCAAACAAATGGTGTCGAAGAAACTACAAAGTGAGAGGGAAGGTGATGATTCCATCGTGAAATCTAACAAGTATAGTGAATTTGAGCTGTATTGTAGAGATGAGCTTGAGGAGCCCACAAAGTCTCCTTATGCCTGGGAATTGTAACCACGAAAAGTTCCCTAACGTTGCACTGCTGGCGAGAATATACTTACCTATTCCGTCAACATCTGTACCCAGTGAGCGAATGTTCAGTAAGGGCGGCTTAGTAATCTCAGATCGTAGAAACAGAATCAAGCCAAAAATTGCTGAGATGCTAATAAGTTTGAGTCATAACTTGAGACATTAATCATTGAATTGCACGAATTGAGGGAAAATTGTGGAATGCACGAACTTCCATGAAGTTTATTCTTGCCATTATATCAGTTACTGAGTTATATGTTTATTATTTTACATTTCTAAAGTGTAGTTAATTCTGGGATTAGGAACGGTAATTAACTTAATGGGCATTTGATATTCTTTGAAATCGATTGTTGACTTTTTAAAAGTTTGTTATTGTTTGCTCACACTGTTGTTCATTTAATAAAATTAATTTATAAAACAATATTCCAGTATAAACTATAAACCACAAGAGAAAGATTGAAGTTGCTGAACAATGTAATCAATGGTGTGACAGGTGTGGTGCTATACTATTATGTAAGTGAAGGCAGACTGACTGTCAGCTGAACATACATCACGTGATTTGAGCTCAGATTGACGCTATCACTTTCTCTCAATACATATATCACTGTGATCGTTGCGATGTGTGAGCTAGCACATATAAGTAAACTGTGAGTCTTTTTGTTTAATTTGTTCTAATGAAACAAGTTCACACAACTGTCCTAGCTCAAATATCTCCGTCCTTGATTAATACCTACTGACCCTTGGCCCGTCTTGGCACATTTCTCTCTCCTCCTAACACTTACCCAATGCATCAGAAATAAAACCGAAACGAAAACCGAGAGTCAACTCTTTTTTTACAAAACCGAAACCAAATCCAAATTTCAAAACCGCCCATCACTATAGGAATGGATGCATGTAAACCAGTATACCCACCATTTTCTTCATTCATGGGGTATAAATATTCTATTTCATTCTACTTCCTTGAATAAAATTATATAATACTTAAAATATAATTGTTGAAGATTAGAGTGCAAGTATTTGGAAGTCTGACATACCAAACACATTAGCTTAAAAAAAAATGCTGAGTAATTTTGATTGCTTGTTCTTATGTATACTGTTCTTTACATGAAAGTTTGAACAAAATTAAGCTTTCATATGCTACCCATGATCACAGGAAACCAGTAACAGTAAGATCCCTCGTCACAAGCAATATACACATTTACTGTGGTGTTTTCATCACATCATACACCCACTATTCCAACCAGGTTATTTCGATAGAAATGTATTTTAAAATTCCAAACACACTTTATTTTTTAAGCCTAATGCTGTATTATGACAGAGAGTGGCTCATTGTTTCACTGAAAGCAAACAAGAATTTGCATCAAAGATGCAAGGTATACTAGTAGTTGCAGTAGCTACGCGAAGCATGGGCATGGATTGAAAATGCATTAATCGTAACTGCCTATCACACAAAACACTGTTGAGGAAGCCCCACATACTAAATGCTCCCCTGCTAATGGACCTAACCAAAGTTATTGTGCTATCGCGATCAAAATTCATAAAAATGAACAAATTAAGACCCATAACTCTGCCCAAAGATGGTGGACATGGTCTCATATGCCAAATATCAACAAAATCAGCTGGTATTTGTTAAAGTTATCGACTCCCGCCGACTGCCCAGCCATGAACTGACCTCCCAAAACAATAGGTCGACCAAAATTTCTAAACTTAGCCAATTCTCAGATTGAAATCCTAAATCTAGAATTCAAACTATTCTATTTTGAGGCAAACTTTGAGTCCTGGACAACCATTGTACCAAGCCTTGAAATAGGGTGTCTGTCATTTGCAGAATGAGGTCCCCAGAGGGTGAATTTAGTGATGCTACCCTGCATAGTAGGCTAGCATCACCAAATTCACCCTCTGGAAACCTCATTCTGCTGAGATGTAAGCAGAATGAGGTCCCCAGAGGGTGAATTTGGTGATGCTAGCCCACTATGCGGGGTAGCATCACTAAATTCACCCTCTGGGGACCTCATTCTGCAAATGACAGACACCCTATTTCAAGGCTTGCATGGCACTTAAACAAGAAGAATGGACTGTTATGTTTCCATTTATGATATTGTCAAATAGATGAGGTCAAATCCAGATCAATTGATGACTCACATGAGGAACATGTTAAAATTATCAGCATATGCCACCTAATAATAACACACAGTAATGTTGTGGTATATTTGACATTATCCCAAGATTGCCTATAATTATACAGGCATTATTTAGAAATGAGTGTGTGACTGCTGCTATTATCAAAATTCCATGTCAACCCGATAGTCTTCTTTAGAATGGCTGTGAAAGACACCATATGAGAGAAGATAATACAAAGTGCATGCAATAAGGAAACATCTAGCAAATTTCATGTTAGCCAACAAGCCGATAAATTTTCCTCTACTAAACAGTACTAATGACCACTTTATTAAATACTAGAAGGTGACCCGACTTCGTCCGGGCTTTGACCTTGAATTGTCTATTTTGAAGGCCAAGGTCAAGTGGGGTCACAATTTGACCCGTCCAAAACACAGTGCCCGAACAAAAGTACGCGACAAAAGTACCCGTCGAAATCCATCTGGTTTTACCCGATTTGACCTTGAATTGACCATTTTGAAGGTCAAGGTCAGGTGGGGTCAAACACCAACACCCCAAAAATGGTGGAAATCGGCCCAGCGGATACCGGGAAATCGGCCCAGCGGATACCGAGATACCCTATGCATCAAATTTCGTCCGTACAAATCCGCCAGTTTAACCCGATTTGATTTCCACTCAAGTACATAAACGCGCCTCATATACACACGCTCATTAATTATCAAGTTTCAACGTAAAGATAAATTACCATCGGTGCCCGAGATATCGCCAAGACGTCTGAAACAGTCAAATGCATCGGCCGGTTAAGCGTTAACGTGATCTAACGTTATGACCTCTAACGATGTCATAGAAGTTACGAATTGTTTTTATCCTGATGGAAGATAGTACCACTTCTTCTTGATAATTGAGGCAGATAACTAAAACGGATACATACGCATTATATATCGTTGGAAAGAGGAAACACGAAAGATTCTCACAGTGTCGTTATTATGACTGGCATTTTATTATTCGCACTGTTTCGAATCGATTTGTAAGCACCGAACTCAAATGAAAGTCCCGTAACACAGCATAAAAACAGATTTGACCTCGGCACGTGAAAAGTTGACCTCGGATCTGAAAATCAATAGGCCTATGTTACTCCTGGCCCGAAAATACCCCCACATACCAAGTTTCATCGAAATCGGGTCGGCCGTTTTCGAGTTCATCGATTACACACAAACAAACAAACAGATCTTCCAAAATATATAATAGATTTCAATGCCAATTAACTTGACAAATATCACTAAATTTTCAATTACAAGTGAATCTGGAAAAAAATTCAGAATAAATTGTAAATTTTAGGAACAGGAAATTATTAATTGATTTTTAATTGCATTTGGGTTCTGCGGATTGAGGGTCACTCTGAAAATATGTGGTTCATAGGATTAAAGAATGTATATCCTGAACTTTTTGTATTGATTCATGGGTATATATAATAGATATTCAATTATCTTTTTTCTATGAAACTGGAACAAAAAATTATACTAATTTTAAAACATTAGAACATTTTTGATTGACAATCTGTCTTTTAAAACACTTCTATGTGATATATGTGAAACACCTAATAACTTTGCAAACATGTCTTCATAACACATTTTACAGAGGCAGAGAATCTATAATTAATATCACTGAAATTTCCATTGTAAAAGATTCAGGGACAACATTTAAGAATGAATTCTAAATTGCAGGAACAGGGAATTACCAAACAACTTTTGACAAGGAATTTGGGTGACACTCACTGTGTGTCACTCAGCAAATTCGTGATTTATGACATTATCTATATATACATGTATTTAAAACTGTGAGATCTGTCTGTTGGCAATGTTTCTCCCCGACCCCCGGACCTGATGACTCGGGGTACCTCGGCAGATGTTAAAATGCCATTAGTTTTTTCAAAATTTTGATTTTTTTTTAAATCAAACTCATTAAACGATCATATAAAACCGATTAAAAAAAACATTATTTAAAAAAAACAATATTTTTATTAAATGATCAAAATGTGCATGAAGCGCACATAGGGGCTGCCACTGAATAAAGGTTCCCATTTAAAATCAAAAGAGCCTGCGATGAAGGGGGCCAATGGTCCCTCAGAAGCTGAATGAAGGCTCCTGAAGGAATATCTTATATATGACATATAACCTAACCTTAAACATATGTTCCATTATACGGGTAACTTCAGCCATGGATGGCCTTTCTACTGAATTATTTGACCAGCTTCTGCAATAAAACAATTGAAGTGTTAATGACACACTGTAGCTCAACTTGGGGAGGTGATAATTTTAAGCTGAACAGTCAATAAAATGATACAGAATATAAAGGAAAGTCATAAAGTTTCAGCGAAGAGATTGTAATGTGTAGGTGAAACTGTTTTCATTTCAAACATTTCTCCAATAGATGTGGGCTCAGGGCTGCAGCATGTGACGATGGATTCAAATTTGAAATCCAAGATGGCTGCTGGTGGCCATGTTATTTTAACAAATTTTGGTAAAATTTGATGGCCCCCATCTTAGGGTTACCTTAAAGAACCATATGAAATTGGTGATGATCGGATGAGGGATGTGATCTGTAGGGTGTGCAAAGGTTTCAGTGATGCAAAGAGTATAATCCTATGTTTTTTCATCTGAAATCATTCAAATTCAATAGCTCCCATCTAGAGGTGATCCTAAAAATGCTTGTAAATATTCAAAACATTTCTCCGATAAATGCAGGCTGCAGGGTCTGACGATGGATTAATTTTTTATTTTTTTTTAACAAGTTGTGGAGAAAATTGATGGTAATAATAAAATTAATCAAACACACCTACCCACAGCTCTTTGAAAATAAATATCCCACACTTATATCATTCATGGCAATGTATAATGGAACATCTCAGGAATAGTTTTGTCCTCCAGAGCTAAATTGCTCAGACTTGAGTGTGACATTATTATATAATCATCTCTCAGCATTTGCTGCTACAACTCATGATAAATAAACAACGACATCACAAACTGATGACATTATTAGGAAGAAAGATTCTGTGAAATACACTGGAGACTGGTACCAGAATGTCAAGAACCTGATCCATATTACACTGGGGACATGTTAACTAATATGGATAAAGTTCAGCATTACAGTGGCCATGGAGTATTTTATCCCATTAGGAAAGCAGCCAGGGTCCTTTTAATTGGCTGAGCGAATGCAGGTACTCTCAGCTGCTTGATAATCGTGATGGCCTAATAATAGTGAAGGGTGTGGATATAGACTGAAATTAACAAGAGGTACGCTGTCGCGTGGCATTTGCCCCCGACGGTAGCAATTCGGATTAAGCATGGACAAAACTGCGGATATCTGAGGAGGTCTATATGACCATTCCAAAAGAAGTTCGTACTAGACATTCCGGAAACCCAAAAACAAGCGATATGGAAACCCAAAAACAAGCGAAAATTCAAATTTTCTAAGTTGAAAAAAGGGCCATAACTCTGGCAAAAATCATCAGATCATACCCAAATTCGCAATTGATGAGTATTTTCATATAACTGATCCACAAAAATACGGGATTTGCAATCGTACAACCAAAGCTCATGCTATCATCTGGAAACCCAAAAAACAAGATAAAAATTTGAATTTTCTAAGTAAACAAAGGGCCATAACTCTGGTGAAAATGTGTGGACGAAACCTGCGCTATGCATGTAGCTGTTCCCCCATGCTGCTCTATCACCATACCAAATATCAGCTAAATCTGCCCAGCGGTTGCTGAACAATAATGCAAAATGTTTGTACGGACGGACAAAATTGAAATATTCTAAATTGAAAAAAGGGCCATAACTCTGGCCAAAATCATCAGATCAAACCCAAATTCGCACTTGACATGGATTTTTATATAACTGATCCACAAAATTACGGGATTTGCAATCGTACCACCAAAGCTCACGCTATCATCTGGAAACCAAAAATAAACAAGTAAAAAACTTAATTTTCTAAGTAAAAAAACGGTCATAACTCTGGTGAAAATGGGTGGACGAAACCCGCGCTATGCATGTAGCTGTTACCCCATGCTGCTCTATCACCATACCAAATATCAGCTAAATCTGCCCAGTGGTTGATGAACAATAATGCAAAATGTTTGTACGGACGGACAAAATACAATATTTTCCTAAAAAAGTAAAATATATATCTCCTAGAAGTATCTTGCCCACAGAACTATATGGTATATTATCCCAAGTAGGAGGGGTTAACTCTCCGAGTTGAAAAAAACGTACGGAAATTCTATGGTACATATCTTCTGTCATGTTCATGACCCGTGTAATCACGTGGTTTCTGACACGTAGTGAAAGAATCGCCATATTTTTTATCCCCAGTAGGACATTCCTCGTGAGCGGGGTGGGTGCGAAACCCTGGGAGGGAGCTCAGCGTTCAGTGGGCAAGATACTTCTAGGAGATATATATTTTACTTTTTTAGGAAAATATTGTATCTCCGTCAAAGGTATCTTGCCCACTGAACTATAGAAACATAGAATTTTCTAACAGGTGGAGGCCACGAGGAAACAAAAACACCGCTATGCATCTGAATCAAAGAACTGGATTGACCTGATAACCTACAATATATACATACACATGCACAGACATATAGATATATATGTATATACATATATATATATATACACACATGCACAATAGGACCATAAGCCAATGTAATATTCCATCCTAAACTAATACCTGTCAGCACTCACAATCGAACAAAAAGTGGCCACTTAAAAGAGTTTAAGACCCCTGCAAGTAAAGTAAATAGCTTCAGAAGACCTGGAGATGGATAGTCGGATACGACATTCGCATCGGAACTTAGGGCTAATAATGTATCAGCCGAGTACTTGCCGGGAAAGGTACGGGTAACACCCCCCCCCCCCCCCCCCCCCCCCCCCCCCCCCCCCCGAAAGGGGAGAAGCATCCATGTTCTAAGGAAATGGAAATAGAAAAATACCCGTTGACAAGAAATCCCCAGCCGGGTATTATAAACCCAGGGATGGCTAAATACTAATCCCGCACCTAACAGGCTAACCCAGGCAGCAAAAGCCGCAAGTAATAACGAAGACCCCCCTTAAAAACAATAGAACCCACCCCCGACCCAAATCTTGAGTGGGTTGGGCCGTGTCCCAGTACACGATGAGAGCCCGATGAAAAACCAGCTGCAAGCTCCCAAGAAAGGGCCCGACACCAACTACTTGGAGACATGCCACTGTCGATAAGGAGGAGGTATCATTGACCAATAGCCTGACCGGGAAGCGAATGGGTATTACACAGACATACGTTGCAAGGCTCAGGCCGTATGAAGAACAGGGCTCAGAATTGGAGTTTCACAGCAGAAAACTTAGTTTGAAGCCTGGAGTTCGAGATATGACCGACTAAGATGTAATAAGCCATGACATGTTTACCCCGATGACGTTCCCAAATATGGAAATGCCCACCCACACAGTTAAACCCAACTGACCAATCACAGGCTACTGAATCCATGACCGAAAGGCATCCAGGAACCGAAATTCCAATATCGTTAAGGTGGAAATCCACAAAAACAAAAATTGGACTAACGAGGCATCAGGATTGTGGCACAAGCCCAAAACCAGCAGAAACAGACGGCAGGTATGTAATGAAACTTTATGAATTGTGCCCAACACGATTCATATGCTGCCCCACAGGTGCAACATTATCCTGCATTGGCAATCGCTGAGGTCAGCAAAGGACCGAGTGGGGTGCTGAACGAGACCTCATGTAAACAGTGTTCTGAAAATGAGCATATGTCGAACCATGGATAATGGACTCATCGATGTATGACTGGACAACAAAAGTGAAATCCATGTTGAGTTAGCACTGAAAGCAACCTGAAGACAAAATATATGTCATTCGTATCTATTACGGAAACACAGCGAGGTCGGAGATAAAGCATGTATGCTTGTTTATCTCCGATTCTTGCGTCCCAAATCGAGATGTAAATAGTTACCCTATCGAGCACCCGAACCAGTCCAGAACACGTCTTAAAAAGTCAGGAAAATGAAAGGGCGAGAGTCATATACTAATCTAGTGATATGAATGACTATAGACAATCTCCAGCAAAGCCCGTGACCATGAAAGAGCTGGATGGAACATGGAAAGAAGCAACCACTTATAAGGCAAGAAGTTGAACACATCCCAACCTGAGAACAGTAAAATGGTTGAATACCTCTCAGGATGGTCGAACCCAGGTCGCCAAGTGTGCAGTCCGATGGCATAACCACCCATCTCTGGCGACGTTAAGCAGGGTACAAGTTGCTACCCAAATGCTAACAAAAGCCATGCAACTTGTATCCTATTTCCTCATTTGACTGTCCCAGGGTATGCCAACAGTCGTCCCGTAGTATCAGACTTGGGAGTCCCTGTCAATAGTCCAGAAAGCCCACCAAATGCGGCCAATGGGTTCGATGGGTAGCCCCAACCTGCGACCTGTTTGGTGGGGCTATCATCCTGAGTGCTAATTACGCCAATGAAGGGAACACTATACATCGACAAGTGACAGTGTCCTGGTCGTAAAGGTTTCTATCGCTTCCTTGGAACCCTCGAAACAAGGGAAAGCACTCTGATGTTCTGTTAAATTGTAAATGATTGTAGAACAACGCTATCAAATCATGTCAATCTGAGGTTATTTGCTAATCAAAATTTGACATTAATTTTCTTCCTGCACTTGGCTGCATCAGAGAACCCTGAACAACTAACTGAGCTCCCTCGTAAGCGCATGTAAAGGTGACCCGAAAGGAATGTCGAAAGCCCTTTCACCTCGTGCTGGAGCGACTGCTCGATCTGATCCTGATCTCCATCCGTCGATGGAGTGTTAACAGCACAATACACCACGACAAGCTTCATTTCTAATTGCATGTGAGGTCTGGTCATTGGGGACCCCGGAGGAATGTCCAGAGCCTGTACATCTCGGGGTGGAGCAGCAGCAGGACCGATCCCGATATCCAACCGACCGAACTGGCGATGGGAGGTTAGTAGGTACCAGTTCCCAAGCAAGCTTCCTGCTATAATGGAGTCAGGGAATAAGATCTTTTGTTTTCATTGAAAATCAAACCCGAAGTTACTGGCAGCTGTTGGCCAGAATGCGGCCAGTAACATGTCAGCCAAGCCCCCGGAAGTGGGGACTTATAATAAGGAGGAAACAAGTCTGTGAACTGTGATCCCATTCCAAGCCCAGCTGGGGCAGAAGGCATGGAGGATAAACTTTCAGGTGCCAAATAATCGCGTAAATGTAATAATTTGAGAAAAAATCTCCTAATTTGAATTGAGACAAAGTAAAATGGCCATTCGACTAGTAATTTTAGCCCAAACCTTCACACACTATGATCATAAGGCACCGGAGAGCATGGTCAGGGATCACCGAGGGTGTATCCCCCAGCCGCGCTGACCCCGAGATGACGACTTGTAGCGATGGACGGCGTGTGTCGAGTGTTTTAGTAGAGCTCAGTGGTCACAGCCGTCCGGGGCACGTCAACAGCCAACGGTCGACCCGCAGAAGCAGATTGACGTCCCATTCAATAGTCCAGGGAGCGCACCAATGTGACTCATGGGTTTAATGGGTAGCCCCAACCCGCGCCTGTTTGGTGTGACTATCGCCCCGAGTGCTAATTACGCCAATTAGAGGAACACGATATATCGGCAAGTCAGAGAAGGATACAGGGATGTTTTGATACCTGTTACAGGTTTGGGTGCCCAAACTATAGAGACCCAAATGTCCCCAAATTCCATGTAGATAGTATTTAATCCAGTTGGATCTTCCATATTTTCAAGGAATTTTTCTACAATTCAACAAAATGTCCTAGTAATGCAAATCATCAGCCCGCAGTCTATAATATGGAGCCTTTATTTGCACAATCAAGTATCCAGTACTGAATATTTTAACATCCAAATTTATATGGGCACATACTCAAATACAGAACAGGTGTCCCCAAACAAAAATTCTCTGGATCCTTCCCCGCGAGTTTGTACGTGTCCTAGGGGAAGCAACTCGTGTGAGCTACGGGTTCGATGGGTAGCCCCAACCAGCGTCCTGTGTGGTGTGACTATCGCTCCGAGTGCTAATTACGCCAATTAGAGGAACCCTATATATCGACTTTCGTTCTCAACTCTTGGGACCTCGAAACGAGGGAAGCGACTTCAAGGGGAGCTACGGGGAAGGCGATTCATGAACCTGGTCTTACCTCGATTAGCAGTCCTGTGAAAGTAATTAATGTGATTGCGAACAATCACAAATACACCTGTTGTGTTATGTTACCATGTGGCAACCAAGGCAGTAACGGCCCCATTGTTAATCATCCAGGGTGAAAAAGGTTCAAAGTGACATTCGGGATTTTACAATCCTATCAGCCTATTTCACAAGCGTGTAAACACTGCTATTTCCGTCAGTTGTACACCAGACGATGATTGTCAACGTATAAAGAAAGCCGTCAAACGAATAAATGAACTCGAAAATAAGTCACCTAATTTCGTGATACCTTTAACCACCGTCAACGCACGTGGTAACTTAAATAACACGTCACCTGTATGCCATAGATTTGTTATAAAGAAAACGATCAGCGTCTTTAGTCATATCCAATGGTGCCTTGAATGTTCTGCCTTTAATAGGCCAGAAACGTTGCATATTGTCTGCACAGAAAACGGATATTAAATCATTGACCGATTAAAATTATGGAAGACAAAGTCGGTTAAAACGAAATGAGTCATCCGGTTCCGATATTATTATATTCGGAACAAACCGTCGTAATCTTTATGTGAATCGTTACATAATTTTCAACTATAAGCAAAGAAATAATGTTGTTTGTATAAAACAAAAACAAAACTGTTTTTGCTATACAAACTGCAACTTAGCTTCGTATTCTTTGTGAGAGATTCTTTTTGCACCCGTCCTGGTGAGGAGGGAAAAAAATATGGCGATCCTTTCACTACGTGTCAGAAACCACGTGATTACACGGGTCATGAACATGACAGAAGATATGTACCATAGAATTTCCGTACGTTTTTTTCAACTCGGAGAGTTAACCCCTCCTACTTGGGATAATATACCATATAGTTCAGTGGGCAAGATACCTTTGACGGAGATAGAATTTTCTAAGTCAAAAAAGGGCCATAACTCTGGTGAAAATGGGTGGATGAAACCCGCGCTATGTATGTAGCTGTTCCCCCATGCTGCTCTATCACCATACCAAATAACAGCTAAATCTGCCAAGCGGTTGCTGAACAATAATGCAAAATGTTTGTACGGACGTACGTGCGGACGGACGGGCGGACGGAGACGTCGACTATATACCCGCCGACTTTTCAAGTCGGGGGCATAATAATAGTGATGGCAATTTCACTCTCTGTCTCAATGCCAAATAATAGCTATTCTTTGTGAATTGTCTAAAAAATTAACAATCTTGCTGACACTATTATTAGGCACCTGAAAGTAACAGCCTAGAAGTTTTGTAGGGAGAAGTGGAATTTTATCAGGAAAAAGCCGGAATAGCAGAAGGAAGTCACTTTTCCCTTGGACAAACAGAGGGAGAAGATCAAAATTATATCTTTCATTTCTCCCTCTATAAGGCTGGCCCCTGAACGAATGAGATTGGTGTTTTTCATCAACATAACTTGCCTGAATTGGAAAGTTTGGCCAGCAAGGTAATTACTAGTTAAAGCCCGACAATATTATTTGACTCCTATCTACAGTGATGCCCTAAATAATCGACTCCTTAACCAAAGCAGAATTATAAGTAATTTTTCAGTGAGAGCTTTCCGATGAATGGCAAAACGCCATATTTCGAACTAAATCCTGAAAAATTCCCCATAATTCTGCTGTGGTTAAGGAGTCAATTATTTAGGGCATTACTGTACCAATTGTAAACATGTAGAAATTCTATACATGTAGTTCACATGTTGAAAAATATTAAGATTTGAGTCAGATAACCCTTACTCTTTAATCCTTTCTATACAAAATACTCAATGACGAGTAGTTCCCCCTTAGGAAATGTTCAGATATGGTCATTTGTTGAACTTTAATATTATCTGAACATTTCCCTGCAATCAAGCCTTGAAATAGTGTGTCTGTCATTTGCTTACACCTCAGCAGAATGAGGTCCCCAGAGGGTGAATTTGGTGATGCTAGCCCACTATGCGGGGTAGCATCACTAAATTCACCCTCTGGGGACCTCATTCTGAAAATGACAGACACACTATTTCAAGGCTTTCCTGCAATAATTAGGACTCTCTCTGTCCTGATATTATCTGTTGTGTGCAGTTGTGTTCTTATTTTACCTGTAAACCCCTCCAAATGAATAATAGACCATTCCAATATATACTTTTATAATGGAGAGGGATAATCCATTAGGTAAAGAAAGAGTTAATAGTACCGACATAAATATATACATAGCTACAGTAATGCCCTAAATAATCGACTCCTTAACCACAGCAGAATTATGGGAAATATTTTCAGGATTTAGTCAGAGAGCTTTCCGATGAATGGCAACAAGCCATATTTCAGACTAAATCCTGAAAAATTACCCATAATTCTGCTGTGGTTAAGGAGTCAATTATTTTGGGCATTACTATAGCTTCACAATACAGTCACTTCAAATAAATACTATTTTGACCTGGCAATTAATATTTTCACTGAAAGGTTAAAAGACAATTCTTGGGAAATATATCTTGCATTTCATATGAAAGCCAAGAGATTTGGGAGAATATTTCAATGATTTTTATCAACTATATACACCATAATTGACGAATCTCAAATTATTGACAGACAGCGGTAACTGACCAATTGCGTTACGGAAAACGAAGTTCAAGGCCAACCCCTACCTAAACAAAAGAGCTTCCCGATGATGCATTTACGCTCATTTTAAAACGTTGTTTAACACGATAATATAACTTCTTTCCGATATATTAAAGATGCCTAGGTGTGCATATGCATCTTGTAATAGTGATAGTCGTTATTTAGAAAATTTGAATCTTTATTTGAACTGTAAATCAATAGTGATATTTTGCCCATTTCGGAAGCCGATGTTTACGTAGTGACTTCTGTTTAACAAAAGTCACAAAAACTTCAATACTGACAGGATTACAAGGAATACAAATGTTTGTTCAAATTTAAGGTAGGTTAATATAGTATATATTTCGGATTTTAAATGATATAGTTTTCTAAAATAACTTTCGTTTCAAAGAGGGACAACAAAACAGAACAATGATGCAAACAAATCACCACCGTTCCTTTCGGTAGACAACTCAAAAGAAATCCAACCTTCTACAATATTATACCGGATTCAGTAATTATCGTTTCGATGCAGTATACAAGTAAAGTGTATTGTTCCAAATGATTCTACTCATCCTTTATCATATGTATAATGTGTCAAGAAATCAGACATGGGGAAGTTAGATTTGAAGGAGCAGTTCTATCTGACATTAATTTTGTAACCTAATAGAAAACTTCGACTTTAAACGATATGTATTATAGACTGTACTGAGATTCGACTACATAAACCGTCATCGTTGAATATACAAAGTCAAATTTAAAAGTGACTAAATATCTATAATAGAAATTAGAGCAAACATATTGTTATTAGTCGATGCTTGGATGCAGACAGTTGGTTGGAAGTACTAACAGTTTAAACAATATCTATTTCTTCCCAAAGGCATATAAGTTTATCACTTCTGTGTTATTAAATCTCATTTTGTCATATTATGCAACAACTATTTAAAACTCTATTATTTATTAGTGTCGATTACCAATGCCTTAGCAGAACAAACGTGTGAAAAATCAAATGAAATGCAGCCTCGTTTCCTGGGTGTTAATCCGACACATCCATTATAGGTTGTGACATCCATTAGTTTACAACTTAATTAAGACCAATGTATCAGGTTGAATAACATGGGTGCTTTCCAGGCGATTCGAAATGGCCATCGGCTTAATACCAAACACGATATACTTTAAGAACAGTTTGTTTTTGATTCCTTTGTGTGACGTCGCACCTGTACATCAAAGAAAAAAGCCGACGCATAACTCAGATGAATGGTTGTCACTTTGTGGCAAAATCTGTTAACATGTGCACCGATTTCTGAGTTCATTGAATTTCATGTTATGATTGCTTTTTGAGAAACTGACATGTCTGGCTGAGTAGATCCAATACTTGCTGCCAGCCCTCTCCTATAACCCACTTTTGGATGCTGTAATTCCGCTGAAGAGCGTTTGTGAGTTTGTAAGTAGATTACTATCTGCCCATGCACAGTAGGTGTTTGTCTACTGTGGATGCCACCACAGCAAGAAGCCCCCACCCATTTTGCACCAAACGATTCTGGCAATTATATAGCAACATTCACTCACTCTAGCTCATGAGCCACCACAGCTGCCAGCGCTTGTAAGAGTTAGCGACAGTAACAAGGAAGTAATTTAATACGTAGGCGTGGTTAAATCGGGAATTAGATTCATCAATTGTTGTCATAAAACTGGTATTTTCAATTCAGATACAAACACAATGGCTTTTATAGTGGCATCTGAAATTAGCATTATTGTCTTGTTTTATATAATTTTAGATCATAAATTTCCGAATCATTTGGAGCACTTTGGTTTTTATTATTACCTTGTCATCAACAGCTCAAGAGGCTTTGGCAGATTTTTGATTGGAGGAGGTCGGGTGCCTGTGAAGAAATAGAAACATTGGTATGACTAAATGCCTATGAATGCTGATCCGCCTCCCCAAAAGGAGATGGAGACAAAATGAAACTCCAGTTTATGTATTTTATGAGTAGTTGGAATACCCATAAGGTAGTTGTGCCATATGTGTTATGTAAATGTGGATTGAAGATCTTAATAATTCAAAAATATCGAAAATTGTCCATTATGAACATCTTATTTAAAAGCATTCTTACTGACAATTGTAAGATAAATGGCATGGCCACCTAAACATACAGTTAATTTCGCCTAATTGTATAGCTTTTCTTATGCAGTTGCCGAATATGATTGTCAGCGAGAAAATAATTTTATTCTTCAGCATCACTGCAATTCAGATGATGATATAGTATAAAATTAAATTAAATTGAGACAAACTAATTTAGATTACGGTATGCCTATATATTTTGAAATAAACACAATTACCGATAATAGAACATAACTACCAGAAACAACAAATCGAATAATCTAAAAAAACAACTGGACTTGTATCTATAGACTGATGCTGTATAATTAAACAACATCATGGGGGTGGGGGTGGGGTGTTATGTGATTACGGATATATGCATATTCGGTTAACTGCATAAGAAAAGCCTTGCACCGACGCTATGCAATAGGTGAAATTGACTGTACTATGAGTTTTGAATCACTGTACAGTATTACACATATAAATTTATGAATAGCATAGCTCCAGTTAGCATCAGATGAAAGCGAATGAAGAGTTCTTTATTTGGTTCAATTATTGTCATAGAAAAAATTGAGTTACAGAGAGTTGTTGTTTGAAAATATCCTGTCAAAATTATATGGATGAGATATGACAAATTCTTACCTTGATAAGAATTTTGTATATTTGAGCCATAAGCTTATAGCTACATAACAAATTGTGGCAAGTATTAAGCTTACTGACTCTGAAAAACAAAATTTCATTACACTCAGAATAGACTCCACAGAATAGAGTTCTTGAAAAGTTCCAAGTGACAACACAGACAGGATTGCATTAATGCCTGCCCATGAAACCATAATGAGCCTTGTCAATTAATTAAAAATGATTCACATAGGATAATCATCCACATATCATATATGGCAGGCGAGTGTGGAAATAAGTCTAATCAAACAATGACTCATGACTTAGCTAACCCGTAGAGGGCTTGATTTCCCATTAAAGCAGTATTGTGGAAATTATATACAGAACTCACACATGATAACTGCTGGAAAAAATATTACAGCAAACTTCCACTATATAAACTGATTTAATTTGGAGTGGATGATAAAGCAACCTAATTTTAAACGAATAGTGTGATCTATGCATCATCTCTGGGTAATCATGTTCCTAATTTGTGTATTATTTTTATTGTTTATTAATAGTATGGAAATCTGGCATTGCCCAGTCTAACTAGAGGTGACTGTGATACCCCCTGCCCTCCCCCATTAGTTAAAACTAGAGGTGTGACTGTTCCAATGGGACTACGGATACCCCCCTGTTTTAAAAATACTAAGATGTTTCACATGTCAGTAAACATTTAGTTAAATAATAAAATAACAGTTCCCATTGCAGGTGTACAACCATAACCCTAATCTTATACCTATTGACCGAAAAATGTAGGAATAAAAGCTTGGACAAAATTATGTCGAAAAAGGGGAATAATTCCACACAAAAAATGTCGGACAGACGTCATAATCGCAGGTGCACAGGTTCCCATGGTACTAAATATCAGTGCCAAGATTAAAAAAAATTGACCGAAAAATGTAGGAATAAAAGCTCGGACAAAATTATGCATGTTGCATAAAAAAAAAATTCTAAGTCGAAAAAGGGGGATAACTCCACCAAAAAATGTCGAACAGACGTCATAATCGCAGGTGCACAAGTTCCCATGGTACTAAATATCTGTGCCACGTTTTAAACAAATTGACCGAAAAATGTAGGAATAAAAGCTCGGACAAAAGTATACATGTTTTAAACAAATTGACCGAAAAATGTAGGAATAAAAGCTCGGACAAAAGTATACATGTTGCGAAAATGTTCTAAGTCGAAAAAGGGGGAATAACTCCACCAAAAAAAGTCGGACAAATGTCATAATCGCAGGTGCACAGGCTCCCATGGTGGTTGATGTCTGTGCCAAGTTTCACGGAAATTGATCAAAAAACGACTGAGAAAAACTCCGGACAAATTTGTGTCCACGGACGGATGACAGACGGACGGACGAACGGACAAGCTGACTCCAGTATACTCCCCCCCCCCCCGCAACGAAGTTATAATAATAAAATATTAGTTAAAATAATAAAATAACAGATTCCCATTGCAGGTGCACAACCCTAACCCTAATCCTATTGACCGAAAAATGTAAGAATAAAAGCTCGGACAAAATTATACATGTTGCGAAAATTTTCTAAGAGAAAAAAGGGGGATAACTCCACCAAAAAAAGTTGGACAGACGTCATAATCGCAGGTGCACAGATTCCCACGGTACTAAATATCTGTGCCAAGTTTTAAAAAAATTGACCTAAAAATGTAGGAATAAAAGCTCGGAAAAAATAATACATGTTGCGAAAAATTTCTAAGTCGAAAAAGGGGGATAACTCCATAAAAAAAATGTCCAACAGACGTCATAATCACAGGTGCACATAAGCCCATGGTGCTTGATGTCCGGATGGATGGATGGAAAGATGGACAGACGAGCTGATTACAGTATATCCCCCACAACTTCGTTGCGGGGGATATAAAAAGTAATCTAACTTCTAATAGATTTTGTGCTGTGCAAGCTGTCTAAAATGATGGGAAAAGAATAGTGAAAGCTAAAATTTAGTCATATTAGGGACATTTAATCATGTTTCATCGAATATGTAGCTACATTACTATTTTATTCCACTTGTATGCATTAATTTATTCATTCAAACCATCCGAAACGCTAAAGTAGATTTGACCCAATTACGAGGTGAGAGTTTTTGTTGATACGTCGCTAAGGTAGCAACGTCGTGAGATGAAAGGTCACATTGCACAGAGTCCTTTCTTAGAGTATAATATAAAATTTAATTTAAAACACAGTATAACATCAAACCGGTCTAAGATAAAAAAAAGTTTTGTAGACAGTGTTTTCTTTTGAAGTTGACTTTCAGTTTTCGGAGCTTTCCTTGACACTTGACTAACTTATGCTGTTATGGAACTTATGTCTGCAAATTGGATTTTACTCCTGTCTTGTTTTGCGACTGTTGTTGCATCTTCCAAGTTTATAACAACGGGTGTTTCCGAATACTGATTTGCAACTTTACATGTACATGCAAACTATACAAATTTCGTGTGATTTCAGTTCCGATAACCCGTTTAGTGGTTATATATTAATCATGGTGACAGCCGCATGGACGTTTTGATCTGGTTTTTTTTTCTTGACAATTATCAATTGAAGTTAATAGTATCATGAACGATGGTTGATTGCCGCATAAGTTATAATGGAACTTCATGGAAGTTCATAGAACATTTCACAAATCGTCTTATCATTGACATTCGATATTCGATTCAATTTCATCGATTTCATAAAAATCTCCCGTTGGCAGGACCCTAAGTCACTGATCATCTTGAAAACATTCCACAGTTTCCACATACCCTTAATTCTGTGGATATAACGAGCATTTAGTTTTAAATTATTGTAACGCGGTATAACAAAAATAATTTGGTATATTGTGAGATCTAATAAATTATATCATGCCATTAGCAATATGATATGATAAGTTTATATACATAGTTATGAATCATGTATATATGAGGGCAATATATATATATACATATATTGTTTATTTTTGTGCTTTGTATGGAAGTCAGATAATGCATTTCATAAATTATACCAAGTATAATAGGTATATATATCCATAGTAGGCCGATATGAAGCATGTATATGATAGCAATATATACATGTATACAGGGCTCGCACTGCCACTTGCCAATTCATTTGAAAAAAAAATTGGCAATTGGGTTTTTAAATTATATGATGTGAACTACCTTAGTCATAAAACATCATCAATGGTGGATCGGGATGAGATTTACAAGTGCCAACTTACATACAATGCAAAGGGAAACAAAATCAACAAAGATATCAACCTAGCGGTCAGCAGTGATATGTCCAAATTGATACATGTATGTACATGTAATCTTCATTAGTTTCACAAAACGATAACCTTCTTTCTGTCTATATTAAACTCTCTTCAACCAGTTAATCGACCAGGGTTAAAATATGACAGGCAAAAAATATGACAGGCAGAAAAAAGAGATGTTCTTTTATAATAGTATGGTCGTGGTACGCAAAAAAAGGAGTTGACCCAGAAGAAATTGGTAAAGATGCGATTTTGGCGTCATTCACCGCGGTAGAATCTCTGGTACAACATATCCGAAATCCGCTAAAATCCGCTTTGGGGAAAATCCAGGATCCAAGATGGCGTCCAACATGGCCACCGTTAGTCAAAAGACACTGACTGAGATTAATTTGATTATAGTGAGAACAAATGTTGCCATATGTATACAAATGTATACATTTTTGCGAAGGTAAAATATTATGCCACCTGTGCATGGCCAAAATGGAACCCCTCGTCGCAGATGGCCACCAAAATGGCGGCCTAAACTGAAAATTTGAAGGTTTTGCCTAATATCTTAAAGATCAGTTCCTGTTGTTTGATAATGGTTCTGACTGGCAACTTTGCTTAGTCTTAATCATGTTAATTCGGAATTGGAGCAATGAAAGGTACCACAAATGGAGTCCCAGACATATCCACACCCTCAATAATTCGATTTTACAGAACGCGGTATAAAATTTCACAAAAATCGCCATTGGGATTCCAGTCATATATCAACAAGAAATAGACAGAACTGTACAATATAAGTTGGGCATACCATTATCTATGAATATTCCAATGAAACCCAAATTGGCGCTTTGTCTCAAAATGGTGTCATTCAATAGATTATAAGTAGTGGTTGATGAATAAAATTGACTAAATAAATATAAATGTATACCTCTGTATGATGCCATTATGCTAGCTCTATGGAAAAACTTAAAATTCCGTACCCAAAATGGCCACCCGATGTGAAAAATACTATTTTATATCACTTCTTTTTATCACTTATTGCTCTCTGAACTGGGGTACAATGGGTATACTCTTTCAATGGTCGTGTCAACTGATCATTCCAGCAATGACATGTGTAATCGTTTAGGTCATAGTTTACTCCGGTCCTTCACTCATTAGTCCTAACGAATGCGGTATGGAATTTAACCAAAATCGGCTTTGGGGTTGTGGTCACATTTGATATTTAGGGATGAGCAGATCTTGTCTTCAAAATAATTGAACGTTTCTTTTATTTGTGAAAATTCTCAAATGGACCAAAAGAAATAATAAATTTTATCTAATATGGCTTCCAGCTTGTCATATAATGGAAGTTGTGACTGGTGGATGCAGTTGATAGTTGGCTAATCTAAAACTAATATTTATAATAATGGAGCCTTGGTTTATTTTCAATCTTTTGGTGGCTTCCAGCGGGTTGGCAAATATTAACTATTCGGGGTCGACCATCATTTCGTACACTTACGGTACACGGTCGCGATAGTCGCAAAAGAGGTTGTTCCAGAATATGTAAGCAGAGAGCGATTCTGACTTCAGAATACCCTATCGGATATCGGATAAAATCAGCTTTGGGAAAACTTTAAGATCCGAGATGGCATCCAATATGGCCCCCGACAATGATAGAAGTCATAAATAGGATATTTGCTCTTTCATTCCTTTTCGGAAAAAAGAATTTTAAGTGCATATATATCGCTTATTGAATACAGTATTGTTTTAATCTGGAATATGTATGAAAAATCATGTTCCACAACCTCTTAAGAAGGTTATCAAAACAGGAACGTGTCCGATTTATAGCTAGGTTAAGATACACTGGAAAAAAAAACTCTTTAGTTGGATGGTTTCGATAGAAAGTAAAACATAATGACTATAAATTTCCGCAAAACGGATTGTGAACGCACATTTTTTGACATCATTGTTAGTGCTAGCTGAAACTAAATGTAGCCCATGGATTCCCCATTTCAACATGTACGAGAAGTGGTTTTACTCTTAGCTCTTCTCAGATATCAATTCTCCGGTGAATGGTGATGTCTTATGTCTCAGAAAATACTTGTGCCAAATACATATATGTATGAGGAAACTATCCCCGTACATCGTTTACACATCGAATCAGTAAGTCTGTGGAGGTCTTCTTGTAAAAGCGTGATTTTCAAAACTCGAAACCGTCTTTACAAACAGTAAAAGTTCATAGGAAATGACGTTGGGTGTAGGTCTAGAGTATGTTGTCTGCAGGAGATAGTTTTCGTGTCAATAATTTGCAAATATTTCGTGCTCTGATCAGCATGGATGAAAGCCTTATGTGGCAGTTTGATTGTCTAGCATCCGGAAAAGAACGTGTTCATTGTTCACATTTCTTTGACAAACATGTTGTTGGTCACTGTATGCATGTGGCATTTCTATCCAATAACAACCTTGAAATACCAGTTCATCAAGCTATATGGTTCATATGTTTACGCCTACAGGTAGAGGAATGGTAATAACGTGGAAGCACTGGATATGCAGAAACTTCTACATCGAAGTACAGTGAATAGTCTAAATTTTGCAGTTGGGTCGATGGTGCCAATATATACCATTGATGCAAATACCTGTCTCCATATCCGCCTTTTTACAACAGAACTGGGAATCAGATAGAGCTTGTAACAACGGCGTATTATCTCAGGACATTCACGCTACATGTACATCAAACTAAGTAAAGTGAACACATCCATGGAAGAATAACAGATGCCTAAAAGCGCCAAAACTACAACAAATGTTATAGTCATTGTTGAGGTTAGTTGGCAATGATGACGTTTTTAAAGTATAATTTATTGTTGGAATTGGGATAATAAACAAAATATTCTGAACATATGGAGGCAATTACCCACAACAGATAAATAATAGGCTAAAATCGACTTGAATACTCAATGCATTCAGATCCAGTTGCGGCGTACATTGTGCCTACAGATCATTGATGAAGTTCACTCGATGTGTAGTATATATTGATATTTACTAGAATGTTTCTATCCTCGTATACCCTCAGTCACATGACACGGAATTGTCACATTGAGGGTGAGGGGTATACAATGTACGTGCGGAATTTTTATTTTTCCTCTTGATATTGAAGAAAATAATTTTACTTTGAAACAACCTAGCTCCGATAACGAACTTGCCCACCCATTAAGTAAACCGCAGGTTATTCGCTCTTCCTTCGTGTCCTTTCCACTTTCCAGCTTCGCATCACCGGGTGACCCATTATAGCCTGATGCTTCCGGACTATAGACCACCGATGCCCATATATTTGACAAAAACGTTCCGAATAGTCGTTATAAGTAGAAATATTGACACTGTGTACCGTAAGTGTACGAAATGATGGCCGACCCCAAATAGTTAATATTTGCCAACCTGCGGGAAGCCACCGAAAGATTATAAATATTAGTTTTGATGTATATAAGACACATAGATTAGCCAACTATCAACTGCATCCACAAGTCACAACTTCCATAATATGACAAGCTGGGCAGAGTCTACCATTTTCGTTTTGGAAGCCATATTAGCTGAAATTTATTATTTTTTTGGTCCAATTGAGAATTTTCATAAATAAAAGAAATGCTCAATTAATTTACTGGCTTTTTAAATAATTTTTTGTAATTAATTTTTTAATTGAATTTTTAGTTTTTCAATGAGTTAATTGTGTCTTTTTAACTTTTAATTTTTTAATTGAATTTTTTGTTTTTCAATTTGACCCGATTCGACCTTGAATTGATCATTTTCAAGGTGAAGGTCAGGTTGGGGTCACAATTTAACCCGTCCATGACACTTCCCGTAGGTAGCAAGTTTGAGCTCAATCGGTTCGAGTCTATAAAGGACACACACATATATATCATTTGTTGGTACCCGTTTCAAGGTGAAGATCACCTCGGGCGGAAAAACAGATCCGATGAAAATCTCCCACGTTCCTAGGAAGCAAAGAATCACACAACACACTCATGTCTGGATACAGTCACGCTGACGACCGGACACAGACGTAAGAATCATATTGCACACATACGCTCTTTATCAACGACACTGCGGATACGAACGCTCTTTAACTATCAACGCGATTAACCCCACAGTGCCGTTTTTTGTGACTGAGAGTGGAGAACGGGTACTCGGAGCTTCTCCAAAATGCCGCGACGACCATTCCCGTGGGTTTTTTCCCTTAGATGGGAAGTTTGAGCCCAATCGGTCCAGCCGATTTCGAGTCTATAGAGGACAAATATATATACACATTTATTTACGGAAGTCTCAAAATATATAGTAGACTAGCAGGTTAGCCCGCCACTGGCGGCATTCGTCCCATGGCTTTGTTCGAAAAAGCAATTGCAACAGGTTCCGAGACACTTGTGCAACATTTGTACCAAATTTCATGGAAATCAGCAAGTTTTACCCGATTTGACCTTGAATTGACAATTTTGTAGGTCAAGGTCAGGTCGTGGTCATGATTTGACCCGTCCAAAACACTCCTTGGACAAAAGTACAGAAATCCGCCAGTTTTACCCAATTTGACCTTGAATTGACCAGTTTGAAGGTAAATGTCACATCAGGGTCACGATTTGACCCATCCGTGACACTTTCGGGACAAATGTACCAATAGGTAGCAAGTTTGGGCTCAATCGGTTGACCCGTCCCGAGTTGACCATTTTGCTTCCATAGAATTTTTAACAGTGTATCGAAAATAATAACCCTGGGGCCCAATATGAAGCAGCTTAGAAAACACAAAGAACAGCTGAGCCCCAAAATTTATTAACACATGATTTCGCATTCAAATCGATTTATGTCGATAAAACTCTTATTTTTCAAAATTTCAAGCTGAGACTTCGTGTGACTGCGTGTAATACTTATATATTCTTAAAATGACACAGTCCAACACGTAATTATGTTTTAGATGGAAGAAATTAAATGTTTTCGATGCTAAATTTTAACATAGGATTTCCCATTAAAATCGATTTATGTCGATAAAACTCTTATTTTTCAAAATTTTAAGCTGAGACTTGGTGTGTATGTGTGTAATACTTACATATTCTTAAAATGACAGAATCCAACATGTAATTATGTTTTTGACAAAAGAAATTAAATTTTTTCGATGCTAAATTTCGAGCGATAACTTTGAATTGTAAACAAACGCTCTTTTATAGCGACGTGTCATATACAAACGCTCATTAAATTATCACTTGATTAACCCCCGCCGTGTTTGCAGTGATTTTATTGATTGGGAGTGGAGAATGAGTGCTCAGAGCTAGTCCAAAATGCGACGTGGACGATCCCCGTGGCTTTTTACCCTTATATACGAAGTTTGAGCTTGATCCGACCAGTCGTTTTCGATTCTATAAAGTACCCACACACATATATATATATATACAGAAGTCTCAAAATATATAGTAGACTAGCAGGTTAGCCCGCCACTGGCGGCATTCGTCCCATGGCTTTGTTCGAAAAAGCAATTGCAACAGGTTCCGAGACACTTTGTACCAAATTTCGTCGAAATCAGCAAGTTTTACCCGATTTGACAATTTTGTAGGTCAAGGTAAGGTCGTGGTCATGATTTGACCCGTCCAAAACACTCCCCGGACAAAAGTACAGAAATCCGCCCGTTTTACCCAATTTGACCAGTTTGAAGGTCAATGTAACATAGGGGTCACGATTTGACCCGTCACTGACACTTTTGGGACAAATGTACCCATAGGTAGCAAGTTTGGGCTCAATCGGTTGACCCGTCCCGACTTGACCATTTTGCTATGAAGCAGCTTAGAAAACACAAAGAACAGCTGAGCCCCAAAATTTATTAACACATGATTTCGCATTCAAATCGATTTATGTCGATAAAACTCTTATTTTTCAAAATTTCAAGCTGACACTTTGTGTGAGTGCGTGTAATACTTATATATTCTTAAAATGACACAGTCCAATACGTAATTATGTTTTAGATGGAAGAAATTAAATTTTTTCGATGCTAATTTTAACATAGGATTTCCCATTAAAATCGATTTATGTCGATAAAACTCTTATTTTTCAAAATTTTAAGCTGAGACTTGGTGTGTATGTGTGTAATACTTACATATTCTTACAATGACAGAGTCCAACACGTATTATGTTTTTGAAAAAAGAAATTAATTTTTTTCGATGCTAAATTTCGAGCGATAACGTTGCGTTGAATTGTAAACAAACGCTCTTTTATAGCGACGCGTCATTTACAAATGCTCATTAAATTATCACTTGATTAACCACCGCAGTGCCGTTTTTTGTGACTGAGAGTGGAGAACGGGTGCTCTCAGCTTCTCCAAAACGCCGCGACGACGATTCCCGTGGGTTTTTACCCTTAGATGGGAAGTTTGAACTCAATCGAGCCAGCCGTTTTAGAGTCTATAAAGTACACACATATATATATACTGGCGTGGTTCGTCTCATGGCTTTGTCAGAAACATGACTTTTTGTTTTTCAATGAGTTAATTCTGCCCTTTTAATCAAGAGAAATAATGGTCTCACCATGGACCAATAACAATTCAAGTACAACATTTGGGAATTTTTCCCCACACCATTTCAATTTCCTGAGTAACTGGATTTGCATTTTTCTGTCTATACATTCACTCATCAAAGAGTTTCTTAATACATTAATTATAGTTGTTGATTGATTCGTTAATTGAACTGAATGGTCAGAATACAGAACTGAAAACGTGAGGAGACACATGAGATAATCAATGAGTTAATTCTGCCTTTTTATCAAGAGAAACGATAGTCTCATCATGGACCAATAACAATTCAAGTACAACATTTGGGAATTTTTCCCCACACCAATTCAATTTCCTGAGTAACTGGATTTGCATTTTTCTGTCTATACATTCACTCATCAAAGAGTTTCTTAATACATTAATTATAGTTGTTGATTAATTCGTTAATTGAACTGAGTGGTCAGAATACAGAACTCAAAACGTGAGGAGACACATGAGATAATCAATGAGTTAATTCAAGTACAACATTTGGGAATTTTTCCCCACACCATTTCAATTTCCTGAGTAACTGGATTTGCATTTTTCTGTCTATACATTCACTCATCAAAGAGTTTCTTAATACATTAATTATAGTTGTTGATTGATTCGTTAATTCTGCCTTTTTATCAAGAGAAACGATAGTCTCATCATGGACCAAATAACAATTCAAGTACAATATTTGGGAATTTTTCCCCACACCAATTCAATTTCCTGAGTAACTGGATTTGCATTTTTCTGTCTATACATTCACTCATCAAAGAGTTTCTTAATACATTAATTATAGTTGTTGATTGATTCGTTAATTGAACTGAGTGGTCAGAATACAGAACTCAAAACGTGAGGAGACACATGAGATAATCAATGAGTTAATTCTGCCTTTTTATCAAGAGAAACGATAGTCTCATCATGGACCAATAACAATTCAAGTACAACATTTGGGAATTTTTCTCCACACCAATTCAATTTCCTGTGTAACTGGGTTTGTATTTTTCTGTCTATACATTCACTCATCAAAGAGTTTCTTAATACATTAATTATAGTTGTTGATTGATTCGTTAATTGAACTGAGTGGTCAGAATACAGAACTCAAAACGTGAGGAGACACATGAGATAATCAATGAGTTAATTCTGCCTTTTTATCAAGAGAAACGATAGTCTCATCATGGACCAATAACAATTCAAGTACAACATTTGGGAATTTTTCTCCACACCAATTCAATTTCCTGTGTAACTGGGTTTGTATTTTTCTGTCTATACATTCACTCATCTAAGAGTTTCTTAATACATTAATTATCGTTGATTAGTTCGTTAATTGAACTGAGTGGTCAGAATACAGAACTCAAAACGTGAGGAGACACATGAGATAATCAATGAGTTAATTCAAGTACAACATTTGGGAATTTTTCCCCACACCAATTCAATTTCCTGAGTAACTGGATTTGCATTTTTCTGTCTATACATTCACTCATCAAAGAGTTTCTTAATACATTAATTATAGTTGTTGATTGATTCGTTAATTGAACTGAATGGTCAGAATACAGAACTGAAAACGTGAGGAGACACATGAGATAATCAATGAGTTAATTCTGCCTTTTTATCAAGAGAAACGATAGTCTCATCATGGACCAATAACAATTCAAGTACAACATTTGGGAATATTTCCCCACACCAATTCAATTTCCTGTGTAACTGGATTTGCATTTTTCTGTCTATACATTCACTCATCTAAGAGTTTCTTAATACATTAATTATCGTTGTTCATTGATTCATTAATTAAACTGAGTGGTCAGAATACAGAACTGAAAAAGTGAGGAGATAATGAGTTAATTCTGCCTATTTAATCAAGAGAAATGATAGTCTCATCATGCATGGACCAATAACAATTCAAGTACAACATTTGGGAATTTTTCCCCGCACCAATTCAATTTCCTGAGTAACTGGATTTGCATTTTTCTGTCTATACATTCACTCATCAAAGAGTTTCTTAATACATTAATTATAGTTGTTGATTGATTCGTTAATTGAACTGAATGGTCAGAATACAGAACTGAAAACGTTAGGAGACACATGAGATAATCAATGAGTTAATTCTGCCTTTTTATCAAGATAAACGATAGTCTCATCATGGACCAATAACAATTCAAGTACAACATATGGGAATTTTTCCCCACACCAATTCAATTTCCTGTGTAACTGGATTTGCATTTTTCTGTCTATACATTCACTCATCTAAGAGTTTCTTAATACATTAATTATCGTTGTTCATTGATTCGTTAATTAAACTGAGTGGTCAGAATACAGAACTGAAAACGTGAGGCGACACATGAGATAAATAATCAAGTGAATGAACCAGATTGTGTGCAGAGCGATAATGTGGAATGTACAACGAATGAAAATGTTGGAAGAGATATCAATATAACCACTAAGCGCACCCACATCGAATGAAAGGGGAGGTCTCAAAAATCGAAGACAATGTTTTGGTTTTTCAATGAGTTAATTCTGCCGTTTTAATCAAGAGAAATTGGCCGTCGACAGTTCGTAAGGAGTTAAACGATGTTGGATCTTCCACTTCATGCAGCAGCATTCTCAAGAAAAACAAACATTGCTGTTGTGTAGGATGAACAGTGTAGACCCTACCGAGAGCACAGTCTTTGAACACGCCCATTACTCCTTCGACGGGTTCACCATTTCGCTTTTGAAAATTTACCTCAGTGCTTCTGGGTAGACAACGTTCCTAGTTTTCCCTTCTGGTGCATAAACGAACAGACTGGAGGGGGAGCCGACCCGTGAGCATGCAACCTATAGCTGTCCATGTGAGAAACAGGGACTCTGAAGTTGGAGGCCAACAACTTTAAGTGTCTGTCCTTGTGATTTGTTGATTGACATTGCAAAGCTCAATCGAACTGGGAACTGAAGCCGGCGGAACTGTATTGGCGACTCAGTGGGAATCAATGGAATCCTAGGGAGAAAAACATGCTCCCCTTTCACACATCCAGTGAGAATAGTTGCCTCAATGATATGAGGTGATATTTTCTTGATAGAAAGTTGTGTACCATTACACAACTTAGGTGGTTCAAGATTTCGGAGCAACATGATTGGTGCACCTACCTTCAACTGCAACTGATGAGGTGGCATGCCTGGGGGTTTGAGTGAATTGAGAAACTCAGTCGGGTAATTTACAATTTCTGATTGGTCTGGAATGGTATCAATGGAGTGCATAGAATGAAGCTGTCCAGGGACTTGTTCCAACAACTTCAAGTTAACCTCGTCAACAATATCATTTGTAGGAGCTAGGATGGCTCTCTCACAGAGCCATGTGTGATCCGAGAGCTTGCTAGGAAGATCTATGAAAACATTCACAATAAGCTCATCAAGAGAGGAAACAATCGAGCTCAAAGCAGATAGATCTATTCGTCCTTCGGCATCAGAATTGCACTTGCCATCGCCAATTCTGAGTAACTGGTCGGAAAAATATGCAGCCACGTCATTACCAAACAGATGCGCCCTCATGTTAATTGTCAGCTTGAGTATTCGAACACTCTTCCAAAGGTAAGATGATTTGATGCAAGCTTTTAATTCATCAGCCTTTGTGCCTTTTGGTACAATAGGCAGAGTTTGTCGGAAGTCTCCAGACAATAGTAAGGTTATGCCACCCATAATATTGTTACAGCCCCTTATATCTTGCAGTGTTCGATCCAGTGCCTCGAATGCCCTCTTATGTGACATAGTACACTCATCCCAGACAATCAACACAGCCTCTCTCAACAGGTGAGCAAGACCAGTACCCTTGCTTATATTACATGTTGGAGTATCGCTCGCATTCAAATTTAGTGGCAGTTTGAATGTTGAATGTGCAGTTCTACCTCCAGGAAGAAGTGTTGCAGCTATGCCAGAGGATGCAACTGCAACAGCGATTTTCCTTTCTTCCCTGACTGTCGCCAATATAAGGTTGGTTACAAACGTTTTCCCAGTGCCCCCGGGAGCGTCGAGAAAATAAATACCACCAAGGTGATTGGCAACACTCTGCAGTATGGTCACATAACAGTGTCGCTGCTCTGGGAGAAGATTTGGTTCGCCCGATGACAAGAGTTTGTTCGATGGTATCTAAATCATACGACAGTTCACGTAGCACCTCTCTGGGCAGTGCAGACATGCGAGAATGTTGAGTGCGAGGGAGACCGAAAGTGTGGAGCTCTGGTCCCCCAAGAGCCAGGATTTTGTTTTCGATCTCGATGAGAGAAGCATTGAAAATATCATCGTTGAATGAAACGTCAATGCCAGGATTTGAAACCTGCAACCTGTACTTAAGATCCTCCGAGAGGTTTTCTCTGAATTGGAGCCACAATTCAAGAGGATTGGCAATACCACATATGTGCAAGAGAGTCGCAAACAAACTACGCAAACTCCTAGGAGACTTTGATATGGCTGCCTCTGTCATCATTGCCTCCCATTGATGGTCGTCTTCCAATAGTCCCCTTTTGAAGCACGCTTCTCTGTAGCTAAGACATAATTGGCCGTCGACAGTTCGCAAGGAGTTAAAAGATGTTGGACCTTCCACTTCATGCAGCAGTATTCTCAAGAAAAAACATTCCTGTTGTGTGGGATGAACAGTGTAGACCCTACCGAGAGCATAGTCTTTGAACACGCCCATGACTCCTTCGACTGGTTCACCACGCTTGCGGCGGACCCATCGATTATTGACAAAGGTGAAATAAGATGGGAGGTCACATAGTCCAGGAGATATTGGTCAACCTCTGCACCCCCCCCAGGACTCAACTTCACCCCACTAATTTTCTTCCTTAAGGTATCCTCTAATTTTTTTCACTTGTTAACAAGAAAAAAAAGTGGCCGCAGAGACTCCAGACAAGATGGCGTCCATCATGGCGGCCATTTTTTTTAAATGCACCATGTCTCTTTGATCGCCGTTATAGTAAAGATGATGTCACATGCGGTCTTGTTTTCAGCTCTATTCGTTATGCTAATATACAGCCCTTACAAATTAGCCAAAAATCCGACACCAGAATCCAATATGGCGACCAAGATGGCCGCCGAAATGTGAAAATATGCTATTTTTCTGACATGTTACCACCTTTCGTTTGTCTCTGTGGGAAAATGTTGGCATTTTTGCGTCATGTTATACATTTATCATATAGAGGAGTCATTTTCGACCACATGGGGACCATAATATACATTCATTGCGGGATATTTTTGTCCGATATCACGTTTTCCCAAATGCCGGTATAATAGGTCAAAGCCGAATCTACGTTAATAATGCGATGTAATGTTTCGAATCAATGAATGTTATTGCTATTATAACAACACCCATGCATATATATGTGCAGGAGATACTCGAGCTATGATTCCTCTTATACCTGAGTTGAGGAATATTTACCCAAATCCAAGATGGCTGCCAAAATGGCCACCAGAAATAAAAAATCGCCGAAAATCACCGATTTTAACATCAGTGAGCATTATTGTCATGAAAACCCCACACCTGCTTACTATTGTGAGTTGGGAACACCTAGGCGAAGAACGTTCCTTGTACCATATCCAATTAAAAGTACCCCAAATCCAAAATGGCGCCCACAATGGCGGACAGATTTTGAAAAATCACCGAAATTGCCTCATATTCACATCATTGGGCATTATTGTCGAGACAACTCCACCCATGCATACAGTTGAGTTGGAAATACTGAGGTGAAGTAATTACCTTAAATCTCAAGCAAGAAATGGTTTTCCATATCGAAGATGGCGGCCAAAATGGCGACCGAAATTTGAAAATACGCCTACATTCCTTTACTTTCTTAGGATGGGCGTTATTGTTTCGCGATTTCTACCCACCATTACATGTTGATATGTATGAATTATTCATTAGGATTAGGATTAGGCCAAACTGGCGGCCATAAATTGAAAAGAAGCCGATATTATCACATACTAATTTCAACTTTTTGTCATAATATCGATTTGTATAGACGAAACGGTACATACTATAAGCCATATATTAGTTCCAATGTAAGTCGTAGCCTTTTGGAATGATGAAAACCCACAATCGCGATGTGGCATTTCAAAATCCATTCTCCAATAAGGGCTCATACTGGCCGTAACCGTATATAGGTGCTCCGAATAGTCATATTATGACTTCCAAGAATAAACAAACAGTACCTGAGCTTATTCTGAATTGCCACATTCAGCATTATCTAGACCCGTTTCCGTCTCTTCGTCAGATTAATCTATCTCACTCACAACAACAGTTTACTACACTTCTTTGTAGAAGGGTGCCACTAATCGGAATGTTTCAAACAATACATATGCCGGTGTCCAGCTCACGTGTTTGTTTCGAAAGCTTGGAATTCTTAGCGAGCTTCATTCGTGGTATAGCTTATGGTATAAATCAGATGCTACATATGGGGTATAGGCATCATCTTGTGAGATACACTAGAAAGGTATCCGGTCGATGCGTATACTAGCTTTCAGAAGGATCTATCTGCGTATTGTCAGCTTTGGTTGCCCAATGGGGATAACAACGTGTACACCTGGTGATCTTCCCAAACAGCTACTTCCCAATATATGGTTCATCAATTCGCATACTCATCTAATGCACTGACGTACCCGGACAACTTCTGAATATGGCTTCGAGTGTTGAAAGCCCGACATTTGACGGATGCATTTCTACTAAGGCGTAGAAGACCATAATGCATAATATACCCAAACTCCTTGAACATGATCATAAGAACAAGCTTGTTGGCGTCCAGCAATCGTCTCATCGAACAGATCCAAGCAGATGATAACAATACACACGGTGCTAGTTTGTGGGTATGTGTCATGATAGTGGAAATGAAATTGGACCACGATTGCACCGCCCCTTATTTTGTTATGTTTTAGATTCAGACAGGATCTCATGTGTGGCTTTGCTTTCCTTGTATGCTAAGATTGTATGTTCCCATCCGTTTGGAAGCCGTTCTTAAACAGCTGGACCAGGCGTGTGCCATTGGCTACTGCTGTATAAGCCCCACCAAGACTGGAGTATAGTCTTAAAGGCGATACCTTTGATAGTTTGATATGTCATACTCACGCTGGGTGATATGGTTCAAGAAAGTACAAATGCTCTTGCATTCAGTTCAACAAACGTTGGTACACCAAGTGATTTCTTGGTAACATCACCATTGCGAACATTTTCCTGCATGAGACATTAACTGCTATATTCTAAAGTTATATATATAAAGCTATATGACCATAAAGGTCGCGTTTCCTAACGTCCACAGCCATTGCCATCGAGACTGTAAATTGTTCTTTAAATACATAGTGAAATAAATGCACCACAGTTCCTGACATTTTCTTGAATAATACCGCCAACATAATAACACTAACACTGAGAGAGGATAACAAAAAACGCATACATTCATGCTATAAAGACATTATCCTTCAGTCCATCCGACTGTTTTGAGGGAGGCTAGCATAGTATTATCCAGACAAAAATGTACGTAGTTGAATCAGAAAGGCTTCGAAACGGATGTGGAAATACAATCTTACCACACCAAATAAAACCGACACGCATGACATTCTAAATCTTAAACATGCACCAGGTGTAGGGGTGGTGTATACCGTGGCCCATTTCATTCCCACTATCATGGCGCATGTCCATAAACTAGCACGCGAGCATTGGTTCTCTCTGCTGGGAGATATTCGACGAGACAAATGCGGGGCGTCACACAGGTTGCTTCGGATCATGGTCAAGAAGTGTGGTAGTCTGTACACTATGGTCTTCTCCTTAGCAGATAGACATCTGCCCAAGGGAATGAGACAGCTAGCAACCTTCGAAACACTGTCGAAGTTGTCCACATATGCCAATACGTTCGCTGAGTTTGTGAGTTGACGAACCATCTATTGGGAAGTGACTAGCTAACTGGTTCGCCAGGTGTACATGTCGTTATCCCCATGGGGTATGAGACACATACCTAGAGATGACCTTCTGTAAGCTTGTATAATCATCGGTCATATGCCTTCATAGTTCAAGATGACGCACAAATATCACATTGAGCAAATATTTAAAATCGTAAGCTAGACACCGGAAAATGAATTGTTTGAAACGTTATGATTAGAGGGACCCTACTCCCAGGAAGTGGTGAATACTTTGTCGGTGTGAGCTACCTAGATTTATCAAACAAAGAAATGGAAGCTGGTCCATATAACTATGGACGTGACGTGGCAAATCAGAATCTGTTATCAGGTAATTGTTCTGATATAACTATTCGGCGCACCTACGCTTACGGCCATTATCGGCGCTAAGTGGAGAATGGATTTCGAAATGCCACATCGCGATATTAATTGTGGTTTTCATCTTTCCAGAAGGATACGAGCTATGTTATGCATTATGATACCTTCAAGTTGAACTGGTAGATGGTGTATGTACAGTTTCGTCCATACATACCGATATTATGACAAAAAGTTGAAATTCAGATGTGAAAATATCGATTTCTTTTCAAATTGTAGCCGCCAATTTAGCAACGATATTGGCTGTGAGTATCAATTCCCAAACCCTAATGAATACTTCATGTCACTATTCCATATCAACATGTAATGGTGGATAGAAATCGCGAAACAATAACGCCCATCGTAAGAAAGTAAAGGAATGTAGACTTGTTTTCAAATTTCGGGCGCCATTTTGGCCGCCATCTACGATTTGGAAAACAATTTCTTGCATGAGATGTAAGGTAATAACTTCACCTCAGTATTTCCAACTCAACTGTAAGCATGGGTGGAGTTGTCTCGACAATAATGCCCAATGATGTGAATATGAGGGAATTTCGGTGATTTTTCAAAATCTGTCCGCCATTGTGGGCGCCATTTTGGATTTGGGGTACTTTTATTTGGATATGGTACAAGGAAAGTTCATCGCCTAAGTGTTTCCAACTCACAATAGTAAGCAGGTGTGGAGTTTTCATGACAATAATGCTCACTGATGTTAAAATCGGCGATTTTCGGCGATTTTTTATTTCTGGTGGCCATTTTGGCCGCCATATTGGATTTGGGGTAAATATTCCTCAACTCAGGTTTAAGAGGAATCATAGCTCGAGTATCTCCTGCACATATATATGCATGGGTGTTGTTATAATAGCAATAACATTCATTGATTCGAAACATTACATCGCGTTATTAACGTAGATTCGGCTTTGACCTATTATACCGGCATTTGGGAAAACGTGATATCGGACAAAAATATCCCGCAATGAATGTATATTATGGTCCCCATGTGGTCGAAAATGACTCCTCTATATGATAAATGTATAACATGACGCAAAGATGCCAATATTTTCCCACAGAGACAAACGAAAGATGGTAACATGTCAGAAAAATAGCATATTTTCACATTTCGGCGGCCATCTTGGCCGCCATATTGGATTCTGGTGTCGGATTTTTGGCTAATTTGTAAGGGCTGTATATTAGCATAACGAATCGAGCTGAATACAAGACCGCATGTGACATCATCTTTACTATAACGGCGATCAAAGAGACATGGGGCATTTAAAAAAAATGGCCGCCATGATGGACGCCATCTTGTCTGGAGTCTCTGCGGCCACTTTTTTTTCTTGTTAACAAGTGAAAAAAATTAGAGGATACCTTAAGGAAGAAAATTAGTGGGGTGAAGTTGAGTCCTGGGGGGGGGTGGGTGCAGAGGTTGACCAATATCTCCTGGACTAACAGTACAAAATTGTGTTGGCAAAATCATCTTCTTGGCAAAGTTTGAAAAAGGCAGTGAGTGTCGTCTCTTTTGGTGCCGATACAACTTGTGCCGCTGTTTGTTCGGTGAAGTACACTCTCTGTCCATTTTCTAAATGCACAGCAAGTCGAAAAACGGCTGGGTGTCTATCGTGGATGGGGAAGTCAAAAATGCGCCAAAACGCTTCATTGGTACTGATGTACCTACCCATTTGAAACTGACTCAACTCGTCCTTTGTTCTCATGTCTCGTAGGGCGAACATAGCCGCATCTGATCCCTTATTGATGTATTTGCATACATACTTTATAGCTTTTACAGAGTTGCAAAACTCAACGTTTATGTGTGCGTTAAAGATTTTTGATAACATGGGACAATATGGAACAACCCACCTATTGTCTGCAACAAAATCCTGTCCATTTTTTAAGTTTTATATTGGCGACATTTCCACCATCATCTGGCGATCTCCTCCTGTAAAGTGGATAGCCATCATGGCCAGTTTGCGTTTCTAAGAGGAACGCCCGAGGGTACCGCTTCGTACATTTTCGATCTTTCATGCAGGGCGAATTGAAATTGAATGGACCACATGGACCGTGTATCATCTGAGCCTTCACAGTCTCGAACAATTCTGGATCCTCATCAGGATCAGGAAATTCGGCAGAAATGAAGCTGTCGATCTGCTCAGGGCGTATTTTCTGTTTAAGCCAAGTTAAAATGTGTGCATGTGGTAGTCCTCTCTTTTGCCATTCAACCGTATACATATCGCACACAGGTTGGCCGAAAATGTGCGATTTCTTCAAAAGGTTCATGAGCTTCGTCAATTTCAGACGGAACACTCTAGATGTCAAGTCATGCCTGTCTTTAGAAACCTGGCCCTCGAACAATTCAACATTCAACTCCTGCCATGCAGGGTTGCACGTGAATGTGATGAAAAGGTCCGGACGACCGAAGTGCCTGACAAATGTCATAGCATCCTGCGTCTTCTCCTGCATATATCGCGGGCTACCTGTGAATGTCGACGGGAGGATTACCAGTTGGCCGACTCCGGCTCTTTCCTGATCATTATTTATGCTATCACAGAGGTGTATATATGAATCTGCACGGAGTTTCTGTTGGTTGTTCCGAATATAGAGGAGTCTTTCACCCTCCACTTTGGCGTACATATCCACAGCAAACTGACTGAACAGGTTCCGGCTTCTCTGCAATTGGTTGAAGGACCCATCATGAACCATGAAATGATAGGAATAAAAGTCCTTGCATGACACATTCTTGTTGCCGATTGAGTGTGGTATAGCGAACTTATATCCGTCTTCACCGAAGACACATAGGAGGGGATATTGGAGAGGGTCGTACGATCTATGTGTCTCGCAAATGCGAAGTATAGTGTCGTCACGAAGCTTTAAAACAATATCACGCCTACCATGCTCTGCGCCTGCTAAAACGACCGCTATCTCATTGGACGCATGTTCATTAAATCGACCACTGTGTTGATTGAGTGGTCTTCTGTCAGCGTCTATGACCACCTGCAAATTTGGTGTGTTGTGGGTTTCTAGCGCATATTTAAAACTGGACACATAAGAGTTGTGTTGATGGATCATTTGCTGGAGAGTGTATATAACTTCAGGTCTGGTGCCATCAGACAAAGCGGAACGGAGTTCTACCTCTCTATTAAAATCACCAACAAAGTATATCTGCATGTATTGAGGTTGTGCATCATCATTGGGTTGTAGAGGGCCGATGCGATGGTAAACCTGACCTTGAACTTTGAACGTTGGCATATACACACCTTCAGTTATGATATTTGCCCCAAAAGAAGTCATTTGGAATGCAGCATTATATTTCTGGATGTTCTTGAGAAAATGTTTAGATTCTGGGGTTGAACCACGAAGCAGGTCTTGAAGAGGTTCAGGTAGGTCAGCATGTTGTTCAAGCATAACTTTGGCATTCAAGCAGCACATCCCTGGTGGTTCACCTTGCCATTTGAAAGCGCGACAATGTTGACACAATTCGGTCATTCGGGCAATCTGCAAAATTCTGTGCGACTTGTAGTCGATATGAGGGTCATAAACGAAAGTCTCAAAATATATAGTACTAGCAGGTTAGCCCGCCACTGGCGGCATTCGTCCCATGGCTTTGTTCGAAAAAGCAATTGCAACAGGTTCCGAGGCAGCAAATTTCGGCAATAGTCAGAAACATGACAATTTTAATTGAATTTTTTGTTTTTCAATAAGTTAATTATTTTGTTTTTCAATGAGTTAATTGTGCCTTTTTAATTTTTTAATTGAATTTTTTTTTTTTTTAATTTTACCCGATTTTTTTTGGTTTTTCAAGGAGTTAATTCAATTTTACCCGATTTTGTTTTGTTTTTCAATGAACCCGTCCATGACACTTCCCATATTTAGCAAGTTTGAGCTCAATCGGTTCGAGTCTATAAAGGACACACACATATATATGACACTTCCCGTAGGTAGCAAGTTTGAGCTCAATCGGCATTCCCTGGAATTTCCCAGTCAATATTTAGCAAGTTTGAGCTCAATCGGTTCGAGTCTATATTACCTACGGGAAGTGTCATATATATGAGTGTGTCCTTTAAAAGGACACACTCATATATATGACACTTCCCGTAGGTAGCAAGTTTGAGCTCAATCGGCATTCCCTGGAATTTCCCAGTCACCAACGCGGTGTAATTTTGGTACATATATAGAGACCAATTGTCCATCGGCTGTCATGTGTAGTAAAGATGTCTTATAAGCCGACATTGCCGTGAGGATGCCCGTCCCTACACGCGTTATATATATATATATATAAGTCTCAAATTATATAGTAGATTGGCAGATTCCAGTAGCTTTATAACGGTATATCTGGGTAGAAATCTGATGCCATATTCGTGATTATCTGGGATGATTTCGGTATATACCGAAGTGTAAAAACAAAGCGCGCCATCCGTGCTCGCAGGGAATAAATTTCGAGCGATAACGTTTGCGTAAATACGAAATTGTGAGTGTTGGTTTGTAACCGGGATTTCTGAGAAGCATTATGCCTATAACTACTCCCCCCCCCTAAGCCCCTGACCTAAGTGTCATACATACTATAACAATGATGTTGTAAGAGCTCCAATAAATCTCCCCGCATAGGCAAGCACTCAATGTTCCCGTATATAACTCTGCAGATGCTAATAACGTTGAATGGGAAACAGACGCTCTTTATAGTGATGCGTCAAAAACAAACGCTCATTAAATAATCACTTGATTAACCCCCGCCGTGCCTTTGCTGTGATTTGGGAGTGGATAAAGGGTGCTCTGAGCTTCCCCAAAACGTGACCACGGCGGTGTCGGTGGGATTTTACACTTACATACGAAAATTGAGCTCAATCTGTACACGCGTTTTGGATTCTATGAAGTACCCACACACATATATATATATATACGGAGTTTTCAAAATATATAGTATAGATTAGCCGATGAGCCCGACGTTGTCCGGGCTATTCAAAAACCAAATTTCAAGTCGATAGCTCTACCCGTTTCCGAGATCTGGTCTGCGCATGCGCGAAGCTGGCGTCGCACGGGCTCGGCGACCCGATAAAATTCGTATCCGGGGCAAGATACATTCACATACCAAATTTCAAGTCGATAGCTCCACCCGTTTCCGAGATCTCGTCTGCGCATGCGCGAAGCTGGCGTCGCACGGGCTCGGCGACCCGATAAAATTCGTATCCGTGGGCAAGATACATTCACATACCAAATTTCAAGTCGATACCTCCACCCGTTTCCGAGATCTCGTCTGCGCATGCGCGAAGCTGGCGTCGCACAGGCTCGGCGACCCGATAAAATTTGTATCCGGGGCATGATACATTCACATACCAAATTTCAAGTCGATAGCTCCACCCGTTTCCGAGATCTCGTCTGCGCATGCGCGAAGCTGGTGTCGAACGGGCTCGGCGACCCGATAAAATTTGTATCCGGGGCAAGATACATTCACATACCAAATTTCAAGTCGATAGCTCCACCCGTTTCCGAGATCTCGTCTGCGCATGCGCGAAGCTGGCGTCGCACGGGCTCGCCAATATGACAACGTCCACCGCCTGGTCAAACTACACACACGTACCAAGTTTCGTCCCGATCGGTCGAGAATCGTAGATTTGTATAAATGACAGACAAACAGACAAACAGACAGACAGAGGTCTTCAAAATATAAATGAGACTAGCCGATGAGCCCGACGTTGTCCGGGCTATTCAAAAACCAAATTTCAAGTCGATAGCTCTACCCATTTCCGAGATCTGGTCTGCGCATGCGCGAAGCTGGCGTCGCACGGGCTCGGCGACCCGATAAAATTTGTGTCCGTGGCAAGATACATTCACATACCAAATTTCATGTCGATAGCTCCACCCGTTTCCGAGATCTCGTCTGCGCATGCACGAAGCTGGCGTCGCACGGGCTCGGCGACCCGATAAAATTCGTATCCGGGACAAGATACATTCACATACCAAATTTCAAGTCGATAGCTCCACCCGTTTCCGAGATCTCGTCTGCGCATGCGCGAAGCTGGCGTCGCACGGGCTCGGCGACCCGATAAAATTCGTATCCGGGGCAAGATACATTCACATAGCAAATTTCAAGTCGATAGCTCCACCCGTTTCCGAGATCTCGTCTGCGCATGCGCGAAGCGGGCGCCGCACGGGCTCACCAATACGACAACGTCCACCGCCTGGTCAAACTACACACACGTACCAAGTTTGGTCCCGATCGGTCGAGAATCGTAGATTTGTATAAATGACAAACATACAGACAAACATACAGACAGACAGAGGTCTTCAAAATATATATGAGACTAGCCGATGAGCCCGACGTTGTCCGGGCTATTCAAAAACCAAATTTCAAGTCGATAGCTCTACCCAGCCCGACGATTTCAAGTCGATAGCTCTACCCGTTTCCGAGATCTGGTCTGCACATGCACGAAGCTGGCGTCGCACGGGCTCGGCGACCCGATAAAATTTGTATCCGGGGCAAGATACATTCACATACCAAATTTCAAGTCGATAGCTCCACCCGTTTCCGAGATCTCGTCTGCGCATGCGCGAAGCTGGCGTCGCACGGGCTCGGCGACCCGATAAAATTCGTATCCGGGGCAAGATACATTCACATACCAAATTTCAAGTCGCCCGACGTTGTCCGGGCTATTCAAAAACCAAATTTCAAGTCGATAGCTCCACCCGTTTCCGAGATCTGGTCTGCGCATGCGCGAAGCTGGCGTCGCACGGGCTCGGCGACCCGATAAAATTCGTATCCGGGGCAAGATACATTCACATACCAAATTTCAAGTCGATAGCTCCACCCGTTTCCGAGATCTGGTCTGCGCATGCGTGAAGCTGGCGTCGCACGGGCTCGGCGACCTGATAAAATTTGTATCCGGGGCAAGATACATTCACATACCAAATTTCAACTTGATAGCTCCACCCGTTTCCGTGATCTGGTCTGCGCATGCGCGAAGCTGGCGTCGCACGGGCTCGGCGACCTGATAAAATTTGTATCCGGGGCAAGATACATTCACATACCAAATTTCAAGTCGATAGCTCCACCCGTTTCCGAGATCTGGTCTGCGCATGCGCGAAGCTGGCGTCGCACGGGCTCGCCGACCCGATAAAATTCGTATCCGGGGCAAGATACATTCACATACCAAATTTCAAGTCGATAGCTTCACCCGTTTCCGAGATCTCGTCTGCGCATGCGCGAAGCGGGCGCCGCACGGGCTCGCCAATACGACAACGTCGACCACCTGGTCAAACCACACACACGTACCAAGTTTCGTCCCGATCGGTCGAGAATCGTAGATTTGTATAAATGACAGACATACAGACAAACAAACAAACAAACAAACAGACAGAGGTCTTCAAAATATATATGAGATAGATTAAAAACTAAGAGAAGCAGTCTGGGCCTCTGGGGTGTATTCATATTTATTTGAGCAAAGTTGAAAATAGAATGATAAAATAAAATAAAATGAAAAGCCACCCAGAAACACAGGAATATTTTTTTTTGGCCTTATTACCAGGTGAGTCCGAGATAGTATTCATTTTAAATAGAAATATAATGCAAGTATTATTTTCCTCACTAAAATTAGTGAGATCCAGACCGATAGCGGTCCAGTCTGTGTTCTTTTCAGTCATGTAATAACGAACCATATATATATAGACTATATCTGATTTTGTTACGTCACCAATTATTATCTAATACGACACTGCTGTTTTGAATTTTTGCGAGTGCTTTTGTCGCAGAGTAGATCGGTGGGCTTAAAGCATTAATGTCGTAATCTGAAATAAACATGTGTGTCTTTCAATGGCCGGCGTTCCAAATTGAGGGGAGTTACTATCAGAATTATGCAGAGTGAAGTTCATTCATAGCCGCGCTTTACATTTTATTGAGAACATAATTGTAACATTATGGACTGTCAAATATTTGCAATGGAGTGGCCTAAAATATAAATGTTGCGTGCAATGGGAAAATCTCAATCACTCTGGCTGGACTGGGGACAATACTGAAATTGAAATTTGTGATGCAAGCAAATGTTATTATATCGCGTTTAAATTGTCATAATATTACCGAGTACATACATGAATCTGATAATCCTCTATTTCATGAATCAACAAGAAACACATACTTATGAACAAAGCAGAAGATACATTCAGGTTATCGCAAATTCGGTCGATGGTGAAAGCTACATGATGACGTCGCTCGTTGAGTTTCATTGAAATCGACATGATGACATTTTTATGAATGAAATGGACATGATGAAATCGACAAGCTTCTTAGTATAGTACACATCTCACTCGGATTGCGCACACATGCAGCGTCATTAGTATAATGGTTAATTTCAGTAAAATACCCGCTCCAGACAACAACAAACAGTCTTGACTTTTGAATAATTTCAGTTTGATGTTGGTAGTTTATATTCTATAATAATTTGTTCAAAAGGAATGGCTTTTAAAAGTTTTTTATTTAGGTTTTAAGTCTGAGTCGGTGAGTTCGTAGTCTGTTTGCATTGTGAATCTCTGATTTCTCACATGCCTTGATGTACACGATTTATAAACGAAATTGTTATAGAACCCACTCTGTCGATGAACCCTTGTGCTTGTATGGAGTGTTATATATCATAATCACACCACGATATAAGGCCCAAGTCAATCTTATTTTATGGGAATACGCATCTATGAAGTTATTTTTAGGATTAAAAAGACAGATATATCCTAGCTTATGGATGTTTTTTAGCTGTGGTTCGTTAATTACACTAGCGTATGGTCATATTAGTATGACATGTAACTAATGGTTTTTACTGATTCTTAACATTGGGTGATAAGCCTAGATATGGTAATTGTATGCTAAACTTGGCCATGGGGCCTTTACTAACTTTTACTGTAGTCTGACTTGACGATCATGACTAGGACAAGCTTAACAAGAATGCAACCCAACACAGTACTCTTCGTTGATTAGCTGTATTGTTTCAGCATGCCACAGACGAGGAAGAGGGCAGCGGCTGCTGTTGCGGTTGTGACGGAGATGGTGGCAAGGACAAGGGGAAGACCTCGTCGGTCCATTGCGTCAGTGGCATCAGTTGTGGCAGCATCATTAGCTGTGACAATGACAGCTCCCATTACTATGGGTGCTGCAGGTGATGGACTGGTGTATTCTGTGGCGTCATCCTGGTCATGGCCTGCTTTATCTATTCCTGTGCCTCAACAGGTGGTGGCTCCTGCATATACCATCCTGCAGCAGGGCGACATTCCGGGGCTTGCCTTAACTATTCCAGTGCCTCAGCAGGTAGAGACTCACATCTCACAGGACAACATGCCATTGGTGACCATGTCTTCTAGTATCTCATGGAACCTGTCAACTTTCAACATACCTAACCTTCCAGACATGGGAGCTGACGGTACGACAGTCCAACCCCAAGATATCTCAGGCAGCTTTCCTATGGGTAATACAATGGTATTTACTTCTGTCGCTATTCCACTGGATGCTGAGATCCCCTCAAAATTAAAAGCAAAAATTTGGTCGAGGGAATCTATAGATCTGGCCACCTTGCTTCCAATGAACAGCTCAAGTGCTGATGATACATACATGATGCAATTCTCTGGGTTTCAGGGTCCTGTGTCAATAGCTATGACAAATATAGACCAATGGATTTCAGCATTTGAGATATTTATGTTTATCAGGGGGAAGCAACAGCCAAATGAATTTCCGGGGTTAGTCCGATACCAGTCATATAATCGCCATTTGGCTTCAATCGGTTCAGAGTGGGCATTTATGACCTGCATTTCCGGAAGCTGAAGCAAGCAAACCAGCAATTGACATGGGCCCATATAAACTGGGAGCTGCACATGCATTCGATTCGCTTTACTTACCCTGGAGCAGGTCCTGCCCGATTTGCGGCAATCAGGACTGGTCAACACAACAGCCTTTTCGTGTCAGAGCCCCCACCCCACACAGTCAGTCTTTCCAGGGAGGTCAGTCCAAAGAAAGCGTCCGTAACCCCCAGTAAAACCATTAAAACTAAATAAGGTACTAGAAGGTTATGAACCAATTTGTGCTGGTAATGGGGTTCCCATTCGGTTTTCAACTGGGGTAAATGTCATCAGCCATCAGAAATCGAGCCATTAAACCTAAAATTAGCATTGGAGTTACTTTTACTTGGGAAACTTAACCATTTGAGAATATACCGGTATGTGTGTCACCAGTTCGGAGAGATTCCAAGAAGACCACTGGGTAGTACAGAATGATACATCATCTGTCATTCCCAGAGGGCAACTCGGTGAATGATACAATACCAAAGGAAAAATCCTCATACCAATCAACCCGACTCCTCCCAAAAACTCCTCCTTTAGTCTACTTGGTGTATCCTTTAATATTTTTCTTTAAATTCATATTTACTCTTTGATTTGATGTATGGGACCTTTAATCATATGTGGCTTTCTCATTGGCTCTGGTCATTGTGTTAATTATTAATAAGTATATGTTGGGCAGTTTTTATGGACTATAATAATAGTCTTGTCGTCTATATGACCTATTGCATTTAAGTTGTTTATTATTCATTCTTTGAATTGTGTATTATTCATCTTGTGTTGTATTCATTATTTGGCAACTTTTATATCACACTGGGTGGTTTGGTGCCCACTCCAAAGTGGATTGTATATATTTGTATATTGTATAAATCTGAACATGGTTGAATTTGATTAAAAGTTGCCCATATCAGCATATCGGTAGTCTAGTTTTGTCTGGGGGTTGCATGGAATAAAGTATTTTATAGTGTTTATTAATAAAAATAAACCTGGTTCAAAGTAGAAGGGTTAATTTAATATGTTCTGCCAGTTGAAACAATAAAGTCAGACTTGAGACAGGTATATTCATCTGTTTGCTGCACATTACATAAATAATTCACATCGATGGCTAGCATGCAATATTTTGAGTTATTCATAGCATGTGTCTATGTGATGGGTGAAAAGAGTTAATGTTTTCAAAACCAATGAATCAATACCAAAATCAATACAGGTGAAGAGTGGGCCTTGATAAACCTAGAGGTGAGATATGAAAATGATCAGATTGAAAATATTTGAGTTATTACATTGGATAGCATGTGTCTATGAAGTGGGTGGAAAGGTTTAATTTTGTTTTCTAAGCCAATCATTGGAAAGGTACCAAAATCTCTACAGGTGAATGGTGTATCATTCAGAACCCTGCAATGAAATTTCAACAAGATCGGATGAAAAATGTATTACATTGGATAGCATATGTCTATGGGATGGGTTGGAATGGTCAATAATTTCAAAACCGATCAAATGATCAATACCAAAAACTAAACAGGTGAGGGGTGTGCCATTATAAACCTGCATATAAAATAGGAACACGATCTGATAAAAAATACATGACTTATGGCATTGGATAGCCTGTGTCTATGGACACACAGACAGATCAATGGATGGACGTACAAACAACAGATGGCTGATCTGGATGTCATAATTATGTGTACCATACATGGGTACACATAAAAACAGACTGCCAATGATTTAGTTCAACTGTCGATTCTCAATTGTTCATTAAAAGTGTGAAACAAGCATAGAATAGTGATATCTAATCAGATACCTGTTAACCTGTTAACCCATACCTTGGCAATAATGATTAGCTATTTTCAACAGTAAAATCTATAACATTCAATGTTAATCTTCAAAGATTAAAACAATTTTATTTATTTTTTCAAAAGGGCCATAACTCCATTAAATAAATTTGGATCAAACCCAAATTCGAAATCTATAGATCTGTATTTTGGGCTGAGAAACTCACATACCAAATTTGGTTTCGCGAACAGATAATTATTTTTTGAGTCATTGCAGCATTCGTGAATTCCAAGTCGAAGAAGGGCCGTAGCTCCTTAAAAAAAAGTCTGATCAAACCCATTTTCGATCTCGATCTGTATTTTGGGCTGAGAAACATATACAAAATTTGGTACCGATCGTTTAAAAATTGTTTGAGTTATCGCACCATGCGTAAATTGTCTACCGACAGACAAGTGGTCAATCCAGACATCATCACTTTGTGTGCCATACTATGGTATGGGTACACATAAAAATCAAAATAAATTAATCAATCAATAATGGCCCAGTGTGTCAAAATAATCCAATATACAATGAGATATATCAGATGAAAGGTACTTCTGTTAAAGTATCAGGCATGTTGAGAAAGGTTAACTTTTAACTACAAAAATCAATGCAAATGAAAGAGGAGAAACCTGGACATATAATAGGAGAATTATTAAATGCAAAATATAAACGAGAGGCCGATCATCCCTTGGCAATAATAAATAGTTACAGGTATGTTTGGAATCATAATCTAGAGTTTTTATGTTGACTTAAAGAGTATACTGAACATTATGTACTGATGAAGTACATTTATAGACAAATCTACATAATAACACAATTCTCAAATTATTTGAATTTATGGGTCCTAGTGCCAATTTTGCACTAGTAGTGTCACATTAACCCTTTGGCGAGTAGAACGACGTATATGTCGTCTATCGGATGAGGAGTAGAACGACATATATGTTGTTTCAGGAAGTGTTATTTTATGTAGACATAACTTCAATAAATCATATGATTTATAAATGATTTGTGTAGGACTTATTTTGATTAATATAATGTCCCGAATGTATAAGTGCAAATGATTATGATAACACATGTTAACAAAAAATGCACATAAATTAAAACGAATTATTGGACACTTTTGACCCAAACTTGTTAATAATTATTTTGCTATGAGTATGACGTTGACGTTAAATTTACTCATGACGTCATGTATATGACGTTATAGATACTCTCCAAAGGGTTAACATTGGAATACCCAAGGACCCCTAACCTGAGATATTAATTGAACTCAGTCCATACCCTGGTGGTCAGTATAGCTTCATGAAAAATATTTAATTTTAAGTGTTCTCTACATAATATATATCTAATATATATTTTGGGACTTCTGTCTGTTTGTCTGTCTGTTAGCAATGGCCGGGAAAACTGCTAGGCGGATTTCAAAGAAATTTGATACCTAGGGGTGCTTTGGTCCGAGGAGTGTTTTGGACGGGTCAAATCGTGACCCGACTTGATCTTGACCTTCAAAATGGTCAATTCAAGGTCAAATCGGGTAAAACAGACGGATTTAGACGGATTGTTAATATCCATGACAAATTTCATGATGATCGGAACAAAGATACGACTTGTAGCCCATGCCAAAGGATTTAGTCATGCAAAGAGTAATATCCAAGAGAGCTGCTGGCGGCCATGTTTTTTGGCCGAACGACCCCAAAATGACTCGTTCCCATCTACATGTCAATATTAACACCCATGACAAATTTCATGATGATCAGACAAACAGTACGACCTGTAGCCTGTGCTAATAGATCAAATTTTGGAATCCAAGATGGCCACTGGCGGCCATGTTTTTTGCCGAATGACCCCCAAAATGACTCGTTCTCATCTACATGTCAATGTCAACAGCCATAAAAAATCTCATAATGATCTGACCAAAGGTACGACCTGTAGCCTGTGCCAAAGGATTTAGTCATGCAAAGAGTAAAATCCAAGATGGCTGCTGGCAGCCATGTTTTTGGCCGAACGACCCCAAAATGACTCGTTTCCATCTACATGTCAATATTAACATCCATGACAAATTTCATGATGATCAGACCAAAGCTAGACCTGTAGCCCGTGCCAAAGGATTTAGACATGCAAAGAGTAAAATCCAAGATGGCTGCTGGTGGCCATGTTTTTTGGCCGAACGACCCCAAAATGACTCATTCCCATCTACATGTCAATATTAACATGCATGACAAATTTCACGATGATCAGACGAGCAGTATACGTACGACCTGTAGCCCGTGCTAATGGATTGAATTTTGAAATCCAAGATGACCACTGGCGGCCATGTTTTTTTGCCAAATAACCCCAAAATGACTCGTTTCCCATCTGCATGTCAATGTCAACAGCCATGACAAATCTCATAATGATCTGACCAAAGGTACGACATGTAGCCTGTGCCAAAGGATTTAATCATGCAAAGAGTAAAATCCAAAATGGATGCTGGCGGCCATGTTTTTTGGCCGAATGACCCCAAGTTTCATGATGATCAGACAAAAACTTCGGTCTGTAGCCCGTGCTAATGGATTGAATTTTTTCAAAATGACTTGTTCCCATCTCCATGTCAATATTAACATCCATGACAAATTTCATGATGATCAGACGACCAGTACGACCTGTAGCCCGTGCTAATGAATTGGCAGCCATCTTTTTTTGACGAATGACCCCAAAATGACTCGTTCCCATCTACATGTCAATGTCAACAGCCATGACAAATTTCATAATGATCCGACCAAAGGTACGACCTGTAGCCTGTGCTAAAGGAATTTTTTTATGAATCACGCGCACACACACACATGGACGACGGACGACAAAGCCATGGCAATAGCTCAAACTTTACAAAGTAAAGTTGAGCTAAAAACGATATCTGAACAAAAGACTAATTAGGCTAGTACGTTAGGCAATGATACAAAAAAGTTGAACCGATATGCATGTGTGTTCGGTTGCATGTGTTACAAACTTAAAATGTCATTCGGTGTTCGGAATGGAGTTGTTTCGGATAACAGAGGCAATCTTTAGTGTGAATGTTCCTGTGTGAATTTGGGACTGAGCAGTTTGGTTTGTTTGGAGAGGAAGTCGGTTTATAGAGGGTCTGGTTTGGTTAGGTTTTACTGTATTCAATCAATTTCAAATCTTGTTATCATAATCACTCAAGATATCAAAACAAAGTTCAAAGAAAAAGAACTGTAAAAGTAGAGGAGGATAGACATGTATACACATTTATTACTCGATTATTCTTACCATTGTGAACAGCCCACATAATTCGGAATGCAGGTCCACCAATTTCATCGAATGGTTTGCGTCTGGTTAAGACTTCCCATATAATAATTCCCCAACTGAACACATCACATTTCTCACTGTAGTTGCTACCTGAAATAAAAGCCCAGAAATACATTTATATCAGTGAAATTTTCTTACCTGAATATCAATATGTTAAAAATGAACATCTGCCAGGTTTAATCCACACATACTCCTTATTCATTTCTCCCAAATGTTCAGTTCTAGAGGTATACACAGGGTTGGCACTGGATCGAAATGTTTTCTTGACAAAATTTTTGCCAAATGAAATTTTATTTTGCCAAATTTCAAAATGATTTGCCAAATTTAATTGAGGGTATCTAATTGGGGAACCTGAATGAAATTTTCATTTTTATCTGCGTTATATAATGTAAACACTAACCAAATAAAAGGTCAGCTGACCACAGTGTCCCCCGAAAACGTGGCAAGTCGATGCAGCTTTGTTAAAGAAATTTTTTTAAATGTTGAAATTTTCTAAGTCGAAAAGGGTTAATAACTCTGTAAACAAAACAAAATTTCCATCATCTATATACATGTTGCACATCTCCAATATGTGGGTAACAATACTCTGAAGTTTCAAATATCTACTATCAAAACTGGAGGATGAGTTGATTACACCACGAAGGTACCCTCATACAGAAAACTATAAAAAATGTTGAAATTTTCTAAGTCGAAAAGTGTTAATAACTCAGTCAACAAATAATTTTTCCGTCATCTATATACATGTTGAACATCTTCAATATATGGGCAACAATATTCTGAAGTTTCAAATCTCTAGGATGAAAACTGTGGGAGGAGTTGATTACACCATGAAGGTACCCTCATACAGAAAACTATAAAAGATGTTGAAATTTTCTAAGTCGAAAAGTGTTAATAACTCTGTCAAAAAAAAAAAATTCCGTTGTCTATATGCATGTTGCATATCTCAAATATGTGGGTAACAATACTCTGAAGTTTCAAATATCTACAATCAAAACTTTAGGAGGAGTTGATTACACCATGAAGGTACCCTCATACAGAAAATTATTTCTAAGTCGAAAATGGTTAACAACTCTGTCAAAAAAAAAAAAATTCCATCATCTATATACATGTTGCACATTTTCAATATATGGGCAAAAATATTCTGAAGTTTCAAATCTCTGGGATGAAATCTGTAGGAGGAGATGATTACACCATGAAGGTACTCAAAAGTGTGACAGACGGATGAACGGACGGACGGACGAATGGCTCGACGGACGGACGGACCCCGTTTCTATAGTCCCCCCGAAAATTAATTTTTCGGGGGACAATGAGCCAGAAAAGCAAGCTAGTATTATTAATGTATATGAAAGTAGCAATGAATATCTAAGCGAGACCAGGAAATTACATGTACGTTAATATTGCTAATCAGTTATAAACCAGAGACCGATCCTGATCGTCAGATATTTAACCCATACCTTGGCGATAGAGATTAGCTGTAACTGATCATTTGTCAAAGATATGATCACAGGAATCCATATATCAGTACCCAACTTGAAATCAAAAGCTCAAATAATATGTCTTAAGAAGAGGTTATGTATTTGGAGTGGGGGAGGAGTTTTAAATCTCATAACTCTGTCCCTATTCACCCAAGGATATCTCACTGTGTGATCCAACGGTTTAGTGATTTCGGAGGATATATTTAGGAGTTTAAGTTAACGTGATATATCCTTATCTCTGCCACTTTTGACCTGCCAGATATTCAAAATTCATTCACTTCTAAAGAGAAATTATAATTTGTTGACAAGCCAGACTGCTTAGAACAAGATACATATGGGATTCCATCTCATATTTAAATTGTACTTTATTACCCCCCCCCCCCCCCCCATTCTCCCCAGTTGTTATTTGTTTATCAAACATGTCAGACAGATAAGATCAGATCTGTGTAATAATGAATGGTTATATTGTTAGGTACATGCAAGATTGAGTGTTTCATATTCATAACAGGGGTGCATGGTTTTCAAAAATATATGTAGTTTATAGAATACAAAAGTGTTATCTATATAATGTTATACAGACATAATATGATGAGGATGCTGGCCCCAATGACCCCTAAATCTAAACAGATTGCCATAGTTCATATAAAAGAAAGTAAGTAGCCCTCCATCAAATGGTTTCACAATATTATTACAATGTCTTACAAGTAGCTTGGACAATAAAATCCATAACCTTCAATGTTGATCTTCTAAACGCTCTGTGGCCCCTAAAATTCAATCAACCATGATAATATGAACACATGGGGAAATAAGGTTCCTGGAAATATTAGCAACATCTACCATCTTGATTTTCAAAACAAGGCATCACCTACAATAGTAATGTAGATGTATATGACTGTTATCTATTGCATAGATAAATCATATTGGCTATCAGGCATTATTTTAATTTCATCATGAAAGCATGTGTCTGAAGGGTTAATATATTTTTCAAAATCAATAGAAGTGAATAGTGTGCAAAGTTAACCACAGATAAGAGATATGGGGAAGAATCCATGTACATTATAGCATGTGTCTATGGGAACCTTGGAAAGGGTTAATTATTTTCAAAGCAGATCAGTGGAATACAGAAGACAGGTATATGGGTGAGGGATCCCTTATCACACCCTGTAATGAAATTTCAAGAATAGGAGAAACAAGAGCCTCATGCTGTCATTAATCAAATTTGACAGATAGGATCACCAGCTACCAATGTTGTTTATCTTTGCCTTCATCTAACAACTGGCCAAAGCTCTGTACCATATGTCATCACTCATTTAATAACAGATTTCACTTGGAATGACAACATCTATAAAATGTACTCTCCTATACTCTGGATATTTGATGTTCTCATGGTAATTTATTGATATCATTATATTACATGCAACTATTGCAATAAAATCTTCTTATTTTCAAAACAGGACATCACACATAATTAATGGTATAAAACTAAAAAAAAATTGTTTAAATTAATTTTGTTTATTACTATTATTATAAAAGTAAAAAAAAAAAGAATTTTTTTTTGGTAAATTGAGAAAGGAGTTCAATCTGAAAAAAATCCATTTTTTTTACTTAAAAAAAAGGGTCATAACTACTTTAAAATAAATCGGATCAAACCCATATTCGAACTCGATCTGTATTTTGGGCTGAGAAACTCATATACCAAATTTGGTTCCAATCAGATAAAATATGTTTGAGTTATGCAGCATACCTTAATTCTAAGTCGAAAAAGGGCCATAACTCCGTTAAAAATAATCAGATCAAACCCATATTCGAACTCGATCTGTATTTTGGGCTGAGACACTCATATACAAAATTTGGTTCCGATCGGATGGAAAATGTTTGAGTTATCACACCATGCGTAAGGTGTCTACGGACGGACAGATGGACGGAAAAATGACGAGTCACCAATTAATCCATCGATCGCCGTTCACATTCAACAGATTAACATATTACCTTATACTCGCTTGTCATAAAACATGGATTTCATAAACACGTGGTATACATTGTCGCCAGTAATATGCAAACAAAGTGGATTTAACTGTAAAAACAATTTTATAATGACCTTTTGCTGCTTCATGCAAAATGACTTAACCTCTTCGCTGCTATGATGCCCGTAACTATTATGGACGTAATTTAAGTGCACGCTGTGTGCTATATGGTCCGTAGGTACTACGGACCTACTTCAGCACACTAGCAGGTCATTATACATAACTGGAACTCAGAGATTGGTGCATCGGAATAACTGTATCTCTAATTTCAAAGAGTGTTTGATGTCCCAAGATTGTGAATGATAATAGCATTTCAACTGAGTCAGTTTTATGGTTCTTGTGAAATTCTGTTATATTTTCCAACTGGAAAATGGCAATAATGTCAACAGCCCAGCACATGACATCATAACATCATTTAGCAGCGATGAGGTTAATCTACTTTGAGAGCCCATTACAAATTACTTATATACAAGCCTCAATGAAAAATTTACAGAACATCTCTTTTTTCTGACTGTCATATTTAAACCATGATTGAATAACTGTTTGATGACAGTTTGATATAGATAGCAAGAAGGGATTACCTTTTGGTGAATACTAAAGAAGATTACATACATGTATCACTTTCAACATATCACTGCTGACTGCTAGGTTGATAGATTTGTTGATTGTATTTCCTTTTGTATTGTCTGTAAGTCGGCAAACGTAACA